>VUYV01000651.1:209209-247955 GCA_008711295.1 Anarhynchus alexandrinus | reverse complement strand
GCCTTATGGTAGTCACCAGCAGACAAGGACAGATGCAGATTTATAAAGCTTTTATTTATTATTCATTTTTTTCAAAGTAGTAGAATTGAAAAGTTTCTGGAAAAGCATGTGGTTTGACAAAACACTGAAGATTTATGAAATACTCATTCAATACCAAAGGAAAAAAGGTAATGGGCGGGAGAAGTTACACAGAAGTATTTTTCTTCATATTTTTCCCACTGGCGTCCTAGATTGGAGAAATAAAAAGGAATATTTTGTAAAATAATAGCATACTAGTAGTACTTCAACTTTCTGTATGCTATGTAACGGGAGATGATAAACCACCCATTAGAAAAAGCAAATGCCTGGTGGTTCAAGGGAAGCTAGATGCGTTTTTGAGTGGAAGGAGATAAATGGGTGGAAGGGTGGGCAGAGGCGGGTAGGTAGATGGACGACCCAGTATATATGCATTATTGCTGTTACCTACCACGTCTAAGCGCCGATTCCTAGTGTGGCTCTGCTCTGGACTATTAGGTTTGCACCCTAGAAAAAAGAATACAAACAGTTCTGAGAGAGAAACCAAGGGAGCAAAGTATGTAGTGCTCGAGCAGAACCTTTTATAAACTTAAAGTTGTGTCTGCATTATGGTTCAAAGGATAATTCTAATGGTACTTTCTAACCTTAGAATTTGTGCGCTCCTGTATATTGGGTATTTCTCAATTTTGCGAAGGTAAAAAATAAACTTTTTGAGTGAATTAGAGACAAAAGAATTCGTTCGTAAGTCTTCCTAATATATTTACCTATGCAATACTTTGGTTATAAATAAAAAAGGATTCAATCAATAAGCAGTGTAAGGTATTAGTAATACAGTTCTATGCTTTGAATGCTAACGAGGTTGCTGTTGGAAACTGTGGCTCATACCTCCTGTAAACGCTTTGCGCTTGCTCAGCAATACGGCTACAGAGAAACTTCTCCTGTGGTTATTTCAGAGACAAGTAAATGTTGAATGAATGAATGTATTTGTGGTTGATGATAGTGGAAGAAGTGGAATGACTGTTGATAGGACGTAATCAGCTGGACTCCCCCTGCCAGTAATTTGCTAGGTGTTTCTGATAATTGATCCACATGTGCTTTTTACCGGTAAACCTTCAGAGTTCTACAAGAATCTGTAGCACAGGAGGAATTTTACGTATGCTAGAGATATAGCTTAAATTCTACACATAGATATTTTTCAACTATGGCTTGTAGATATGCAACTCTTCTGGACAAGGCCTTGAAGAACCTTATCTAATCTAGAATTCAGCTGTGGTTTGAGCAGATGACTGGACGACGTTACCTCCAGACAACCTTTCCACATGAAATTGTTCAATGACTATAATCTGAAACTATAATCTGTACAGTCAAGGTATAAGTTACTCTCTGCAGGCAAATCTATTGGAAGTGCACACAGACCAGTAACCATAGCGGTTTGCAGAACCACTTTCAAAAGTGCATGTTTTCCTAGTGAGTTTCCACTTTCCTGTATACATTTTGTTTTGTTTTGTTTTTTAAAGGAGATAGGAAATACCTCTTCGCCAAAGCATGTCTCGATATCTGATTGCTTGCAGCACTTGTCTACCATGGCAGTGAAACCATCAGCAATGGTCTTTATTTGTTCTTCTGTCATCTGGGGCTTGCGTTTAATGAGGTTGACAAGCAATCTGAAAACAAAGCCACAACACACAGTTAATGCTACCTGTCGTAGTTTGATTTCTCAATCTAAAATACACCGTTCTGTGCAGGTACAGCTCATTTATGAGGTTGGTTGGAGTTTTTTTTGTGATGTCTGGAAGAGTCTGTGCCTATTTGTGACTCCAAACTTCCAGTCTACAACTATCTGTGAACTTTTTGTTATCCCGGTTACCAGTGGGAAAAAACTTAATGAAATTATCTGTAAGTTGTCTTAATTAAGTACATCGTGAGACTTGAACTGGCAGTGGACCTACATGAAACTGGTCAGCTAAGACACTGATTTTATTTGAAGAAAATACCCTATTTTGCCCCTTCCAAACTAAATGATGTTATGCACTGGCAAGCTCAGTATAACCACATAGTTCCATCTGGTTTTCTCTCTTTTGCTAGTGAAGTCCCAGTCGAATGATAGAACACTGGGTTTTTAGCTTCCTTCTGCCCCCCTCTAAAGTTTTACACTTCAGGAATTTTTCTACAAGGTATTTCTTTTAGCTTACTTCATCTGCCCTAATTCCCGTTCAGCAGGAGGAGCAGTGCACAACTTTTCATCAAAGCTGAACATCTCAGGGTCAAATGCTGGAGGCACATATTTGGTATCTACTCCCATGGCAGTGAAGCATGGTCTCCTGTAAGCGTAGGAGTCGCTGCAGCAGTGTGAAACGTTGTCATTTATAGGTGTGGTCTCCTGTCTCCTGCACATATCCTGAATCACAATGCTCAGCTGAAAAGAGAAGGAAAGAAGGACAAACATCAATTACACCTTCTACAATAACAGAAGAAATATGTGACGTTTGTGTCGCAATAGCATAGCTGGCAGTGGAAGCTGTCAGAGCTAAACACCTGCTCAGAAGTGGCAGGGTCTTAACATTTAAAATAAACACATATTCCTGGAGTTAGGCATTTCTTCATCTGCAAACACTCTGTCCTTTGGGCTACAACCAGTAAGAACGTTTTGTTGGGGTTTTTTATTTAAGAGACTGTTTAGCTTTCCCAAATGCAAGCTGCTGCCGACCCAATCAACTTAATTTTGCTTTCTGAGGGAGAGCAAAGTTTAGCCAAAATTTTCACAAGCTACCAACGGACAACTATTTAGGTTCTCATGTCCATTAGAAATGAACAGACTTTGAACTCTGTTAGGTAGATGCTTAGCTTGGGGTTTATGAAAATTCATTGTGAGTTTACTATCTCGCCAGAATTCAACAATTTTGAGAACAGAAGAAACCTCCAAGAGGAGTAGAGAGAATAAAGAAATGTACTCACATATCCCTCAGAACAAGGTAGGCGCCTGTCTTCAGGAAGCTGGCAGCACTTAGTACCGACGGCTGTCATTTTCTTTCCAATTTCAAGCAAGGTGTCAGTTGATACCTGGGGCATTTTCTTAGTGTAGCGGATCAGAAGTCTGAAAAAGTCATATCAAAATGACTGTTAGCTCACATTGGAAGAATGCTCTACCAAGCTAGACCACTGAAGTGAAAATAGGAGTGAAGGCCAAATAAATTTGCCCAAAGCAGCCATCATCGTTGTTTACACTCAAGAATATTTATCAGAAAGTACTTACGCTTTAAGGAAGTCCGCCTCGCCATGGGTAGCAAGAATGTCACAGTTTGTCTTTACTACATCCTGAGTTTCTTTGATATGTTTGCTCAATTCCTCTTGCTGCAAACAAGTATGAAGTTATTAGTAACATTAGAGCAGGACATCCTGGTAACAATCGTACAAATATACCTATTGACCTCTTCTAAATCTAAATAGCTGTAAGATACCCATTTTGCAAGGCTCGTCACTTCCATTTAGCCTGGGTGGCGTAGGAAGGACTTGATTCTCATATGAATCTTGAGTTCTAACAGAAATTCCATTAAAAAGGGAGCAAGATTTTAAAAACCTAATTTAAATTAATTACCCATTGGACTTACTGTCTATACAATGGGGTTTTTTTGTTTGTTCGTTTAAATCGGGTCAATATTTTTCAAGTATAGGATTATCAACCATGAAGGGAACGTCCTCTGTCTATCCCTTGGCCAAAGCTGTCAGTGACTTGACTTGTGCTGTGACTTGTGTGCGATTCAGTTGAAGATTAGGAGACGTAAGTTTAGGCATCTCTATCCCATCGTAATCCATGAGCAGCCATACTCAGTATAGGCAGTGGAGCCCATAGAAAAATTCAGCTAACCATCTTCTTCAGGACAAGCAGAATCACTTCTGAGAGACAGAGGTGGGAGACAGGGAGTTAAGTGAGACTAGTCTGAAATTTCCTAAGGTGACCAATGAAGTTACTCTGTGATCTGAGAAAACTCTATATCTTTGTCATGGGCGCTGGGCTACTTCATCTCCCATCAGAACACTAACTTCCCCTGGGATTAGTCTCTCAAAACGCTTTCTGTCTGCTCTTCTGTAGGAGCTTCTCAACCCAAGCTTTGCACCTACAGCATTTCCGTAGCACTCAGCAGGGTTGTCTGTTTTGCAGCACTTTTCCAGGAGTGTTTCATATCCCTTAGTAATTCTCAGGATCAGCTGCGTGGAGAACTCGGGGTGTCTTCGTGAGTATTCATAAACGAACCTGAAAGAAACACAAGCTGACAGAATTAGAGCTCCCGAATAACATGCGGCTTTCTTCATGCACAACACAGTAATTAATGACAGTTCCTCAGATGAGATCACATAGGTAAACAATGAGCTTGGAATGCTGTTTACTTGTTTTAGAAGAATTTTTTGGTCATTCTTTTGTCTGCCAACAGGGCAAACCTGTTAGGAACAAAATAGTTCCCCAGGACAGAATATTTTTTAAGGCAATGATGTATGCAGGTATGCACAAAGCCCTCAAATAAAAGAAAGGCACTGAAAAGTTCAGCTTGCATTAGTAGGACAATGCTGAACAGAAACATGAATGAGAAACTTAGGGGTTCGAGTAGGGTTGAAGCTATATTAGTTACATCGGACTTCCTATGTGGTCATCTCTTTTCTCCATAAGCGCTTGAAACGCCCAAGAGGACAGTTGTGCCAGTGGTGCAAAAGGTTGTAGTCCAGAAAAGACAGAGGATCATTTGCAGAAACGTTCAAATACAAGCACGCATACCCTTGGCACTACTTACTCTGACAAGAATTCGTCATGGCCTGCCTCAAAGCTTTTACACACTTCCTTATCTTGGATGTATTTTTCAACTAGGGAAGGAAGATTGTCAGGCTTGTCATCATACTCTGCTTCGATAATGCACTGACTTCGTTCCACAACTGGCTTTTCACAGCAGTGTTTGATTTTACTTGAGAAAACCTCTTGTTTAGAGCAGATATAGGTCATAAGCTCTGCCTGTAAAATTAAAACATATTATCAGATGAGCTACAAAATAATAATTTAAAGATAGAGTCATTCGTATCTCTCTTCGTCAGACTCTTCCCTTTTTGTTCAGGCCACCTATTTACTTAGCACTGTCCTCAAGAAATGCTGTCTCCGTACAAAGAGAAATAATTGGAGGGACAGGCACATTCTGTGCGTGTTTAGCACAACATTCACAGGCACGTGGGAGAATGAGGTTCCTTCCCTGATCTTAGAAACTTTGAGAAGACAAACTCTGGAAAGCCAAGGAATGTCATTGAGTGGTTTGTCACAAGGATGCCTGACTGATCTTGTCAGTCCTGTCATATGCCCAGCTCTGATAGCAGACAAAACATGAAAAAACAATCAGAGCTTCATAAAGCCAGCACTGGACACCAGCTGGTTTAAAAAGTGAGTCTAAGTTCCAGCCAGGCAATACTTAAATCATGTCACTATCGCACAGTTTTGCCAACTCTCCCGTGCAAGCTCTTCTTTAGACTTCATTGGCGCTACAGGAAAGCTGGACTAATGGCACTACACAAAACAGGGCAGCAAAAAAAATTGGGGCCTTTTTGCCTCTGCTTTTTTTTTTGCATTCTTTATGATTGATTTGAGGTAAGAAAATACCATCAAACAGTCTTCCTGATAAATGTTTTGATTTCAACCAAACACAGCGCTGTACTGTAAGTAACAGCTCCTTGCCCTCATGATCTTAAAGGGCCAGATCCGGAACTGGTCCAAAACCTAGTTCCCATAACAGTCAGCTGAGCTGCCCATGAGTTTTTCCAGGGGCTGAGGAACCTTCCAACAGTCTTGAGTACCAGTTCCCTGGACTGTGAATCCATAGCTGCACATTTTTCAAGCGCATAAATATTTTTTGAAAAAATCCTTAGCTTACCCTGTCATCCATGCACTCTACCATGTCGCCTTCACAGCACTCTTTGTAGATACCTTTAATATCACCTAGAATTTTAAGAATTTCTGAGAATGGAGCCTTGGGATACTTCTGGCTCAGGAGAGCAAGATAACTAGGTGGAAAAGAAGAAAAATACACATGTTTTAAAGCTCTGTATTGAACGTAAACCTTGCAAGTCACTAACACTTATGATACTGTAGATGAGCATTGTTTCAAGTAAATATTCATTCATTCTTCTTATCTAGTTTCTGGTGGCTAGAAAAAAAAGGGCATCGACACCTGCATCAGAAACCCAGTGCTCTGTTAAAATGGACAGAAGGCAACAAACCTGTGATTCTTCTGTTCTATCTGAGCTGTCTGTGTAAGAATCACACCCTAGAACTCCCCATCACTCTTGAGCGACAGTAAAGCATCTCTAGATCACTTAGCACAGGCGTATACAGTCCGAACTAGACCTTTAAATCAAAGCTGACTATATCTAGTAAGGTAATGCTCGTCAATGTTAGACCATTAGAGTAGCCACAGAATGAAAGCACTGATCCATTTATTAATTGCAAAAGTCTTAATCTTAAAAAAGCACCTTTGTCAAGACCTGTGATTCTGCCAAACTTGATTGCTTGAAGGTTCAGACTAGCAACTTTACTGATTGCCAATGTGCCTGTAGGCATCAAAGCTGTAGGCATCAGAACGGGGCACAGCTTTGGCAAAAACGTAGATGATACACACTGGAATCTCTGGTGCTGAGTGACACTCCATCAGTCAACTCCACATCTCCTGGATTGGTTCTAAAGACGGTTTCATTTCTCTCTGACTCTCACAGCTGATCTTTTTAATGGTACTCACTATCAGCCTGGAATACACAGGTTCCCTTTTGCGTCTAGTCTTTACACAGAAACCTGGCCAGAATAAAATTCTACCTTTAAATAAACAGGCTAAGAAATCGCTGTCGGCCTAGCGTTGAAAGACAGACCCGCTGATCTCTATTCTGTTGGACAATGGTTCTCAGCCAAAAGTATGCTAGGAAGGACCATGACTGCAGTTTTCAAACTCAGCCTATAGAAGTGAATTATATACGCTGATATTTTGCTCTTGAGGAGTTTCAGGTTTAGGTTAACAAGCCAGCTTTTTATAAAAAACTGATTGGAACTTACTCTGCTTTGAAAGTTCTCTCGCCAAACTTCTTGAGGATTCCACAAGAATACTGTTGTTTCACGCTCACTTTCTTGGCTCTTTCTTTAATGGCAGTTGCCTATAGGAACAGGACACATATCATCACATTAAACTGATTACATCTGAAGGACTGAGAAATAAAGCACATCTGAAAATTCCACTTCAGGAGAATTCGTTAGGCAGTCCAAACCAGGGCACAATCCAGCCTTTAAGTTCTAGTCTATACACTACACTTTATGGCATGGTGCAATTCTTCTACAGATATGCTGCTGTTCACCAAATACTTCCGCTTCATTGAACCCTTGTGGATTTAAAGGCACATAAATTGTCTTTCAAAGCACCGCAGTGATTAAACAGAAGGCACTGGGACTGAGTTTGAGAGAAAGGGAAAGTTTGGTTCATGCCATTCTCAAGGTTAACGTGAAATCTTGGCTTCTGTTCTCTAAAAAGCAAAGCTATGTGGAAGTCATCTGCTATTGATTCGTAGGGCTAACACATGATTAATCCCGACCCCTTTCTACAAGTTCTTCATACAAAGATTTGCATGAACAGGAACACTCTACTGTTTTTTCACTCTTCCTTCTCCATTTGCTTGGGCAATGAATAGGGGGAGAACAGGAGAGATCTCTTACACTTACATGTTGGATGGGGTGATGGCATGTTAGGCTGCCAAGTGAGATCAGTCTTTCCCTGGTGCCTCTTTGGTAGCACGCCTTATCGCTATAGTTTACCACAGATTAAAAATCTCAAGTGCTACATCTTATTTGGACTCAGCACATCTGCACAATACTCACAGCTGCCTGATAAGGTATTAGCAAAGGGACAAAAAGACTAACTTAATTATCCACACTTTGATTCTTTTGGTTTTTCACTTAAAAAATCAAAATATGCATTTTTTACTGTCTTAGTTTCTATGAAGCCATATATAGATGTTCAGTGAAAACCACTAGGGGAAAGCTAAATTTTGGAATTATAAACCGTCATTTAATATTGGCCCTTTAAAGTTACTTCTCACTTTAAAGAGACCTGCTGCTAAGATCGGAAGAGACTTTTATGTAGCAGACCAGTTGCTGAGTTTTCATCAAGCGTGAAAAATTTGGTATACCTTTTCATCCAAGCAAGCACCGACATCACTCTCTGCGCAGCAGGTTTGAAGTGCATGTTCATAATCAGCAGCCAGACTGAGGATTGTCGGGGCATACAGGAAGGGGTTTCGTCTTGCAACAGAATAGATGAAACTGGAAGGAAAAGCAAAACATAAGTTACATATTACAGCAACAAGAGCAAATGGCCTTAAATCTCTTAGAGCTTCTATAACTTTTATTTCTAGTTTAGAAATGTAATCTACTTTCCTAACATAACGCCTAGTACTGGTAAATGCTCTGCTAAATCTCATTGTTTCCTAAGCAGGACTCAGTAACAATGATGGAAGGATGAACTCCTCATATTGTCAGCCACTTAGGTTGATGTTCATATGCTTTTTTAAAATGCATTGTCAAATACATGAAAATTCTGGGTTTGAGTGTGAAAAAATTAATCTATGGCCATTTCACCAAGATCTTATTGCTAATTTTCATTCTTCTTACTGTTTTCTTTCGTCATCCTTTCCAGCTACAATTGGGCAAGTAAATTATTAAATCAATATTAGAAACACTGTGGTTTTTCAGGGTTTTTTGGGGAAAAAAAAGTCCCCCAAGATTTATAAAAAGTGATCCTTTAAAGCCCATTTTTGAATGGAAAAACCTGCTCAAGCATGGAATGAAAAAAAGCGATCAGAGCAACTATTTTATGTATGCAGATATGAGGCTGAACACTTGCAAGTTTTTTTAGATGTGTCCTGCATGCCCACAAACTCTGTATAGCTTGACGATTCCTCCTCTGCACGACTAAATACTTAAACAGTACAAAATGGCCATTTTTCTTACTGTCCCAAGAATGGCACCCGGTTGTCCTGGTACTCCTTGCATATCACATCAGCAGCTGGTCTTTGGTATGGCTCAACGAAGTCTGGTTGGGGAACTTTAAATGACAGGAAACACTCGTTTCTTTCAGGATCAGCTTTACTACAGCAGTCAGCCATTGCTCCGTATGAGTCGCGGAGCTTTTCTACTTGGCAGATTTCATCCAGGAAAATGGAGGGCTAGAAGGGAAATGCTGGAGGTCAGAATTATTGTTTATATGAAGTGTGATGTACATTCTATTTATCTATAGAAGAAAGCCCCCATTGAAAAGTAAACACATTTTTACTGGATAAGATTTAGACTGTAAATCAGAATAATTAATTGTTTTCAACGCAATTTCATGAAGTTTTATATTATACGGTCCAAAATCAAAACTGTTAAAATGCTTTATTGAAAAAAAAAATTAATTATAATTTAAAATACTCTGTGCAAGATGGTGATCTTTTACTTATAATCTGACTAAGCTGAATTTTCAGATGAATTAAAGCAGGATTTGATATTCTACTTGATGATCAGCTTGGGAAACCTTTAAGGAGAACTAATGTAGTCATGAATCTGCTAGACATTCAGGGATCTTATGTACTTGCAAACTTCTTCTGTTACCTGATCTTAGAGGAGTTTTTTTAAAACTTCTTAAATTACCTTGAATTAGCATACATAACTTTTCAAGTCACCCCAGTGTGAAAACCCATGTGCTTTGGTCTTTAACACTTAGAATTAGACCTGTATTTTACAGCTGGGGTATTTGTACTAAACACTAATGCTTATTTCCAGGCAATGCTAAACTTAATGTGCCAAAGCGCGGTGTTTGGGCTCCACTATATGGCTCCACAGATCATTTAGGCACTTCTGAAACACGGAGTTTCAGAACCTGACAGAAACAAATTCTTCATCTCAGCACTAAAATCTGAACATTGGTCAATGACAACAGCAACACCTGAAAGGATCAGTTATAAATGCTCAACGAGAATGATTCTGGTAGCTGCACAGAATGAGGAGAAACACAATACCAAAGGATTCACTGCCTACCAGTGATTTTGTGCACTCGGGAGCATCCTCATTGGCCACGCACTTCTGTGCCAGATCAACAACATCCTTCACCAGCTTAGACAGTCCGTCATAAGAACATCTCTGGAGATACTGGGCAAATGTGATCATGGTACTGAAACACAAAGCACATATTGGAATATGGAGATAAGAAACATAACACCGAATATTTTTGAAGGTGCTTCTGGATTCAAAACTGATTGTAGTACCGGATCCCATATCCTTCCTCTTCTCACCACCTTTCTGAAAAAAGGTTTTTAACCTTACTTCCCAAGAACAAAAATCTTGAATAACAGATTAGAAACAGAACAGAAAAGACTGTGATTTGAGTTTTCTGCCGCTTTTATCAGCATATTTGTAAATGCCATAAACTAAGCTGGCTTTTGCCATCATTACAAATGCTGATCTTCAGGCTGCCTTCTTTCAGAAGTAATTATGTTCCTGTCTGGGCCCTCTGCAATTCCCAAAACCAGTTTCAAAAGAAAATCACTGAACTGTCTCAGAAAACCTGTTGCAGGTTTGTTTTTCGAGGCTGGTGGTTTGGTTTTGTTCTTTTTTTTTTTTGTAATGTCTCAATCCAGCACAACTCCTTTCCCTCCTAAGGTTATCAAAACTGTATTACTCACGCCTATTTTCTTTTCTCCTAAGGAACACAGGTTTTCTCTTAAGGTTTCCAGGGATTTCTTCTCCCAGACAGTGAGAAAATCATAGTGACTTTTGCAGGTCTTAAAATATTTGTAGGCTTGGTATACTAAAAGTAAGAAGGCGAACTTAATGCCATGCTTCAGTGAGACATAGACACTCTGCACTAGTTCATACAGCGTGTTTTGTTTTTCCTTTTATGTCCAATATCAACAGAGATGGAAAACAATCGGAAAATGTAAGGTGAACATTCACTTACACTGCTTTGAATGTCTCTTCCTTCAAATCATTGTAGCGATGGGCAATCTCACTCTTGTACTCTAGGAAGAGAAACAAAGAGAACAATGACGCTCGCTGTCCCGTTGGCTGTGCCAGACCCCTTAAAGAATGCATTCTGGGCACCTCGCGCCAGAACTGTTTGGCATTCACCTAGCTCTTAGACTGAAGGGACTAATATCATTGTTTGGAAACAGACCAAGCTAATGCTGAGCATTTGTAAAATCCCACCTTGGGGTACACCATCCTGGGTAACCTGTACTGCTTTTTGGGAACTTCAATCTACACCTTTCTTCAGGCCACCTTGAAGTCTTTGTTGTCTCAGATGACTGTTCTTGTCATTTGCCTGCAGATACCTAACCCTTGGGCATGCTCAGCTTTCTAAAGGAACCCAAGCAAGTGATTTTTAGGATTCTAATGCAATATTTACCCCTGTAAGCACATTCTTAAACCAAATATTCAAAATGACTGTTGTAGCTTATTATTAAGGGTTAGCAAACATGTGGTTTGCATAACCAACAACACTGTCATGTCTACGTGACAAACAAAGTAATGCAGCTGCAGTTTGAGTAGAGCAAGCATTAGGAAACTTTTCTCTTTTTGAACACGAAATTACTAGCATGGCAGATTGATATTCTTGTTCCACCCACTGCATATCATCTGTGCTCTTCATGAGAAAGAAAGCAGATAAATGCCTTGTAAATACAGGTTGTAGTTATAGCTTGCTATTGGTGAGAAGACCCCCACAAGATTATCCCAACAGATACCGAGGCATACAGCCACACTAATAAATGAGCTAGAATAAGGCAGTCATTTTGTTCTAGAAACACCATTCAGGAGCATTTAGAAAACATGAAGAGTAATTCCTTTACCTAATGGAATACGCCTGCTTTGATAGTAAGGGTTTCAGTGCAGAAAAATACTAATTTAAAGTTTTTTTTGCTGCTGTTCACTGGCATTTCCAGTCAGCTCCTGAAAACTCAGTTTTGTTAAGTTTGGGTATTTTCATTTTTCAAACAAAAATAATATATATCAGTGGAAGAATTTCTAGGCCTGCCTCCAGAAATATTTGTTTGACTAAGGTCTAAAATTTTATAATACAAGGAGAACTGACACAATGAGGAGTTTTTTCCTAGCCTTCTTATAGCCCAGCCCGAGATGTAGATTTCTGGATTTTTGACCTACTCGTGTGACAACCGTTGCCTTTAATTGGTGAGCAGTTCGCTTATGAACTACCATTCAAAAGATGGCACTGCCAAAAGCACAGTGCCTCCTCTTTCTCCACGCTGGGAATTAAAATATTCTGAATAATCACCATCTGTTTACGCACTACACTGATATTGCAAAGGGATGTCACCAAACTTACTCGGTCAATTAAGTTAACTTGTCTGGACTGTTCTACCCATCTCCTCACCATTTCTTCATTTAATTTCTTTCCAAATCTACCAAATTTTTCTGGTTTCTTTGGATCAGGCTTGCAAGAATCGTTTGTGAAATTGCATTAAAGTCATTAAATTGATATAACAAAGACTGCAAAGACAACTAATTAGTCCTTTCTTACCTGTGTCTCGAGCAACTCTTTGCAGATTCCTGGATGTAGCAGAACTAAAGAGGAAAATAAACGAAATTAACGTTACCCACTTCATGGTTGCAGATTATGATGTGGGCTAAATTATTCAGAAATGCTAGGAAGATTGAAGGGAAAGCATAGGCTTATATACCCTTTACTACCTGTGTCTGTAAAATATTAACCATGGAGCTGGCACTTGTAGATTTCCATTTGGTCTGAAGAAGATTACAAAACTTGGACTGTCCTTGCTAAAAATGAATTTGGTATTATTTGTTTATTATGTGTTACTCCGGGCCTTTTTGTCCTGAAAAGGTTGAACCTTCCAGCACCCAAATAGATAAAGTTTTGCGTAAATTTCCTTATCAAATGACAAACAAGGAGTTCAAGGCATCAGACAAAAAAGTCATCAAGCCTAATCCTATAGCCGTGCTGCTTTTTTTTTTTTTTGCTAATATTTGTCCAGAAGCAAAGCAGGTTGATATTGTACAGTAAGAATTCACCCAGAGAGGACTCAGTCCACATACATGCTTGTAATTACATAATTTTATTTTTAAATCACTTTATAAAGATGAGATGGCTCATCTAGACTTTGGTATAAAAAATACAGATTGCAGATTGGTAAAATACAGCCACGCGCACAAAGATACAGGTAAACAGCATCTCCAATTTCAATTGGCTTCCAAATTCTTAAAGAAACAGACAGTAAAAGTGTGGCACGGGTACCAAGGAATCTGAATCTCACAATACACGTAGCTCCAGAGTGGAACAATTGCACGCAGACAATAGAACTGTGTCAGTAAGTTGGAACCGACGCTTTTACACTGTTTAAGACTGCACTGCACTCCAAATTTTGGGATATAGGCTTCGGGTAACATCCAAGAGGAAGGCTGCTCAAATAGCCAAGGGCTGATTTGAGCACCTGATTTGTTAGGTCCCATTCTGGCTGTTTGTGGGTACTGCTATTCACCAGGATCCAGAAAACTGCCAAATACATGTGTAAACATTTGCAAGAACTGTCATTTCATAATTTCTGCAATCCCTCATTTGCGCTGACATCCTCCCAAGAATAATTTCTTAATTAAGCACTGCTCTCCTCTTCGAAAACTTTCTATTGATTAGTCGGTAACTTAAGAGATCAAGCACAGGAAGAATTGTGAAATTTGCGCAGAGCCCCAGGATATGGAATAAAATCGAAAATATTTTTCCAGAACACTGAGTGAGAGGCTCCAAAAAAACCCCCAAAACAATTATAAGGTTGGATCCTTACTGAGTGCCAAGTGATGTAGTTCCACAGTGAGAAATACTATGATTGACTTTTAATTAATTTCTGTCTCGGGTGGCTGGATGTCAACCCACACAACTCTTCTCAGTGCATTGCTGGAGGTCGTGCTCTACCCTGCAACTCATCGCTCCCACCAGTTTAGCTTAGAGCGAGGTTTTCTAACACTTCCTTAGTCCTTAAAGTTCCCTTTTCTACTCGGCTTTTGTTTCCTCAAGTGGGCAGTTTTACCACAACTCTGTCTTATTTCTACTGGGAGTAGTATGAGCAATTCAGTTTTCTGGAAAATTGAGAAAATAAAAAAAAAAAAAAAAGAAGGCTTCACTTTGTTTCTGAACTTGAGTTTTTAAATGTACTAAATAAATTCAATGATGTGTCTAAGCAAAAAACACTTGCAGGCAATTTTCATCTAGAAAAATGTCTAGGCAATGCATCTTGTCTTTCAGAAAGACCAGTCTGTTCTCCGTGAATAACCACACGAAACTTAGATGAGTTTACAGAATAGTTTGATACAATGAAGGTATGCAGGTTGCCCAGAGAAGCTGTGGCTGCCCCATCCCTGGAGGTGTCCAAGGCCAGGTTGGACGGGGCTTGGAGCAGCCTGGTCTAGTAGAAGGTGTCTCTGCCCATAGCCGGCGGTTGGAAGTAGATGATCTTTAAGGTCCTTTTCTACCCAAACTGTTCTGTGATGCTATGAAATTTGTACTAGCTGCTGCTTTTGCCAAAAGAAAAAAAAAAAAAAAAGGTTTGGCATTTTCCCAATTCTGCTCCTGATATCTTTATAGGTGAAAACCAGCACTCTTGTTAGTGATTTAAAGGAACAAAGCTCTTTTTTGGGAATTAAAGGTTATCTGGATAACTCTTACATGAAGGATGGTGGGGGAAAGCCAGATTTGCAGAAAAACACCCTGGTTTTGTCATAATTTTAGAAATAGGGATTATTTTCAGGCGGTTGTAGCAAAATCCCAACTTTCTGGAGAACGATGGGAATTATGATGAACAATCTGGACCTTTGAGAGCTCTGCTGGGTTAGCCTAACAAAATCCCAGGAAAGAGCTGGTTAAACACTTCAGTCTCTAATTGGCTTTACTGACCATATATATCCCTCTGTCAAAGAAGAACCCATCACTAACACGTGGCTCTTTTTGATTAACCTGTAACCTTCAGAACGGCTGAAGGCTACCTAGCATTTTTTCACCCGGTCCCTTAAATCACTGACATTTGGATACCTCAGCATTCTGAGTTTGCAAACTTCTGCACACGTTTTGCATTGATATAAATGGCAATATGTGGAATGGTGGATACAGGGGCTTAACAGTACTTTTTCCAAGATCTCAGATAAAAGGAATGCAAGGAGCTAACTCAGCGATCTGACAAGTACCTTCTGACTCGATGAAAGCCAATGTAAAAATGGAATATCACTTTCATGCTCTTGAAACGCTCTCGGGCTATATCAAAGCAGTCTTCAGAAAATGACAGCTCAGGACTGGGAGGGGAAAGTATTTTCTGCTACACTGAAATTTAGCACAAGAAAAAGTCTCGATATGTAATGTTGCATCTTGAAAGCTATCTGGAATTTTCCCCTGCAGCATTGTGCAGTGTTAGCAAGAACACTACAGGTCCCCTAGAGTTAATATGTAAGTTTGTAATACAGGGTCCATGTTTATTTCTAGATATCTTCTGTTGTCTGTCCTGTGCTTCATGCCAACATTTCATATAACTGCTGAAAGAGAGATCTGAACTCCAATGCTGATGTTTGTTTAACAATATTAAATATTATACTGAGCTTCCTGTTACTCAATTCTTCCATACTGCCTTGAGTACACTTTCAGCAAAGTTGTCCTGCTATTACAGAAAGGAACATACCAATTGCATTTTAAGATGAATGCATTTTCACACACATTTATGTCTAACGTTACAGATCATAATTAGTGTTACTTCAGATGTGAGGGACCAAAGGACAGTAATTCCCAGAGTAACTGACCTGGAAAAAAAGGATGCATCATTTAACAATATTCCATCATACCATGCTGTGCAAAGTGGAAGAGGAGATACAAAGTGAATGACTTCATTCTTGGACTCCCACTGGAGAAATACTTTCAGGGATATCTATTTGACCAACTTCTGTTTGCATATGGCCAGGCTTCATTTTGTGCGGTGCGCTCTCTTAAGTGGGATGCAACATAATTAGTAAGGATGAAGAGATGCCATGGTAGACCCATAGCTCTTAATGAATTTCTGAGCCACGAATTTTACTACAACCCCTCCTTTATCAGAAAGAAACCCATCCATTCACCTATATGTTCAGGTGGTTTGCACTTGAAGGAGATTGCAATACAGTGGAAAACATTCAGAAAGTGAAGGGAAAGCTATTCGTATTTTACGGGGATTGATGTTCTTACTACAAGTTACACACATGTGCACCAAAATGTACCAAAATAGCATGAGGTTTTTGAGTAACAAATTTGATGTATCATCATTAGAACAGCTGCCAGAGCACTTCTGGAAAGTAAGTCCTTTTTAAAGCGATCTCTCTCTCAAAAAAAAAAGGCTATTAGTAACCCTCTAATTTTGTGGCCCTTGATTTTATTTACTGCTGTTTCTTCTTTGTTTCCAAGACCAAAAGTTTTGTTTGTGTGAATGGACTGAGAGATAAACACCAAACCTCGAGATGTTCACATGCCAGGATCCCAAGTGCTGCCAGTAACCACACTTCTGTTTCAGAGGTGGTTTTGTTCTTTGTTTTGCTTTGGCTTTTTACATATCTAATGATAACACGGAGGAGGGCAGCCAAATAGCAATTTTTTTTTCATCCTCAAAATGAAAAATAGCTTTCTGCCAAAGCTGACGGAACCAGCAAAAAGAATGCTACTTCTCATCCGTCTGCGGGTGGAGATGAGATAATGCTGAAAAAGGTGTCGCCACCTCCTATTTCCAGTCCTGAGCCTACAGACGTGTGGCTTAGCTGTTGTTTTTTTCCCATTGTACAGTAGCTCATTTTTAAATAACTGTAATTACCAATGTATTTCTAAGTAAATGTCTGTAGTTTTGGACGCATGGTCAGGTACCAGTCCTTTCCTGCTCTGGTGCATTTTGTTTGCTATTCTTATCACTGATGTTTGGCTCCCATGTAAAACAAGTCAAACATCGTGAACAGATATGTGCCTTTTATTTGAACAGAGATGGACTCATAGATATAAAATGAGCAAGAAGGCCCATCTGATGAGCAAACATAAACATGGAAAGGATTTGATCACTGTAGCTGAATAGGCAGAGACCTGCTAAGGTATAGCTAACAGCATTCCATGACAGGGCATATCTTCTGGGCACATGCTCAGTTTTGATGCTAAGCCATCTTGGGTGATCAGCCACTCACCTGCAGTTCTACAGAGTTTTCTCTCATTAAAATAAGCATTTTTAAATCAACGCGAATGACTATTCATAGTCTCACTGCACGTAAATAACTCAAACACCGAATTCCAATAAGCTCAATTTGTAATTTACTGTCTTATTCCTGTAGTCCTCTGCTGGAACTGATTCAAGACCGCAAATCTGCATCCTCAACACCAAAATAGTTTTGCAAGTTGAACTTCATGCCAAAATCCAGAACACAGACAAGAGCAGCCAGAACATGCAGTATTTGGTGCTGACTTCAAAGTGAGGGGGGAAAACCTCTGACAGGGTTTCATGCAGACCTCACTGTCCCCTCTATACTCTCTCTCTATCATCAAGGCCATCTGGAGAGCAGACATTTTTTAAATTATGCTGAAAAGCATACTGGAAAAATGGTTTTCATATGTGTAAGAAAATGTTTTGTATATGTACCGTTACGTATTGTGGATGTATGTTTTCCAGATTGGAAAGTTAAGCTTGAATTTAATAAGCTGATTGCATAATTTGACATTATATCTTCCAATACCACCTCTAGACACACAGACACATAGACGAATGACTCCGCTTTTTGAAGTTATTCCTTTCTTTTTGTTTAGGTAGTCCCCTAATTACTTGTTAACATGGCATTTACCGTGGTAGGGGTTGGGAAAAGGTTCTTTAACAACATGCTAGCCCTAAAAGCCTTGGGAAGGTCTCGCTAGTAGATGGAGAAGCCAGTGCAAGTCATTCTTCTTTCTAAGTCTTGTTGACCAGGCCTCAGTAGGCTGCCTGTTTCACTATGCTCTACGTTGCCAACGTTACTGTTTCTCATTTACGGGACTATAAAGATATATAGCTTCATTAAAGTGAATTCTGTGCTGCCTTCCCTGAAGAAGCGGGTACCTGCTCGTCAGACACTTAATTTCAAGTGCACAGTTTGAAAATGATTCATGCATGGTCTTCTGCTTGACTTTTTCCGCTAAGCTGTTCGCCTCTTTGTTATATCAGGCTTCAGACAACACACGCTTTCGCTGTTCTTCCTATTTGGTCCTTTACGTCACTGGCAACGGTAGAGCTATTAAGACTGCCAGCATCAGGGTTCTGAGTCAGCTTTTTCCTATTCACTGTGGCATTTGTGTATATTTCTTTGTTGCTGTGCTCTTTACCGTCCTATTGAGAAGTTTATCTTTATTATTTGACTGGCTGTGATATAACGAAGATGCAACTAAATGTCTGCTTCCAGCTAAGCTGCACCAGCTCCAAAACATTTACTGTGGTACAGTATCCATTGAAATGCTGTGCTGCTTTGCCTACAGTAATCACTGCAGCCGTATCTGACAATATACATCACATCCAAAAGCCTAGATAATGGTTTAGGGTAATGAGAAAATTGATATGCGTTCCTAACGTAAACTGAGCTCTACTGGGAACGTTGCACATTTTCATTTTCTGGCCCTGGATTTTCCTATGTATGACATAACTATTTACCAGGTCTTTCATCTCTCTTATAGTTATCTGCATATGAGAAGTCAAAATGGCTCTAATGTATCTTTTCAATAATAATGTTTCTCAAGAATACGTGTTTAATAGTACAGTGCATATATATGATGCCCCTTTTTCATGTGCAGATTTTCCAAGTATCCTTAGGATGCTAGTAGCAATTGTGATCTGATCAGAGCTTATTCTTATCCTTCCAAGTTCCTGCCTTCAATCTTCTATATAGTTGCTTTAAATGATGCTTTGCCTTAGGAGAGAAATGCATTTTTCATAGCTTTCTCTTTTTGATTTCTGTGCGGGAAATCATCTATATGCATCTCATAGTATCGCAGTTTTAGCTCTGCTATTTCAAGAACATCATGTAACAGCGTTCTGGGGGTGTGCAGGGTACTTAATAAATATGCCTTGTGATTACTTACCATAGTTTCTGAAGACTTTCCTTCCCCACTGTGCTGGTGGAGCTTATTACACATGCAGGTGATTTCAAGATACTTCAGTTGCACGGACATTTTTCTGTGGGTATTAGTAAAATTAGTGTAAAAGCTCCTTGTTGCTCTATTTCTAGAAACAATGTCCCAATCCCCATCTCGGTGGCAACATGCTTTGCAGCTGTCTGCTCATGCCTACTGCAGAATATCACTGAATTTCGGAATGGCCAAGTTAGTCCCTACTCTTTGCTTTATCGTTTAGATGAACTGCACCTCTTGCATTTCCATCCTCTACTTATCCTGGGGGTTTATATACACTAGGCTGACATGGAAAAAAACATGTTAAATATTTTCTAATGAAGTCATTGATGTGATGTAATAATATCTTTTAGATGTGGGATATCTTCTCTGTTGGTTTCAGCTGTCGAAAGACAGCTGCAGGTAAGTTAGCAAGTATATCATGAATGGTGCAGCAACGAGCCAGAAATCACCTTGTTCTTCCATCTTCCCTACTTACACTGATGAAAGAGAGGAGACTGAGCTCGTACCTTGCTATGCTTTTTGTTATGCTGTCTTTACATCCAAAATATTCCCCATTTCAATATTAATCTCTAAAGTGTTTGAGTCCTGTCAGTGTGTCTTGTTGCCTGTCCTGCTTTTCAAATCCTGTACGTTTGATCCCTAAGGCATTCTACCATCCCTACCAATTTGTCTCACGAAATCCACAGTGTGGTGATGTAGCGGTTATCCTTATCAAGCAACGGCTGCCAATATCATCCTTTGGCAGCAAGTACAAGAACGGTTTTGTTTTGCCGTGTGAGGTAATGCCTTACCGACTGTAGGCATTTCATATTGACTCCTCTATAATGCATTACATTGCTTGAATCTATCCAAATAGACAGCCTTCACTGCTTTGTGAGGGCTATCAGCTGGCAAGTTCTGGGACTTCTCAGAATTAGTCTCTTTTCTCCATGTGCCCCTGATTTTTTTTTCTGTTAATAAAAGCAGGTAATTCGCAAAGCAGACGAGGTACTGGCTTGATCATTTTATCTATTTCTAGTTACAAGGTCCCTCAAAAAACATCGGAGTGAGGTTTTGGTCTGACTGAAGTGCACACCTAATTACAAAATAGATGTAGGAAAGAATTATCCTAGGTGCAGTGTTAGTTTATGATGTCCTTACCAGAAATAACCTTTTGCTTAGGTATTTTTTATGAATTTCTTTGATATGCTATCTGGGATTTAAATTGTTGCGGTGGTGTGACTGATGTTTGTTTCATGATACAACTGTTGGTGGCGATTTTTCTTCTTCCTCTTACATAATTCTCCGGAGGCCTTTGGAATCCAGTACGTTCACTTGTGCCCTAGAAACTTTTTGGCACTCAGTTTCTAATTTCCATGCCGCTGCCTAAGCTTTGCAGCTTGTGTTCTTCTGAGTTTTATGATCCACCTATTTTTGCTGGTTTGTACCCCGCTGATGTCGTATCTCTGCAGAAGCTCATATTCTCATTGCCTGCTTGCATTTTTCTTTAAGGTGCCATTTAAAAACAGTTGGCATAGCTGATGTATGTGGAACCACATACATTTCATTAGTGTGTTTTTTCAATAGCATACGAAGAACTGATTTTGTATAAACTCTGTTTTTATTTCTGTTTTTCATTTCCCACCAATTTTGATATATTTTTCATGTGTTTTCATGTTTGATAAGCTATTGCTGAATCTGTTTTACTTATTCTTATGTTTAGCTGTGAGATACTTCGTGCATTTCTAACGATCCAAACAGATCTGCTATTAAGTTGTCTGAAAATTCTCACTTAGAGTCTCTGCGGTTCATCCTTTTCACCAGTCTGTCTCCGTCATGGCTATTTTCTTTCCGATAGCTAATAAATGGCATTCAACCTCAAAGAAATTGTTGGTGGCACTGTGCCTGGAAAAGTGCAACTGCAGTCAACTGTAGCTTGATGGTCTTTGGCAGTATAGAAGAACCATTCAGAGAACACAGTTAAGTCAAGAGCCAAGGTTGAAAGCTTTTGTTTGGCAAGAGATTGTTAATATTTTTTTCCCTAGGGTTGAGGTACTTCAGGTTTAGCAACAAAAGAGAGATTGAAAACTTCTGAGGAATGGCAGGAAATGTTTGGAGGTTGTTTGGGTTTTTTTTGCTTTGAAGTCTTTCAAGGCATTTATCTGTGAACTCCAATTTATGGAAAACATGGCTGCAAACTTTTTGTAAGTGTGAGCAGGTGTATTTGCTAAAATCAGAAGAAAAGCATTTTGAAAATGAACTAATGATTCTGGGAGCCATTGTTTTTGCTCCCAACCTGAAACAACTTGAGTTGAAAAAATGGCTTTATGTTTAGTGGGGCTGTAGGACTTCTAGAAAATTTCAGAGCTTTTACATGGACTCCCCCCTTCTGTAGATGACACACCCAGATATTACTGCATCACTGACAGCCTTGGCCACTCAGCAGTGCTGGCACTCTTACTTTGTCCTATTTTTCACTTAAGTTTCATCAGAAACTTAGAGTTTTCCCATTCTGGCCTAAGAACTGCAGAGCTGATAAATATTTTTTTCTTTCATGTCCATCTCCATAGAAACAGATTCTGTGTTACTGCTATAATTGTTCCCTGATTTTGTGCTATTTTTTCTGTTACGGCCTCTGGATTTGTTTATGTTGGTTTGTTTCTTGGGAAGATACTAGATTATGTATTTGAGACAAGTGGTAAATGTTCAAGCATTAAGAAGAAAAAGAGAGCGATCCTATTCTCATTCTTTCCTCCATTTCTGAGTAATTCCTGAAGGTAATGTTCTCACAGTTTTGAAAAATGGAGAGAGAGTAATTTTAAATGAAGCCCTGGAGCAGAAGCAGTGTTTCCCACCTCAAATCTCCCCTACTGCCTTTGGAATTTCTTTAGCTAGGAGTCAAGGCCTGAACTGGCACCTTAACAGGAGAACAGAAGTTTGTAGAGCCGTTTGTATGTCCATGTTGCTGGGGGAATGTTTATAGTGCAAGAGAGACAGACGAATGTGTAGGGAAGAATCCTTTCAGTCCTGTACATACTGAACAAAGCTCTATCACAGCTGTATCCAAAAGATATTGCTCCTTTCAGCACTCCTATCAGAACCCAGGTTTTCAATTTCCTCAAAGCCGGTACCTGGACAGAGGGAGGACTCACCTACTGACATCCCAGCAGGGAATTGTGAAACTCTGAAAGCAGAGGGGTAAGGACGAAGAGGAAGAATCGGGGTCCAGAGCTCTGCAGCCCGCCAAGCAGGCCTGCTAGGGCTAGGACTGAGCCTCTTCCATTCTTTCGAAGCAGGCAGGTTAAGAAATTTTGGAAGCTGGCACTGTCATTTGTTCACTGATGTAAAAAGACAAGCCACTTCTGCATATTATTCTGCTATCATGAATTCTGAAGCTCCATGAATCAAACATGAAGCTTTCTGTCCCCGCAGGTGAAATCCAAAAACACAGTGAAAGATTTCAACATTTTTGTCTTAGCCTCAGAAGCAAAGTTCAATTAGTCAAACCTAAGCGTGTGTACTCTTCTGCCTGAAAAAAATCAATTGTTTTTAACAGCTAAAAGCTTTTTAAGCAGCATTCAAACAGGCCACATTTATTAGGTGATCTCTGGCTTGCAGTTCCAGGTCCTGTGCTCTCTTAAACGTGAATCAAACTCCCAATGATATTACCAGCATGTCATGATCTCCTAGTAGAGTATTTGATTTCCAGCAGCAGCAACAAAAAGTTGTCTTTTTTCTGGTTGCCCTTTTCCTTCATATGTTCTCCTTTACCTGTATTTGTTACAATGCAGCATGTTATACTGGAAACCTTGGATTCCCAATGTTAAGGAAGTGACTAAGAAATAGTATGAAACTGAGGAAATGTTGCTTTGTTTGTTTGTTTGTTTTTTCTTTAGAGTAGTGCTTCCAAACTCTGATTTCCAAAGTAGATGAGTGATTTGGGGTACCTAATCTGAGAGCCTTCAGGAAGACCAGATTTTGAGAGAGGTTCCTCATTACATTCCAAGAATCAGAAAAATTTCATCCAAGACCAAAAAGTGTGATTAAGCTTAGCAAAGGTCCGTGTAGTTCATGTGGTTCTCTTCAATAAGTAATAAAAAGATTGGTCCAGGCAGTCACATCAAAGGAATTAAGAAGAAGCAGCAGCTAGATCTGTGGCTTTGCAAAGTCTGAATAGCTGTGTTTATTTTTTCTGATTTGAATGCTAACCTGAGAATTCTTCTCAAGTCATGAAAAGAAATATTAACAAACTCTTTGCACATGAAGCTTTTAGTGTTGTTTTTTGGATCAATTAGCCAGTGGCTATACTCGCTAGGCCATTACTCTACACTGCCCTCCAACCCCATGCTGACAGTCCTTGACACTTGCTTTCTGTACAAATGCCTTTTATTCTAATACCAACAGTGGTTCAATATTGCCAATCGAGCATATTCATAATCTATCTATAGGTCTCAAAAATAACTCATGAAATTAAATTATAAGAATGAATTTAGAATTGCTCTTCTCTGGCTCCTGCACTTTTAAGTGAACTCAGGTTTCTGACTTTTCTCCATGACTATGAGTGCTGGAAACACAGAATGGGATTTGTCTGACTAAGTTTTGGGTGTCTACTATACAGGCACCTGAGCTGTTCTCACTGCACAGAGACTCGAGGCTGCCTGTAAAGTCAGTGCAGATCTAGTCAATACAGCCATGGAGTGAAGGACACGTGTCATCTAACCAAAAGTAGGTGCTTGATTTAGAAAGAAAGGAATCTGCCCTGTGTCCCTTATGGTAACAGGGGGGATCCCCCTGTCCCTGTTCATAAACAGCCAGTCTTGTTACCTGATTTATATATTATATCTGCCGCCTGTGTCTTAATAAGTATTTTCCATGCCAGGGTTGCCTAAGGCTGCCAGACTCCTGGCTCCCTGGGAAGGGAACTTGGAAGCTGTGCAAATTATGTGTTGAACCAAACTACTCACAGTTCCTTCTGGCAGAGCAGAGAGCCTAGCGCTGAGCCAAGACCTAGGACTAAGCTCCTCGTGTAAGAACAGGAAGCCTGAAAATGTTGAGAGCCTGACATGAACCCAGTGTCAAGGTCTCTGAGGTCCTGCTGCACGGTTGGGCACTGTAGCCTCACTGCTGTCAGCACTGTAAGAGTTTTGGGATGGATGCTTTGACATCCCAAAACACTTGACGTTCTTGGCCCTTTTGACCGGGTTCCCCAAAGCTAGAAATCCTACAAGCACAGGGCCTGCCTCCCTGCAGGTTTGTTAAAGCCAATATGGTTCTGTAGGAAACATAAACTTTCATGAAATCCAAAGTTATCAGAACTCTGATGTTTCAAGTGCAACATTTTGGATTCAACTACTTGACATTTTATGTGAAAACTGTGCAATAAATAGGTAGACCAGGTCTACTTTATCTCATAATGGTTGCTTGATCAGAAACATCACCAGCGCATCTTTGCTCCTGCTGAAGACAAAAGTAAAACTCCCAGCAGGATTCTGAGCTATGGCAGCACCGAATCCATGGGAAATTACCCTTCTGAATGCATTCGTTGTCCCTGGGGATGGTGTTTTGTGATCTACACCAAAGCAGTTCAAGAAAGAGTGAAGGTTTAATATGTTCAAACCCTTCAAATGACAAACATCTTTTAATCTGCTAACCCTGACCTATGTCCAATAAAAATTCAAAACAAATTACCAAACTGCAACACTGCTACCCTAGAACCAGTACTCAACTATGACCCACACGGACAAATGCCCATTTCTCAGACTAGGAATGCCAGAGTCCAGCTACTATGCCTGACCTTGATGTCTCTTCTCAGAGACCAAGACTGGCTATTTCTGACAGACTTAGTCTTTTAGAGTGGTTATTATTTTCCTCTTCAGACTTCTAGGAATGTGCAGATTAGTTTGTATCAGTCCCTGTGACACTCTCAGACGTGTAAGCCCACTCCATGTCTTCCAAGCTGTAAATGCAACTCCGAGTGCCGAATTTATCCTGCCAATCATATGGAACAATCTTAATTCTAAAAGCTTGAAAGGATTGAAGTAGTCACCCAAAAGATGATTAATATAATTCCTGGAGATCTTACACTGAAATATATACAAAGTTAAATGTCTTAAAAAGACGAAGCGTCATGCTCCTTGTGTACTTCATTTTTGTCAGAAAATCTCTATAAAAAGGAACACAACATAAGCAAAACTGGATGGGCATGACGAAGTGTGGTTTCAGCTAAAATCCTGCATATGGAAAGCAGAGGATCCATCGTTATTGGCAGTGTAAGTTCAGAATGTTTACTGCCACTTCCACGAATATAAAATAGAACAAAATTTCTGATCCTGCAGGCCCCACTACACTGACTATCCCATGAAAGAGAATGAATGGAGACTAACGCGACATGAAATACACCTGCAAAACTGAACTGTTTTGGTAGGCGCCTGATTTCACGCAGCAGTCAGATGGAAATAAGAAGATATCCTGTAAACAGACCTTCCATTAAAAATATGACCATCTGAACCAAGTATAAAATCAAGAGAACAAAAAGATGCCAGTTTGCCACCAGGTCTGCCTCTAAAATTAAGGTATCATCTCTATGGAAATTCAAAAATTATTTTTAATTTTTTAAGACCTACAGACCCAGACCCTGCAAGATCTGCAGTTGTCATGGTTTCAGAACAACAAATGCGGAAGCCCTTGGCTAGTTACCTTCACTGTTTTACTGATAACATGTATTTTTATCTGTCCTCATGGCATTTATTCATGTAACTTTGCACTGAATTTTTTGTTCTTTGGGAAAAAAACCACACAGTTATTGTACCGTGTGGCAACAAACAAAAACTCCACTGACATGGACTTAGGTCATTTTATCTTGCCATCCACAAAAAGAAAACTTCGTGATCAATCTGGTCATAAAATTCAATACAGAACGATGTAACATTGGAACTGAAAATTATTGTGTGGCGAAGGTGAAATTTAGACTAGGCCGGTGAAATTTAGAGTAGGCCTCCCAAGGAACTTCTGTGTAGTTTATTTTTATTTTTTTTTCAAAGAAAAAGAAGTCTATTTTATTTGATTCCTGGTTATTGAGTAGGT
This sequence comes from Anarhynchus alexandrinus, assembly GCA_008711295.1. Taxonomy (NCBI): domain Eukaryota; kingdom Metazoa; phylum Chordata; class Aves; order Charadriiformes; family Charadriidae; genus Anarhynchus; species Anarhynchus alexandrinus. Next base: position 221,673 of record VUYV01000651.1, on the reverse strand, counting down.
AATCTATCTACTTCCACTTCTGAAAAGGAAATCAGGTACTCCCTTCCTCCTTTTAGTATATAACTGCAGTTTAAGCTGGGTAAGGACATATTTAAGTGAGACAAATCAGAGACTCCTGTCTATTGGGCACTCATATTGCCTAAGTAGCTATTTGAAACTCAATAAGGTTATCGGGTCCTCAGTGTAGGATTTTGAAATATATTCAGCATTGGCCTTATTCTGGTCATGTTGAAGTCAGTGTTAAAACTCACCTGACTTCACTGCAAACCGAGTTAGATAAAACTGTGTGCTTTTGAAAAGTGCATTGCTTATTTACCACAGTTGTGGACAACTGGATAGCTAGGAAAAGATGAGAAACTGCTGAATAATCAAGCAATAATCAAACCTTTTTTGAGTAAAGTAACATCTAAAATCACAGATTCATTCATGTCAGGTCAAAATTAAAATCTTTATCCTGCCATGAGGTCTGTCCAAGCAAGCCTTTATACCAGTGGATCTTCAAAGATAAGAATTAGAAGTACGCTTAATTGTGTGCACAACATATAGTCCCACTGAAGTCAACAATGTATGCAAGGGTAAGCTCCAGCAGACACTGGTTAGCATGAATGGTGCAGAAACAGTTTATTTTACACGAGTGGACACAATTACAAGTGGGATGCTGTTCTTTGTGCAAAAAGGCTTCTTATTAGGCCTTGGTTTTGGAAAGCAGGCATTTAATGTACAAAATTGCCATGAGATACCATATCTTGGATCTTTCAATGTGGACTTTAGACACTTTCTACAATAATTTAAGGAAGGCACACAAATATTTTTAGTCTGGTTAGCGGAAGAGTAGGACATGCCCATGACACACAGCAAAGAATTAATATAGGATTAATTACCTCCTGTATGTGAGGCCAAGCAACCCACACAAAAGTGCAGGTGAAGAATAGTGCAGATGGAACAGCAGTAATAGATGAAGAGGCTGTTGCGATGAGCTGGTGGAAAAGTACAGGCTGGGAGGAGCTCCGGCATAAATGCACCAGGCACAAGTACGGACTGTAAAAAGCAGCTCTATTTCAGGTTATATTGAAATTATTCTAAAACGGATGTTCCAGCCTAATCCTTTCCTAAAAGAGTGGTCTGGCAGAGAAAGCTATTATGTGTCCTGAAGCAAACAGGTCTGAGCATGCGGTCAGAACTAGTCTTGATTACCACGCAGCAAGCCTTTCCCCAGTCCTCAGGCGGGAGGAGCGTGCCACCTACCGTTAACACAACTCTTTTGCACAGAGAAGCCGTGGACCTGAACCTTAAAAAACCCCCGTAATGTTCCTGTGGGCAACGAAAAGGCTATTCTTTCAGTTAATCAAAGACATCATCGCTACAAACTATTTCTATTTAGTGACTAACTAATCCAGGATAAAAAGCCTGTGAGGTGTTTCTCCTCATGAGAGTAAGAACGCCTCGGGAACATCTAAAAACATCTAGATATCGATTATTTGTGCTAGTTTGACGGTACTACAGCAGTTGGGCCATACTATTACACCAGGATACGAGTTTGCTTTTTGTTAATTGTACTTTCTTCCCTCTTTTATTCAGGCTGCTCTAAGTAAAAACCATTGAATCTGTAATTGCGTATTACAGGCAGCTAGAAATGATCAGAGTGATACTGCTGAAATAACCCTGAAAGCTATTATAGCAAATAGTCAAAGGAAGAAGCACAGGAACATGTGCCAGAGAGAAAATGCATTTGCAATGGATAGGTCCCATTCTTGGCTTTGCCATTAATGTTCTGTGCAGCCATTTCTACTTCACTAGATCTCTTTGCATCTGCTTCCTCTCTTAACCTGTAGAAGATTTATCCGTCTATAGCACAAATCTTTGTGGCCAGGACTGCCTATCGGAAAGGATCTGTATGGTGCCAACAGAGAAACCCAGAGGCGCCGAACAAAGGCAGTGTTCTCGGGAGGCTGAGCCTTTTTCATATTTTCTTCATTTAATAACTTTGCAGAAATGTTTGCTACCTAAAATAGCTATGTTCAACAAGCATCAGATGATGATATTAGGGGCACGACATGTCAATGAGATATATAAAGATGGTGTTGTCCATTCTTCAGTATACAATACCACTTCAGTATGTCAAGATTTTATCCCTTTTTTTTCCTTAGGGAAAAGATTTAAAGAAATGTAAGTATTGTTACTCTATCTGAGGTACGCTGTAGCTAGGAACCACTGATTTTGCCTGTATTGTTTTATACAGGTCTGCAGAGCCAGCGATTCACAAACCGCACGGCTCTTACCTGTCTGTTTCTGTGAATATGCACAACACACACAAATATACAAGTAGTCAACGTCCCTGTCATCACAGCATCTGTTAAAAATGTGGTCACTAAGGGATTAATGGATCTCTTATATGACAGAAGTGGAACAATGTGTAGTGAAACTATCATTCATATCCATCAATCTCCTGCATTCGCTCTGGTAGCAAAACCACTTAGCTTCCTCTTGTTTGGCATTGGGGAATACACACAGCACAAGATATTTGTCAAACACTGAGCAAACAGGGAAGCATCTGATTTTTTCCTTAGCTCTAAATCGTCGCAGTTTCTTTTACAGGTCAGCTGTCTGAAATTGAACTTTATTAAAACACTGTAGGGAATGATCATGTGTTGGTTAGAAAAGGAAAATGAATTCAATTTGAACTACAAAAATAGCATATACAGTTAAAAGAGAGGCAAGAAGTGAAGGATTCAGCTATGAAATTGTTGTCTGTTGATTTCTTAAATTGCCTTTCTTCCAGCCAGAATGTGAGATTTTCTTTTTGATTTTTAAAAAAATTTTTAAAGAGCTGCAATTTTGGCTCAGACTGCTTTCTCAAGCTCAGAGTTCTCTGAATGCATAGATGTCACAATTTCATCGGCAAAGTTGTCACCTAAACATTACAATTATTAGTAGCCAAGTGTCGTATTGAATGCCCCTAAACTCAAATTCTTTGTAGGAGACATCATATAAAAAAAAGTTACCCCTACCACATAAACTGTTTTTTTTTTTTATAATGTACTCATTCCAAATTTCAGCTCATGAACACCATGTTTGAGTCAGGTACCATCGAATAGCTGTTTCACAGTATGCATGAAAACTGAAGTGGACCTTCATCTCTGTCCTTGCTGGAGGCTGAATGGCAGCATGCGTAGTTTGGAATAGAGCCTTCCCTAGCTTGTCAACAGTCATATCAAATCGCAACACATCAAATGTAAAACCATTGCATTGATTAGCATGACTGTCTCACGCTAAAAAGGTATTACTTTTGCCATAGCTGCCTGCTAAACGTGGACGCCTATTTGTTGGAATCCAAAAATAAAATAAAAGCCAAAACTAACAGTACATGGATCTGTCAGCAACACACTGAAGTTGCAAGTTCTCTAACACATACAGAGGCTGACAAGAAATGAGCACAACATAGAAAATAATTTCACGACAGGTTAAAATTCAGAGCAGAATAGTCATTAAGCAAGCAATTTCTTACGAATTGTCTCTAACGTAATCTGTTTAATAAAACTATGGGTAAGTAATGTGCCTCATTTAGAATATTCTAGCACACAAAACAAAAAAAACACATCCAATATTCTAGTGACAGTCTTAGAAAATCGCCGTGATAAAGTATATAACAGAGAGATAAGCTGTCACTGGAGTTTTGATTAATAACGAAGAGAAAAGCTGACTTGTGCGATTTATTTGGTGCACTTATTGCAAAGTATTTGTGTAAGACTTTTGGAAGTGCTTTTATTGAAAAATGTTTTCATTGTCCTTACATGGGTCTTTTTAAATGCAAGAAGGGTATTCGAAATATAGAATGTGAAAAGTTCTTTAAGATACTAGGTAACACTGATAAAGCATAGCATTCCAAAAACTCTGAATAGCTTTTCTGGCTAGTATTAGTGACTAGCTAACAAAGAGGTGTGCAAGATTTGGAATTAGGGTGCATAAAGGTTACATCTAAAGTGCTTTGCTGAATGCAGGTAGACTGAAGCAGATGTTTTAAATCTCACTGAAGTTACGTGGCATTTAAAAGCTTTGCTGAACATGGAGAGACTGTAGCGATGTCTGAAGGTAAGCTTGTGAATTTGTGTTCAGACTGACTTCCGGAATACAATGTTAAGTACTGAAAAGTAATACCTTCTGTATAGTTGAAAATCACACAATTGAGAAAACAAATCAGCTGGTTTAGGCTGAGCCTTTGCATTGAAATTCATGAATGAGAATAAACGATCCAGATTTACCTTTCAAATCACTCACAAGCTCACTCACCAGACATCTATAGGTTAATGTGTATTTTTGACTTACCACAGCCCTCCTTTCAAGTACTGTCTAGTGGCACTTCCTCATTTAGAAATAGAACTGAATTCATGTTTATGAATGAGAAAATAAGAGAATGACAGGTGACAAAATGAAAATTTACGTCGTCAGCATTTTTCCTCCCACGTACATGAAAAGCTTATTGAAAAGGACACTAATTCAGGATCACAAAGCTATTCAGGGCAGCACCTAAGTTTGTAATTAGCTTGCATTAAAGTCAATGGCCTTGTAAGTGTCACACAAGAAAAAAAAAATCCCTGTTTAGCCTGCTGGAAATAAATGACAAAAAAGAATCATTTTATATTTACTGTTGAATGGAAAACAAAATATTTTTAGGACATACGTGTTTAAAAATCAAATGCTTTAGTAAAATTTCATTTCCAGAATGTTGGGAAGGGTAAGAATTTGTCATTCGTGGCCCTCAATTCTGACTGGTTTTAGATGAAGATGGATTGCCAGATTCTAGCTCCATCTACTGTGTCAAACTGAAACAACAGAAAGATTGATCTTTCCTCTTTTTATAAAAACTGTATCCCAACCTTCCCCAAAAATAGGACATCAGGAATCAGCAATAAATAGCCGTTGAAAAGAAATGCATTCAAGCGAAGACAAAATGGGCAAATAAGATGAGCCAATAAGTAGAACAGCACGTAGTAAAAAAGGTAGGGAAGGTTCTGTTTTGAAAAACAAATGCTCCATGGGATCCTGGGGTGATTAGATGATTTTAGACGATTGAGGGCTTTTAGACAATTTTTCTAGTTATCATTTGAACTCTGCAAAAAATGTTTTTCTTCCACTTTACATACCTTTTGGATAAATCAAAGAAATTTCTTGCATTGCCTTCACTGAAACCAAGATCTTACAAAGTTTTACACAGAGATTCTCACTCCCTTTCTTGTCCAGAGATAGACTAGCCCGTTAGTACAAATATTTTCTAGGCACACTTTATATGGACATAGAAAAACAACAGCTTGCACCTTGTTGTTCTGCATGCCAGCAGAAGCCTGCTTGCATTAAGATATCCTGAGCGGCACAAAAAGAAGCACTTTCAAGGACTCATTTCAGAACTAATCAATTGTTTACTTAAAAAGTGGTTACTATAGAAATTATCATTATGGACTCACAGAATTCAAGCAAAACATAAAATGGAAGAATTGTTTAACCTCCTAGCTGATTCTTGTGTAGTCTACAGTTAATGCTACCTTAAACGTCAGTAATAAAAAAAACCCAAAACATTACTTTGACAAGTAAACTTTGATATTCAAATACAGTTGGTTTTGGCTTGAGAGGCTGCATTCACAGTTTTGGATTATAGATCCATTACACATAAAATACACAAAACCTTCTCTTTATCTTATGATTTCTCTTAGTTTTACTTCATTTTTGTCTTCTACAGCACTTGCAGAGAATCAGAAAGAAATCCAGGATCTCATCCAGATGCTATTTGCCTCAATTTGCCATGGTATTTTTCAATTTTATACTCACAAAGGGTAAACGTTTTGAAAACATGTGAAGCAAATTAGGAATCTGAAACCTACTTTCAAAAATCATTTATGCATGTAAAAATGTAAGTCTTAAAGAGTACTAATAAGTTTTAGGATTCAAAGTGCCTAAACCATCTCTTAAATAAGATATAGAGTCCCAAAGTACTAAATATATTACAGAATAAACATCTTTCTAGCTTAACCCTTTAGGTCAATTGTTAGGTAATTATCTTTTTAGAATTTCAAGTCCAAAATAGTGCTATATGCTGGGTGGTACTGGGACTATAGAGAAGGGTATAAAATAGTGAGTAGTTTGTAAAGCTCATCATGAAAAATACAAGGTACAAAATTACATCAAAACCTTAATTTTAATACAAAAGGTATTGCTTCCTCTTGCCTCATCAGGCTGAGTATGCCTGCCTAATGCCTGTCCGGGGCCATCAGCGTTTCAGCGCAGCCTTCCGTCAGAGTCAGTCATCTTGTATCACCTACACTGTACAAAGATTTCTCACGTGCTGTTTTAAACTGTAGTCTTTTGCTCGCAGTACTCCTAGAGGAAGACTGTTTCCTGTCCTTAAGTAGAACTCTGAATTTCCAGCCCCAAAATAGTGGTGGTGTATTGTATAACACTATTTCCTCTTGTGCTGTTATTGTAGTTTTAACACTTGCCAGAATCTTTGAAAAAACTAGGCCAGCATGGCCACAACTAGCCAGCTCACTGTTTTGTTAACGTGCGTGACTCTGGCCAAACGCTCAAGCTAGAACAGCAAGCTGAAAAAACTGCACCCCAAACTTGGGAGTGCTTTCCCTCAAAAACACACCAGAAGCAGCAGCGAATTAAGTGCTACTAAGCCATCTAAACTAACTCCAAGTGTACTGGTAGACAGCATCGCATTCAGACCCAAACCAGAACTATTCCGTGCCACTGAAAGGCTCCAGCACTCCTACTGGCCTCACAGCAAATGCCACGGTATCAAACACCACTCTGGACGTGGATGTCCACGTCCATCCCATGCGGGTGGATGAATGCAACTGGCAACACTCCTTGAGATCTAGTTTATCGCTTCTAGTGATGATATCACGAAGGAACAAGGAGAAGGTCAGCCTTTGTTAGCAAAGATTTAACTGGATGGAATACCATAATTTCCTGTAGAACAACTGTGCTTGTTCTCTTTTAACAAAGCACTTGCATATTTCTTCAGCAAATCAATCTTTAAAAGGTTTTGTTTTCTGTACTTGTTTTTACTTTCCCAATCCTCCCCGTATGGAAGTGGTGAAAGCTGGCATGATGTTGTATTAAGCTTTAAGGGCAACTATCAGAACATGTTAATATCAGTATCTGAGATTGAAAACAAATCATTTTCAAGACATTCAAGCAGCATGTATATGTATTTCAAACTGACACCGATGTGGATAAGTGTAGCAACTAACAAAATCACCTGGCTTACCATGCCAAACATGGGCAGAAGTCGCTCCGTAATGAGCCTTCGTACCGGGTGTATTTGAGTGTTAGCATTAATGTAAATGCTTTACCTTCCGCTTGTACAGAGGTGCCGTCCCGTGATGAACAGAGCATCTGTAACTGCAAGCAGTTCTTCCAGGCTAGCACCGCTCTTGTTGAATTCTTCATCTGTCTGGATTTTCTTAACTTTCTTCACTCGCAAGGCTATACCAATCAAGATGCTCACAGGAAACTTGCTGTAATGGAGAAATACAGATATTAAAAAATGTAATTTAAAGTAAATGCCGTGGCCGCATAAAACCAATTTTTAATCATGCTTCTCCACGTGTAATTTACAGTTATTAAAACTGAGTGGTTTAGACAAATCTTAAATGTCTCAGAAAACAGTACTTCTCTGAATGTAGAGACAAGACATTTATGTTCTTTTGCCTCCTTCTCCCTTTGACTTGATCAGCAGTAGCTGCACAATCGCTGAACAACATCAATTATTTCTGCTTAAAATAATTAATGATGGTCTAATTCTAGTTTATCTTGTCTCCCCTTTCAGATAGGCCTTCTTTTTTTTTTGAAACAACGCTATGCATCAAGGAGGTTCAGTGAGCCAGTCCTTTTGCTACAGGTGTTGAAGGAATATAATCATTTGGGGTTCAGAATGCCCAGAATGATACGGATAAAAAAATTGCAGCACATACAGAAGCTGCAACAACTGCAAAACTGTATGCATCAAAGATAACCAATGAATTCACTCATTCTATAACCAGTGAGAATGGCACGATTTGGTTTTTGGATTAATTTCATAGCTCATTTGGATACTCATCTCCTATGGAGATGTATAACTTCTGTGCTTCTCCTATGTTCCTCCTACTCTGACAAATATTAAAACTAGACGTATTCAGTCTTGACATGAAGAGACAAAAACACCAGGACAGGTGTGAAAATATGCAAGTTACGTGTGTGTGTTTGTCGGAGGGGTTACTAAAACTCAAGCCAGCAATAACTTTTTTCAGTTCCTGTATAGGTTATACTCGCAAACAAAACTCAATATCCCTGTTTCCTGACTTTGATGGGGATACTGCTTCCAGCAGTTATAAATGAAACTGAAAGCAGAGCCATACAGATATTTACTCCACAGCATAGGTTTAAATATGTGAATTGTCTCGTAGAAATTTTTAAGGAATCTGGCACACACAAGACAGTTCCTGAAAGCATTCACTGGATACAAACCCCAGGTTTTCCCACTATTCATATTAAGTGTTCGGTGGTGTGATCAATAACCGGAAGGGAATTGAATAAATACTGAAGTAGAAGTCACAGATCGAAGAAATAACAAAGGATTATTGTTTTTCTCAAGATTTCCTGCAGCTTTATGCCAGCAACAAAACCAAACATCCAAAGTTAATCAACCTCACAGACTCGCAAATATTTTTGTTAGGTATCGCTTCCCTGACTGGGGCCTTCACTGACTTTCCACGGCTATGTAATCCATTACTTAAGAGCCCTATGAGCAGGAAACACAGCTTTGGGTCATGCACCTGTACAGAAACTGGGATACAAAAAAAAAAATTATCTTAATTATTTCCTCTTTCATTATAAGCCCGTCTTGATGATTATCATGGTATCTGCAAGAATGTTTTATTTTGGTTTTCTAAAATATAAAGCGCTGTTATGCAACCTGGAGAAGTTTCACGCCTCCCCAAGGTGTTCTCTCATTAAAAACATCACAAGATAGATAGCTGACTTTCATTAGCAGCTTTTGCCCATAACAGAAACAAAGCTTATAAGCCCAAAGAATCTAACACTAAGCTTTTCTAAAGACCACAAGTGCTTTTATTCCTGTTGCGCTCACAAAAGGCTCAAACTAGTGAGGGTGGTAGGGAGAGCAGGTATAAACTGTATATTATAAAAATGGAGGAAAACGACTTGCTCCACACTGCAAGATTAGAGGGAGCAACTCTTTGATCAGAACAGAGGTCACCATCATAAAAGAAACTGAACAAATAGTCTCAGATAGGCCATGCTGCCTGTGCCAACAAAAGTGGTGTTTTGTAACTACTCCCTCTGATTCAGGGCTTGAGAACACAACGCAGAGTGATAAAAGAATACGGTTGCTTTCATGACCAAGAAACTGCACTAGATAGCTCACAATACCCTTTCCAAGCCTAACAACTTAAACGGATACTTGAAGTAATGTTGTAGCACATGTTGTAGCCCAGTATTAAAATGCAGATTTGTAGCACAATCGAACTGAGCACTACTGCAGCCCCGCTCGGCCTAGATCAGCTCAGCGGCGAACCGACCCTTCGGGGCCATTTCCCAACCTTATGCTGCACAGGAAAGGGACAGAGAGGGCAACTCCTTGCTAACAGCTTAAAGGGTAAAATCCAGTTCTGCAACCGCCCTTCCTGAATCCAAGCGGGTGAATCTGGTGCATCGGGACAATCTGTTCCTGGTGGGCTGCTTGTGCAGCCAAAGAAATCTAAGAGATGTTTTCTTTAGACGTCAGTCACCTCTTGGATCAAACAAGGAAGACTAGGTCACTTTTCCAGGCTTATCACTTGAAAAAAATGACATCCTTTTCACAGGCACACCATGAATCTCAGGTGGTAAGGCTGAGGTTACCTAAATTCACTTACAATTCTGTTTTCTGACTGTTGTGATTACGACCAACAACAAATGCTTAATTTGTCCTTGCATCCTGCTATAAATCAGTAAAAATCAATGTATTTGACACAGGAGGACAAAAGCATTGTTCTTATGGATCTGCTGTCATGGATCTGCACTGTTTTGAGAGTTTTTGTGTTCAGTCATACCAGGAAGTAGTAGGTAGGTGGCTGGAATATTCAGTTTATTCCTCCTGGATCACATCAAAGTATCATCTACAAAGGTGCTTCTAAATGTATTGTTCAGTTTAGACCTCATACCTGAAGATTAGAGGTTAAGAACTACAGTTATGACTGGATGACTTAGAAATAATGTAACTTAATAGCGGTGCTGTTACCACTAATGCAGTCCTTTTATTAAGGACATATACAGGCATGTAAGTGAAGTAGGTTTTGGTGGGATGTAAGGAACATGAAGATTTGGGGGGAAACTGTGCAGACTTGCTTTCGTGATGAGCGTCAGTCCTTTGCGAATCTTTTTTAAAAGCAACGTTTCATTTCAGAGGTGCTGCAGACATAACTGGTGCTTTCCAACATTATCCAAATAAGACAAAAGACAACACTTAAGAGTAAAGTAATCAAGTAAGGACAAGATCTTTGTTTTCTTTCAAATGTAAGTGGAATAGACACTATTGGCTTGAAACACCAATTCCAAAACACCCGTAGCGTACCAGCGCATTAGAGCCATTACCAATCTTTACAATCATGTGTTTCTGTAGTTTGTTTCCATCCAGTCTTAAAAAAAAAAAAGAAGAAAAAAAAAAGCACCCATTCCTTTAATGAGCATGCATCCACTGCCTAGTTAACTGCTACAAGACTTTTGTTACTGCAGAACCTGACCTGCATTGATGTTCCATCAGTGTTTTTGCAGAGAAAAAAACCCAGTTCAGACTCATTAGAATGGTTTGGGTTGGAAGGGACCTTAGAGATCATCCAGTTCCACCCCCCTGCCATGGGTAGGGACACCTCCCACCAGCCCAGGCTGCTCCAAGCCCCGTCCAACCTGGCCTTGAACACCTCCAGGGATGGGGCCTCAACAACCTCTCTGGGCAACCTGTGCCAGTGCCTCACCACCCTCGAAGTCAAGAGTTTCTTCCCGATATCTCATCTAAATCTCCCCTCTTTCAGTGTCAAACCGTTTCCCCTCATCCTATGGCTCCCCTCCCTGATCCAGAGTCCCTCCCCAGATTTCCTGCAGCCCCTTTAGGCACTGGAAGGGGCTCTGAAGTCTCCCTGCAGCCTCCTCTAATACAGTTGAGTATTTGTGTCCCAAGTGCATGTTAGGGATGAAAGTCTGGGGCTGGAGGCCTGAGGGAGGCAACAGGGTATCGTGACAGGATTAAGGGATGTAATTAAAGCGTACGTTGAAATTGACACAGGCATCTTGCTTGACATTTCACACTTTTTTAGTGACACTCCACCAACTTTCTTTTCAAACAGGCCTTCGGAGGTTGCCTTTGAATGCTCAGCGACCACTGTATGTTAGAACACCGCTTGTCATTGGAAATATGTATGTTGTGGCGCCACGACGGTGCGGCGCCGAGGCCCCAGCCGCGCGTTGGCCGTCCCCTGAGGAGACCCCCGCGCCCTGCGCCCGCTCACTCCCGCTCACACCGGGCCGGCACGGCAGGGCGGCTCCAGAGAGCGCCGTGCTTGAACGGGGCCCAGTCTTACCGCTCTCCCGCCATTTACTTTGACGAAGTAACTCAACCTCAGGCCAACAGCCACACCGCGCCTCAAGCCGCCCTGCTCTCTTCGCCGGGGCCGCAGCCCCTCGGGGGCGGGCCGGGGCCGGCGCTGTCCGCCANCAAGCGGGCGGCGGCGGCAGCGGCGGGGGAAGGGGGTGAGGGGTGTGTAGCGGGGAAGCTGCGGGGCGGCGGCTGCGGCGGGAGAAGCGGCCGGCGCCGCTGGAGGCGGCGGCAAGTATCGCGAGAGGTGGCGCGGCGCCGGCGCTAGAGGTGACCGAGACAGCGGCGGCGGCCCCGGGTGCCTCCTCCTACTCCTCCTTCTTCTTCCTCACCGGCGCTGAGGCGGGCGGATCGGCGGCCATGGAGAAAGCGGCCGGCGCGGCGGCGGCGGCGGCGGTGGTGGTGGTGGATGGAGGCGGTGACGGCGGCGACGCCGGGAGCGCCACGGCCGGGCCCGGTCCCCCGGAGGGGCTGAACGGCGGCGCCGGCACTTCACCGCCGTCGTGCCCGCCCGGGGCGGCGGCGGCGGCAGCGGCGGCGCCGCGGGGGCTGGTGCGGGTGTGCGAGCTGTTGCTGAAGAAGAAGGCGGCGGCGCCGGCCAAGGCGAAGCGGAGCGGGCGGGCGGGCCGGCCGGCCAGCAGCAGCGAGAGCGGCGGCGGCGGCAGCGAGAGCAGCAACAACGGCAGCGAGGAGGAGGAGGAGGAGGAAGACGAGGAGGAAGAGGAAGAAGAGGAGGTCTCTGAGGTACCGCGGGGACGGGGAGGTGGGCGGGGAGGGGGGGGATGTGTGTGAGGGAATAGGGGGCGATGGCCGTGTGTCGGGGCGGCCCCGGGGG
>VUYV01000651.1:188355-208757 GCA_008711295.1 Anarhynchus alexandrinus | reverse complement strand
TAGATGGTTTTGAGGAAAAGCAGGTGAAGGTACAGGTAAAGCGCAGGTACAGGTAAAGAGGAGGCTGCCCGAGAGCCCCGGGCGTCCCGCTCCCGTCCGACGCGCTCTCTGAACCCGACAGCAGCCACCCTTCCAACGTAATGCTGAAACAAGCACAAGGAAGCGTTGGTAACTTGCTCTCCTTTAGGTTTTTCAGGTAGGTATGGGCTGGAAGAGGCCGAGCAAGACTTGAAGCCCCTTCCTTATTTGCATATAGAGTCACACACAGTTGCTTTGCTGAGGGCTTTTAATTCTGTAACCTTCTAAGCTGAATGCGCGTTTCTCCTTTTTTTGCATAGTGTCCTCAAAAGAAAAAAAAAGTCCACTTCAAGTTTGTAAGCTTTTCTTTGAACTTTATTTCTTGGCGGTTCGCCTTTTAAGTGGTACATCTACTTTTTGTGTTAGAAATTAAAATGAGCAGTAAGAAAGGGAAGGAAGAGTCTGAGACGGTTAAGGAAGGGCTGGGCTAAGATGGTGATATGTTTTTCCACGGTTAAGAAGTGCTCTGGATTTTATTTCTGCAGAAGTTGATAAAAGAAGCATTTTATCTGACTTCTGCGAGATAAATTGCACACAATGTGTGTGTCTCAGTTAACGAGTGATTACGGCTGGTGTTGTCTTTCTGTAGTGTTTATTTTCAGGAAAGTGAGTATCGTCAGGTAGGTAGAACTTTTTGAGGTGTAAAACTGGTGAGATAGGCAGCCGCGGTAACGTGCTGAACCATGGTCCCTAGTGGTCCTACAGGTATTTGGAGAACTCTTTCTCGAACAGAGTCTGTGGAGTTGTACTATGGTTGTGTGTGGCAAAGGGGTGAAGGCCCTCCAGTGACTTCGAAGATGCATCGGTTGATAGTTGAGCGTTGAGATGAGTTGGATGTGATGGCAGCCTTCAATAGAATTCGTGTAAAGCGAGACTTAATGGCAAAATCGTAGGCAGATTTATTTTGTGGTCCACAGCCATTCTTCCAAATGGCTCCTTATACTCATAGCTTTCAAACAGTATAGTGTGTATGGCATGATGAGAAAGGCAGAGAGAACTGGGAAATACATGTAGGCATAGGTGAGGTGAGCTTTTTGCCTACACACCGTGCCCTCCATAGCCATAGGTACCTATTTAATGTGTTTTGAGACCTGCAGAGAGATTATATATAAAAAAAAAGTAATCATTAAACTATCATGAGGCAGCAGAATAATACTTGACCTTTTTCTTGATAGAATGACATGTGTTGTAGATACCAATAGCTGGAAAGGCAGTTTTGGCATCTGGAAGCTTCCCTGATGTTTTCATCATATGCGTAGTAAGTGGAGGCTTTCCTAGTCTGGGTGGTCTGGGGTTAAATATTAAGCAGGGGCAAGTCAGTCATAAACAAGTTAATAACACTGAGTTTTTAAAGTTCGGGGTAGCATGCATTTTGTCGTGCATCAGCTTCATTTATAATAATTCCTTTTCTTGATCATTCAGGTTGCTTGCAAAAAACCATTGTAGTCTTTCTCCCACCAAAGTAGAATATGCACAGCTGAGATCACAGTTTTTAGGAATGTGAACATGAGGATGGCCTGATTAATGGAGAAGAGGATCCAACTTCAAAGTAGTTCCCAGCAGCTCCTGGGGAGGAAGTGTTTTGAGTGTTCTCAGCATAAGGGAGCTTTTTTTTGTCTGAAAGCAACCTGATATTTAATTTTGTCTTTTAAAAGCTTTGTTTTCTTTTAAAAAAAAAAAGTTTGTGTTTCTGTTGTGGGATTTTTATTTGTTTGGTGTTTAAAATTTTCTTTAGTTTAGAACTTTCTTGAGATGTGCGTAGCTTGTGTGGCTTTCAGCAGTTGGATCGTGGTCTTCTGACCACTGGCAGTCTGGAAGGCACATAAAATTAAAAACACAAAGAAATCTAAGTTTATGGTTTTGCTTTAAATGGAAGCTATTGTGGAAACACTGCATAAGATGGTGTTCCCTCCCAACCATTCAGTTCATTATCTTTGTAAACTTCAGACAGTTTTTCTTGGGCTATTTTTTGCCCTTCCCATGCTTAATATGTTAAGACTTTTCTAATCTCCGAAGTGAAGTACTTCTAGATTTGACTGCTACTGAGACAGCTTCTAAAAATCAGGAGTACAGCAGCAACAAGTCGAAGGAGGTAGAATCGGAAACCTGGCAGATACTAAATAAAAAAACCCGTCAGTGGAAAGACATTGTTTGGCTCAGTTGTTGCTGAATTGATGGAATGGAATAAAAAGTTGTAATCAGTTATTTTCATCTCGGTCTGTTTCTAAACTCCGTTAGATCTCAGTGTGGGAGGATAGGCGCTGGATAGAGCTTTGGGTGAAGTTAAATTGAAATCTCAGACCAACAACTTCATAAGCTCCTACTACAATATTCATGGCAACCTCCAAGGTTGCGTGTCGAAATTGCAGCAAATTGCTGCTTGCCCAAAACCCCAGAATTCTAGGTAGCGTGGTCCAGTATTGTCTGTAAATGGCAAATTGCCTTTTCCCTAACCACCAGTTAATAAAAAAAAATGGCAGCTCTTTTTGGTACAGAGGAAGAGGAATCTTCAGGTAAGAGAAGAATGGCAGTAGAAGTGATGTACTGGGGCGGTCAGCTTGCATGCTTCCTGGGAGAATTCTGGCCTTAGTTTAGGAATGATCACGTACAACAAGTGAAATTGGGTGAGGAGTGTCATCGAACAAGACTATATTCGGGGGCCAGTCTATTCACTGTGTCCCTCATGGGAAGATGCTTTTATTTGGTAGTTGGGCGTTGTATGGTGTACCCTCCATCCCCCTTTTAACGTGGCTTCTTGTTGATAAATAAATATGTGAAACAAATACGAAGAAAACTGCTGGTCAGACTTGTGCCTTGAGTCAAATCAAACGCTTGTCTTCTGAGCTTGACAGAATGATTTTCAGGACATGAGTCAAAAACCAAAAAGGTGGAGGAGGGAGCAGGTTAGACAAATGAAAGCTGACACACGAGAAGCTTGGGAACGTTATTGTTTGAGAACTTTATTATTTGCTCTCAGGTGGTTTTTGTTGTGAAAACATGGTCTTGCAGTTCCTCTGAACAGGCTCAGAAAAAAACCATAAATATGTAGATTTCTTGAAAGTGTTCTTGTGTGTACCGGTTTTGCTAAACATTTGTCTTGAATAAACACCGGAATAGTGCAAAAAATGAGCAAGTCTCAGTAGCAAGTTGCTACTTAAAAATCTGCATTAGGGCTTCTCATTGAACAGAGAAAGGTTTAATTGTATATTAAAAACTCTGTTCGCAAGCTTATTTCAAGTCTTTGAACTTACAGGATGTTTGCTGCTGGCCGTGAAGTTTATAATTGCTTTTCCTGCTATCATATTCATTTTAAGAGTTTGTAATTTAAGTGTTGTCCTTGAGCGAAGAGTCTCGTGATGATTAGATGTAGCTCAGTCTTGGAATTTTGTGTGCCCTTTTCTGTTCTTTCATTTTTTTTCTGACTGGTGTAGTTTGTCACTGGATTCTCATATGACGTGTAAATTAGCTTTCTTAAACATAATCCTCAATGATGTTAGCTAAGTGCTGCCCTACGCAAAGGATGTTTTTGAGATGTTTTGGCTGTTTCTTGAGCATTGATCGAATCAGAGAACGGTTTGGGTTGGAAGGGACCTTAAAGATCATCGAGTTCCACCCCCTGCCCTGCGCAGAGCCACCTCCCACCAGCCCAGGTTGCTCCAAGCCCCATCCAACCTGGCCTTGAACACCTCCAGGGATGGGGCAGCCACAGCTTCTCTGGGCAACTTGGGCCAAGGGCTCACCACCCTAAAAATAAAGAATTTCTTCCTGATATCTCATCTAAATCTCCCTTCTTTCAGTGTAAAACTGTTGCCCCTCGTCCCATGGCTCCCCTCCGTGATCCAGAGTCCCTCCCCAGCTCTCCTGGAGCCCCTTTAAGCACTGGAAGGGGCTCTAAGGTCTCCCCAGAGACTTCTCCTCTCCAGGCTGAACCCCCCCAACTCTCCCAGCCTGTCCTCCCAGCAGAGGGGCTCCAGCCCTCGCAGCATCTCTGGGGCCTCCTCTGGCCCCGCTCCAACAGCTCCGTGTCCTTCTGCTGTGGGGACCCTCCGAGCTGGAGGCAGCACTGCAGGGGGGTCTCCCCAGCATGGAGCAGAGGGGCACAATCCCCCCCCTCGCCCTGCTGGCCACGCTGCTGGGGGTGCAGCCCCTTCTTGTTTCTACTGGGGCCTCATAGCTGCTGTAAATAAAAATTGTTTTGTTTTTTTTTCAGCTGTAATTGAATTAGTAATTGAACTGAACTAGTAAGATGAAGTAAATAAAACAACGAAACACCACCAGTCCTCTAAAATTTGTTCACGCAGAAGAAGCCACTCTTAAGTTCTTTAGTTCAGATATAAGTGGTTAATCTGAGCGCTCGGGCTTACTGGTGTGATTTCAAGAGCGTCACGGGCACACGGTTGTAATACTTAAATTGTAAAAGGCTTTAACAGCTTAAGTGTTTAAGCAAGCTGTTGATTTGAAAAACAGTATTTATTTTATAATTATTTTTTTTTTTTAATCCCAACTGTCTTAATTAGAATCCTGGAATAAGGCCTTTGGATGCTGCAGGGCTGCTAGAGAGGCAGTGAGTCTCGCTTGACCGCTGTGTGCTATGTTCTCTACTACCGTTACGTGCGTCTTCAACTCCGTGACTGAACATGCAGCTAATTGGGCTCTGTCCTTGCGAGTGTGTGACATCCTCGTGTACAGCTCGGTCTCCTCTTCTGCCTCAGTGTTTATGCCGAAATCCTTTGCTTTCTGTCTGCTTTGGCAGCGTTTTGCCTGTACCATTTAGTTTCTTCCCTTCAAAAGAAGAAATAATAGTGAAATCCCTTAGAAAAAAAAAAAACCCACAAACTTATGTGAGAGCTAAGATGATTTTGGCACTTTCCTCATCAGGATAGTTTGTGCGATGTATAGCTTGGTATGGCGGTGGGTGAGAATTTTGTTTTATCTTGCGTGATGGGCACGGTAAGTCTGATGTAATGTAGCTGTCGGGAGTTACCATCCAGTCATTGTCTCTCGATAAGCAGAATTAGAGGTGGCCTGGAAGCGTGAAAGGCTGTTCCTCAAAACTCCCAGAAGTACCAGGGCTGAGAGGGCTGTTGGTGGGCGAATCCCCCGGCCAAGTTTCACGATAGTGAGATCTGCTGTGACTGACCCCGAAAACGTTGAACCTGCCTTCCTTACTGTTCTTTAGATGAGCAAAATCAGTCTGGAAAACTGGAATGGTGATTTGGCTGGCTTCGCCATGCCCTGCTAACCACCCTGCGGTCCTCGCTGGCGTCGCCCTATGCATTATGACTGGTGGGTGCCCCCTTAAGTAAGGGGGTGATGTTACTGGGGTTCCTGTTCTAGTTAGGAGATGGAGCGTACCGTTAACTGGCAGAGGTGGTAAGCGCAGTTTAATTAGTGTCTTCATGCGCAGAGCAAAGAGTTTAGGTATGCAGAGCTGATAAATGGTGTCTGGTTAGACCTAGTGCATGTTTTTTTTAAAAAAAAAAAGTTCTTAGAGATTTTTTTCTGTGTCTGCTCTTCATAATTGAAGTCATTAGTGAATCTCTGGGTTTAAAAAGAAGCCCCCTGTATAAAATGAGCACTGCAGAAGGTGGGGTTAGGTATTGGCGGCACCACGTGAATTTGTTTACTTCCTCTGATATTTCTTCAGGAAATGTGCTTATAAACATAATTCTTGTGCGCAAGCTGGAGCCAAACACCCCATACTTTAAGTCTGTAATTTAGTTCTTTAAAGAGAACCATTTCTCTGGAAGGGATTTAGCTGAGAGAATTTCCTCATCTGTCAACTGTGAAGGCAAATGGGATTATGTATGTTTGTTTTTTTTCTCTATCTGTGTTTTAAAAACAAAACTATTTGTGCTTATTTAGGATATAGCTGCTTTGGAAATTGGGTTTAGGAGTTGAAAAAATCAGTGCTGCAGATCCAAGATAAGTAAGAAGGCTGTGTTTCCGAGGTTAAAGAAACAAGCCCTTGTAACTTTGTGTAACAAAGAAGAAATTTACACAAATGCAATATTGGTGTTTCGGGCCATGTGAGCGGTATCCGCGGCTGCCGTGGGAGACATACTGCTTTTTTCCCCGAAATGATGTGCTTCTGGGTTCTTCATGGTACGGCGTTTGAGGTGCCTAAGTTGAAATAGAATCTTGAAGGTGTGCTGTATCTGTAGAGCTTCTGTACCGATGTGGCACTTGTGTCACGTCACTAACTTTTGATGTTTGAAGGAAGAAGACCAATTGTAGGGGTGGGGAAGGCCTTAATGCGAGCAAATGGTTTGGATAAGGTCATTTAACTAACACGTGTACTTAGGAGGGGGGAAAAAAGTGTTCCTTAAAGTGTGGTTAGCCGTAGCAGCCAATGTAAATATGTCTTGGTGTTAGTGTGTGAGTTCTGGTGAGCTCTGTGCAGTCACTGCGCGGTGTCAACAGCAAGAGTTGGGGAAAAAAAAATACATGCTTGACCAACGAAGGGCAGCGTTTCCTCTCTCCTGTCCCTAAGCAGTTCGTGCTCGCTGTTAATCGGTACTCAGAGGGGTTATCTCTGTATTCCAGATGGTTTTCAGCCACGCTTCCCCCCCCCCCCCATACGCAATCTGAAGCTCATAACTATGTGAAGAGCTAAAGCTGTGTGGAGGTATTACTTAACTGTTGTGTCACCTCATTTTCGCATTAGGTAATAGTTGTATACCGGGCTAAAAATCGGCCACAAAACGAAGCACGTCTTTAATATATCTTTGTTTGTGCTTGCAGTATTTTCTTTTCGGCTGAATGGTGTAATTATGATGATTTTGTTGGCGTTACCCAAAGCAGTTTTCGACAAATTCAAATTACTGGTGTTTGATGTGCAGGTGTTTTTCCTCTGCTGCATTTCAGCCGAATCCTCAAGTCTTTGGAGTCTAATGGTGTGTTCTAGGAAATGAGCTGAAATAAACCTTGATTTTACTTTTTTTTTTCCCCTGCTCCACCCCGATATCTTAGGTCTTTGTGTTGTTAATCATCACGAATGGATAATGTGTCCAAATAGGCAGCTCTACCCATGCTAGAAAAAAAGTTTGGAGTATTAACAAGTATGATGAAATGTCGCTACTTAGAATATCGGTTTAGGGTTTTGGTTTCCATTCTCCTCAAGCTCAACTTCAAACAGACAAAAAGTGACCAGATTCGTTTCTTTTTCTTTTTGGGTTAAAAATGAAAGGCATCTTGCGCAGAGCAATATGATTTCTTACTACTGCTAAGGAGGCTGCCTGGTAGTTGAGCGCAGGTTTGTTTCCCTTCGCCCTAATAAAAATTGTTTCTAAGCCTGTACATCTGTCCTTCTTTGGAGGAACTGTTTTGTGGATTACAGCCTTGGCAGGAGGGGAACCTCTGAAACCTCTCTCTAGGGCAGGGAGGGATTCAGAGATAAGAGGAGGAAGGTCGTTTTTACCCTCCCAGTTTTTCCCACACGCAAGAACAGAAATAAAACACGTTCTTTAGGGAGAAGCTGGAGGTCCCTGGTACATCTGTCTCTGGCAGCTATCTGGTGACTCAAATGTTTTCCTGTCCCCGAGCTTAACCGTTTCCAAACTTCAGGTAGTTCTTTCCTTTTGTTCAGTCTTGTCCTGAAATGCTTTGCCATCGGAATTTTCCTTTTTATGCAGTTCTGCAGGTGTGAATTGTTCTCCTCCACAGAACGATGAACAATACTTAATTAAAGTTTAAAATTTGAAGTCATGATGTGACTTAGGGTTGGGTTTTTTTTTTCCCCTCAAGCGCTCGGTATTCAGCCGCTGTCTCCGCGTGGGTACGAATCCCACTGAAGTTGGGGGAATGGGGTTTGTAGGAAGGTTGCAGTGAGCACGCTGCTGCCAAAAAAGAAAGAAAAAAAGGCCTTCATTGCTCCTCCCAGCCACTTGGGAAATGATCTCGTTGAAAAAAAAAACCCCTCAGCAACAGAAAAAGCGTGTTTACAGTTGATCAGTTCCTCGATCCAGATTGTCGGGCAGTCGCACAAGAGCTTGTGCTGACACAGCGAAGAGCCCGGAACTTGGGCAGGGAGGAGGGATGAGGACTGCCTCTTTTGGTGGAACTGTTCATTTAAACGCCCGTCAAAGCAACGCTTGCATTGTCTTTGCAGAGTCGTATTGTTAAGAATGCTACAGATCGGTGAGAGTTTTTGTATTAAAGGGCAAAGTGGTCCTCTTGGCTCTTCCTTTGGATCTTCTATTTGAAAGCGGCTGGCGCAGTCCTGGGGAGAGAAATCGGCAGATTTTAAAGCTGCACACAAAAAAACCCCAAACTCGAAAGCTTCTTGAGATAAAATCAGCACTGACTTTTCTAATCTCTGGTATGGTTCTTGAAAGCAGCATATTAAGGATGGGGAGAATGAGAGGAATGAAGCAGTATTTCCTTAAAACGTTGCCGCGCTTTTGACTATCGCCATCGCCGCTTTTGCGTCATTTAGTGCAGCGCAGCAACGGAGTGGCTTTGTACGCTGCCTCGCGTAAAAGTCCCAAAGCACAACTGGGATCAGTGCGGTAATCCTAACACGTACAACCAAGCTAGTTTAAAGAAAAAGAGCGCTTTGAACGTAACAGTCTGCTGGATAGATGAGCATATGCCTTCTGTCCATCGCAGTCACGAACAGAAGAGAAAGTTGGCATAACAGCATGCTGGTATTTCTGTGAAGCATCAGCTTGATAAAGGATCTCCTCGGTGATAATTATAGTGGCAAACTTTGTGCTAAACTTTGGAAAAGCCCTTTTCTGAAGCCTGCGTGTGGGGGACATGTTTATGCTTCTACACAACTTCTGTATAAAACCACTCTAAACGTACGTTGTGTCTTTGAGTGGGGAAAACGTACTTGTGTCTTTGAGTTGAGGTGGGGTTTTAGGAACATGCGAGTGCACGGACCAAAGTTGGATATGGGATGGCATAAGGTGATGAGTTGATCTGATGGCTTCCCTCTTGCCCTGAGCTGTGCCTTGGCCCCGCTGATGTTTTGCCGGCCATCTCTGTAGCAGGTCACGGGTCTGTCAACTCTCTGCCAGGTGCCAAAGTAGGGGGAAGGGGGAGAGCTGTGTGGAGTTTTTTGTTTGGTTGGTTTTTCTTTTGAGTCTGGAACTGAGGTGTTACTTCAGCTCAGGACATGCCTTATTCATCCCTGTGGGACTTCGTATACCCTCTTTAGCCGAGTGTTGATGGCCCAGCTCTGCCAAGCGCAGGGCTTTCCATCAAATGGATATAGATGCTGAGTCCTCCTGGGCTTTGAACTGGCGTGTGCTGTTCTGTGTATGGCCAAAACCTCAGTTAGATCGCAAGTCTCTTTGCCTTTAACTTTATCAACATTACCGGCTTTGAAGAAACATGTGAAGTAGTGCCACCTAGTCAGCGCTTCCTGGAGTGAATTGAGCTTGAAAGAAGGTTAGTAGTAGTACTATCAATGAACTTTAATTAAGAAAACCTACTTTTACATCTAAAAAAATCCCTAAATGTCTTCAAGAAAGGCAGATGTCTTTGGTGGTGGCTTTCATTGTAATTCAGAGATGGGTATTGCAGAGTATGCAGTCTTTCCAAACCATTGGAATACTTGTTAATAGAAATAACTTGAGCGCTTGATTTTGTAACAAAAGTATTGTGTGCATAGTGTGGGACATATTTAAATTTATTTTTTTTTAACTTTTTGTGAACTTCCAATGCCTTTATTAAATTTTGTCATAGTAAAATACATCATACGCGGAGAGTGTAAAGGACTTAATTTAAATGCCAGTGGAGGGGGAGAGGTTCTGCTATGGGAGGGAGGTGCACACGCGTTGGGTTGGAAGGGGATCTTGGCTGGCAGGGTGGTGGGTAGTCTAGCTATGCTGTTGAAGGCTGCTGAAGTTGTTTTTTTTTGTTTTCGACTCCTGAAAGCCGTTAGGGTTAGTCTTGGGCTAAAATCAACCTCTTACTGTGAGTGCACGTTGAATTGAGAATGGCAAATGTTTGCGAGTTAATTGTGGTGTAGAGCTCTTGAAACAACTATCGGGTTCTCAACTGGGAAAAGGGAGTGTGAGTGCACGTTGAATTGAGAATGGCAGATGTTTGCGAGTTAATTGTGGTGTCTTTCTTCTGGTAATCTGAGATAAGCTGAATGTGTGATTTTATTTTTGAAGACCCAACAAAGAAGAGATGGGGGAACAGGCGGTGTTCATCTCCAGCGAACAAGCGGTGTTCAGGTAGAAGTATTTCAATCTCGCAGCTGGTTCAGGTATGATGATAGTAAAAGCTGTGAGCTCCCCACTCTGTCTTGATCTTCTGGGTAACTTCAGATGAAACAAGAAGTGAACAATCATATTAAAAGATATGGAGACACAAAAGTCTCTCGCTGTTTTTATTCAGTGTATGTATTTTTCCTTCTTCGGCCTTTTCTGGCAGTTTGCTCTCTGTTAAGTTCCAGGCTGGGTATTGCTGTCAATGACTGGAGTAGGTTTTCTGGCTGGATTAGTCCGTGAACTTGAAGGTGCCAGCTAAGTAACTCTGATTGTTCAGAGCTTTGTAAAAGGAAGAGACATGAAGTACATTGTTATGGGTCCTGCTTGTTTCCATAACAGTTAGGACAGGTCTCCAAATCTGCCAATCTAACCAAGCCTAAATTCTTTTCGAACAGCCTACCTGAATGTAGAGCTCTTGAAACAACTATCAGGTTCTCAACTGGGGAAAGGGAGACAGGAACATCCTGCTCCAGCAGATCCTGGATTAGAATTTGACATGGAAATACTTTATATCAGTGTTCACTTAATTGGATTATTATGCATAGAAGAAAATGATGGACTAGGCGACTTAAAAAGGAGGAGGAGACTTTGTTCTGGAAAGGTTTTTTTCTCATTAAAGGTTTCCTAACTCTTTGTGGGGAATATATGTGCACTTAAACTATTTGAGAACTTGTAGTGGCTTACAGCTGTTACCTGCAAAAAGTACTTAGATTTAAAACCTGAGACAAGTTCCAATGTACATTCATTGTAAGCTTAATGACCGAAGGACTGGGAACAAGGAACTAGCCTCCCCTGTGTTGCATTTAGTCCTTTTTATGGTTACTAAGTCTTGCATTATTATTTGTTCATTGTGTTTTGTGAGTGCATAGCCGAAATTGCCAAAAATATATTGTGTTACAGCAGGTGTAAGAGAAAGCGTCTGTTATTTGGGAGTTTGTGTACCAATATTAACTGGCTGAAAATCAAGAGCAACTTCTCCCAAAGCAGGCAGCTCTCCTACTTGCATATTAAATAGAGCACACAGGTAGAGCACGTGTTAAATGAGCATGGTTTTGACCTTGTGCTCAAATTTTTGCATACTAATGTGAAGATATCATGGATTAATACCTATCTTGGAATTCGAGAGGCTTTAGTATGAGTGTTGTGGGACTGTATGCGACTCCTACATGTGAAAAACTATTATTCTGTTTAGAGGCTATTCCAGCGCTGCTTACGTTATGCGTAACTTTCTTGTCAACAGTATTGCACGTGTGGAATCAGGAAGGAATATATTTTAACTTGTTTGCAGAAGGATCCTCCCAGTCCCAAATGGTTGTCTTTCCTGAACATGTTCTCCGTTTTACTTGTGTTTAGCCCCAAACTAGATTTCTTTAGTGCATTGAAAGTTCTCGTACTAAAGGCTTGGAACATGGTATTACCCAGTGAAAACACGGACTGCTTAAAGAGGAGAACTGAAATGAAGTTCTCTTATAGAAAGCTCCCCATAGACAAAAACTTATGCCAGTAATCTTATGCTTCTGATGGAAAAAAAACTTTTAAAATGCTTATGTAACGCTGTGTAGTTGTGTCTCACTTTTGCACCTTTATGTCAGTTGTGTTTGAATTTGCGTTGGGCATTCCTCCATAGGGAAACGGTAGAGGCTCCTCTAATAAGAGAGGAAATACGCTGGACAAATGAGAAGGCAGAACCGCAGGGATGTGTCTTGACACAGTTGCTTTTTAATGATGTTCTAGTTTAGTTCATCTTCAGGGCAGTGCTATGGGTGAGTAAAGATATTTTCTTTCCTCTTTTTTCCGTGCTTGGATTTGTCTTACAGAATTGAAATCCAAAATAATAGGGCTGATGTAAGCACTTAGTGGGGAAGAAGGCTTTTTGCTGATGAGAAGGGTTTCTCTCGCTCCGTGCCAGAGTGCTGCCTGCTTGCTGCACTATAAAACTCTATTTAGGTGTCAGTGTCATTGAGGCATAGATGAAGACTTATTTCTGAAATAATGTTTTTATATTGTGCATCTACCTTCTGTTTAGAGATGGATGGTGTAAGAATAAGAGGCTGCTAATAGAATTTAAGACTATTAACATATGATTCTTGACTTGAGTGCTGCAAGCTCGCTTTAGGCAGAGCCGGCTTTTGACATCCCGTGTCTTGGAGTTCCTGGGAAAAGGGCTGTAAGCCAGATGGTTTTGCTTTGAGCCTGTGTCTGCTGTCGCTGAATCCTTATAGTTCCATTATTATGGGAACTATATGGCATTATGGTGCTAACTTTTTTTAGACGTGGAAGTGGCCTTGGGCAGCCTGGTCTAGTGGGAGGTGTCCCTGCCTATGGCAGGGGGGTTGGAACTCCATGATCTTCAAGGTCCTTTCCAACCTAAACCATTCTATGATTCTATGATTACCTTTTTTTACAGACCTTTGCATGAGACATCTTCTGTGAAATGGTAAAGCAGTGTGAATGCTGAAACCCCGTCAACTATTACTGGGAGGAGATAATAGATATTTGAAAATATCTGGGTATGGAGTTGTCATCTTACCTGATCCCACCAGAACCTGGTAGTCCACGCGAGCTGCTAAGTAGGCTTTGCGAGCGTGGTGCTTCTGCTGAGAACAGAACAGATCTGAGGAGGTTTGTGTGAAGGGAATGGGGCAGCTTTATTCCATCAGACAGGTCATAAATGTCCGAGTCTGTTGTCAACAGTCAGTTTTAAAACCTTTTTAGTTTTATGCGGCCTTTTAAATTGACATAAAAAGCTCAGCATGCGTTTATCTTGGCACTTCCAAAGGTAGTTAAGTACAGATGCCTTTCAAAGAGACTAATTTCCTTGGAGCTGTGGAGAACCTTGGTCTCAAGAATACTGTGGTAAGGCCCCTTAAGGAATAGAATTTCATCCTCTCCAGCTTTATATGCTTACCAAAACAGGTAAAACTAAATGAACAGAAAATACTGAATGTGGCAAAGGCTCTTGCATGCCTTGCTGCTGCCCTAGGCCAAGCGAAGAGTATGCTGGGCAGCGATGAAAGATCAGTCTTGGGAGAAAGCTTGGCTTTTGGGTGGGAAATCATCTTGGACGGTAAAAAAAGTTGCAACATAGTCGTTAAGAAAAATATGTGGATTCATTATAGAAGTTTCCTTATCTGTGGGAGGTAACAGCGCTGAGACAAGGGTGGTGTGATAGTAAGGATGGGCGGCAAGGATCGTCTTGCGAATGCTCCGCCGCAGTTTTTGGCGGAAAAGTCTGAACTACTCAGAGACGCTGAATTTTAAGGTTAAAGGAACAAAAAGAAATTACAATAAAAATATGTGTTAAAAATGGTAGGTTCTGTCAGGTAAAGACCATCATGCCCCAATAATAAAAATAAAAGTAAGAAAGTAGATTTCTTTGTTTTGAAATTCACTAAAGCATTTCCCTGAAGGATGTTGGAAACTTAGTCAGGCTGACAACTGCGGAGGTGCGATTGTTGTAAAAACTGAAGAACAAAAAAACCATATACTGTGTGAAAATAGAAAAAGCAGATGAGGATCTTGACTTCAGATGGTTCCTGAGGTTTGGTTTCAGACTGACTTTTTTATGTAATCACAAACCACTGAGGATAGAGAGTCAGGAGGGGGATGAATCTCTGGAGGAAGAAGCTGGAACAGTAGGTTTAAAGCTCTTGTTGGTGTCAACATAGAATGAAGGGTGTAGTGCTCCAAGTGATAATTGATGCAGACTACTACGAAGTAGAGGTTGCGCTTTTGCAGTATAACGAGTTTTTTGTATTTAAAAAACCCCACCCAACTGATGGTATAAGAAGTAGCAGAGAAGAGATGTTTTGGGTCTTACTGACTATCTGAACTAGTTACCGATATGATAGAGCGAGGAAAGGTGTATGCATAGGTGGGGATGTAGTTCCTAAGGAAGGTTGATTAATACTAGAATTTTACAAGGCAGTGAGCTTATCTGGAGTAGTGTGTACCCTTTGGGGTGTCCGTTTGGTGAAACAGTCAGTTCTGACTTAATTGTAGTTGATTTCGAAAACCCCTGTTTTCACTGGTAAGAGCAGATAGGAAGAACTTGGCTCAGTCCCGCAACCTGAACGTGGGTAGGAGTATCATCACTGGCTAAAAAAGGAAGAAATGGACCCAACACAAAGCTGAGAGCCAGCATGAGCAGAAGGAGGAGGAGATGTATATTATGTGGTGGATAATTGTCCTGTGTCATTTGGAGTTGTTTACCCGTTAGTGTGTCTTTTTTTTTCCTTTTCCCTGTGCTATCCTTAGGATAATTTTGATGACTGTATATTCTTTAGTACAGAATAGCTTCAGTAATTGCGTCTGTTCTAGAAGGACGTTGGCTTCCTAGATTTTTATGAGGTTGTTGTATTTAAAGTGCTGTTCTGGTGATGCACTTCTGCAGCCTTCAAGACAGAATAAAGGAAGTCCTGAGTACAAGAAGTCATCCCTTCAGTGTGTGACGGCTCGTGAAGACATGTGATTGAGTTTTGTTTATTATTCTGTAGGTGATTCTTGTCTTAGGCATATCTTTTGCTCTCCCCTCAAGCAGTAATAGGAGTGCTCTCCCAGTACCAGTGATGCATATGCTGTCCTGAGCTTTAATGGGTTGAGTTTCCGAGGTGCAACGCCACCATATTCACTGCTTTATTGCTGCTCGCTCGGATGTGCTTCTCACCCACTTCGTCTTTCAAATACGAGTTTGAAGCAGCCTTTGAAAAAGCTATCTGAATATTACTTGCACATTGGATGTTTCTCTAGCTTATAAACAAGTGCTCCTGCATCTTACCTTATGAGGGTTTTTCGTTTCGTGTTAGAAGACGAAACTTGGCCATTTGAAAGTTTTAATGATGGAATTTTCCCCTTTGTGAATTAATTGAGTTTTGTGATTTCATGGGTATTTCTAATCCATAGGAAACGACAGTCTTCTCTTTGCCATTGTATCCTGGCATGTTCAACATCTTCTAAGCCATTTAATTTTTGATATATGCTGCACTTCGCAAGGTATTTCCTGTGACGATCGTGGTATTTTTACCTCTTGGTGCTCTGTGCTTAGCAGAAAATCAGTGTGTCACAAAATTTTGGTGGAAACCCACCCTGCTTTTTGGTCTTAATTGTCTCAGGAACTTTCTGATTCTGTCTGAGGTCATCTTATTAGGACTGTCTACCTGCTGCTGGAAAAAGAAATACTTGGGAAAGCTGTGCTGGAGGGAATCACTGAGGGATACTTTGTACTGTATTGTAGGGCTATTTTAAACTCTTTTTTTTTTTTTTTTTAATCTCAAAATTATTTGGTTTTTTAGTAATGAATGCACTTGGTGGTTCTGCTGAGTAAGGTGTTAGCATCCACGTGGGACATGGTTTGAACAACCCAACCTTGACACTGAGCTCTGTGACTCTGAAAACACACAAAAAAAGTGTGTTTATAGGCTTTGGGACGGTTGGTGACCAGTACTGCTTGATCAGCTGTAAATAGATAACAATGTGCTTTTGTGATATAAGAGTGGGAATTGTCTGATCAATTGTTCAAATGCGTACGTTTCTGGGTGCCAGAATCTGTCTCGGATCAATTGTTGAAACGCTTGTGTTTCAGGGTGACGTAATCTGAGCGATGCCGGTGCAGAATTCCTGGTGGCCCGTGTGGTGCTGGCAGATATGAACTAAGAATCTTTTAAATAAAACCCCAAGCAATGTCTAGCTCTTGAGCATTTATAGCTCCGCTGGGCGTGAACAACTGGGTTCTTGCGGATGCTTTTATTCTTATTTTGGTCAAATTGTATGCTTTTCGCTTAGTTTTAGTTCCCAGTGCTGTATGGGGAACATAGCGCAGAGTAAACCAACATTGGTTCGTACTCATGCCTGACTTTTTGGCTTTCACAGAGCACTATCTCAGGATTCCCTTGGGTCTAACACACTTCAGTGTAGCTTGAAATAGGTCTTTTTTTTCCCCCCCTGTTTTTAAGCAGTTCTGTGCTAAGTTTGTCTCCTCAAGCTGCACTTCAGATGTTTCCTCTCCCACCTGCTGTGTGGGGAACATAAGGGCTTTGCTGTGCGTCGGGCTCACAGAACGTAGGGATGGATGCGGGTGACTCGGTGGCTGCTTTGTTTTAAGGTACCGCTTGTTCGGAAGGCTGCGTTTTAGCGGTGGATAGTAGTAGATGAGAGTGCTGATTAGATCACGCCCTTCAGAGGAAGGCAAAAAAAAGATAACAAGCTTGCAAATAGAAGCTGAGATGTTTCAAAAAGGTAACTTATTTTTTTTCCTAAAATCAGCTAGTTCATGTAATTCATAGCACTCGACTTGAAAGCAAGGAAGAAATGGACTTGTGTTCAGTTTTGCAAAACTTACAGGTATGTTTCCTGACCTGTGTTTAAAACCCAAAATAGCACAGTACAAATATGAAAGAAATTGATCATGGACATCTAAATAGTGGGGTTTTTGTTCGGTTAGGGTTTTTTTTTCCCCTTGATGCCTCTTTTTCTCGCAGGAAGGGAATGGAAGCCTGCCTTAAAACCTTTAGATTTTACTGAAGATCTTATAGTGGTGTGAAGCCAAGTGTTGGGAATGGGGTTTTTGGAATATGGTATTCCAAACCATAAAGGTTTTTGAAGCACTAAGTGAAGTAGTGGATGACATCTGGCGAACATGTGCTTCTTTCTAAGCCTGCCCCAGAGGGCTGCAGGTGAAGGTGGGCCAGGAGAGGAGTGCGGGAACAACAGGGGCACGAAGGGTGCTCACACATAGAACCTGACTCATGGTGTTCCTGATGGTGGAGTACAACTTGAGCAGCTGTGAATTATTCTTTCGGTTACAGTTTTGTAAATGAAGTTATGTTGTTGCAGACAGAACTCTCTGTCGTCTTCCAGCTGGGATGGGAAATGGTTCAGCTTTTGAGGTGAGCTTGTTTCTCCTTCTCCTGAAAATCTCGTGCTACTTCTGTAAAAATGGAGAAGGTGATGCTATTTGGTTTGCTTCACGTGGAACAGACAACTTCTTTTCTTCCTGTGCTATGCTGTCTTCGCATTTGAAAATGTTTTCAGTGTTGTCGTATGTCAAATATCTTAATCTCAGCACTAAGTTGTGTGTGTTATGCTTTTTTTCTGTGCGTGTGATATAAGGTATCTGTTAATTCTTTCCGATACTCGGAAGACTGAATAACTAGTTTTTTGAGACATGAGTGTTAGGTGGGAGGTGGTGGCTGGTGGTTGGGTTTTTTTTATACATATTTAAAGGAATCCTCCAAGTTGGCAGGGATAGCTTTGCACTTGGGCTAACATCTGTGTGTAACCGCTAGGTTGCGTGTACGCAGGATCATTTGGAAGGGGCTGCTAAGGATATTAGAAATGCTGACCTAAAAGCACTCGTCGAGAGCAACCATGGAATTTTGTCCTCTGGTTCTTTGCATGGACAACAATAGAAAGCAGACTGTGATATGTAGACGTGTGTATGATTCATTTCCCTCAAGGCAGCTAAGACTTTTAAGCATCTTCTTGTCTATGTAGCTTTAGCTGGCTGAGCTTGCGCTTCCGTCGGTACGCATGCCCCATCAAGCTTGGTAGGAAGTCAGGAAGGCGTTGCTAGAGGGGATCCTGCAGCAAGTGCTGGTAAGACAAACCAAAGTGGGTTGAAATCCACAGTAAATGTTGGCAAATGTTGTCTTGAACCCAGAGTTAACCTCCTATAAGGATAAGTCATTGAATTTTTTGAATGTTGTTTAGAACTTAAAAAAAAAAACCACAACCCAAACCCGAAAAACCTTGGCTGAATAGCAGCCAAAATAGTACTGGCTGGATTTATCAGTTAACTTTTCCAGTATAGTGCCTTCGAAAGGAAACCTGACCAGCTGAACAGGCAAAGTTCAGGCAGGTGTTTGACGAATAGCGTAGAAATTGTTCCGTGCCATGAATTATGTAGGACATACTAAGTTCCAACAGGCTCGAGACAACTTGTACAGTGTAAAAGATGAACAGCCCTTAGAGGAGGTGCTTCTTGGATGACTTCTATTTAAACAGTCTTAAATCTGGCGTGTTCCCTAAAGTGGAAAGTAGTATGGACTGCCTGAGCAGGTGTAGAGTTTGCGTAAAATGAGGGACTTTCTGATAGGTGAGTAGGATGTATTTCCCATTTTTGGAGGTTAAAGATCAGAATTTTTAGCAGAAGAACATAGCTGTGCCTAAAATACAGGCTGATCAACTAGAAATTTTCTTTGTGATGTTAGTAGTCAGCCAGGTAAGATTAGTATTGCTGTTACGAGAGTATTTGTTACAATTAGAGCACTTTTTGGAAAAGGGTGATGTTAATTAAAAGGAGTGATTACTAGTAGTGTTTCTTCAAGTCAAAATGTGAATTTAATTCTTTTGGCCACTAGACGCTCTGTGCTCTGCTAAAATGAGTTCGTGAGAGAGGAGATCTTTGTGGGGTTGGCAAGATTTATCATGCTGTATTTTTTTAACTGGAAAATTAAATACTTTAAGAGCTGTGGATATGATTGCTCAATGATGTTGACCTGCTGTGTGCAGAATGGTTATCGCTGTCACCTCCTATTTGAAGGACTGTGTAAAATTTCCTTTTTCTTAGTCCAAGTTATCTCTTGTTTTGGGTGAAGCAGAGGAGAAGTGTGGAGATGATGACAGTTCTCAAGACTACCTTGTGGAGACCTTGCTTCATTGTGGTCAGTACCTTTGTTACGGGTGTCACAGGCTGGATCTGGAATTCTTGCCATGCTGCGTGTCCCTGGAGCGGTGGAGGAGGAAAGGATGGGGTGGTTGGAAAAGCAGGAGTTGGCAGTGTACCACTTGAGATGGCTTCGTGGATTTTAGGAGGTTCTGCTGTAATGGGTAGTCAGACCATAGCACAGAAAAAATGTGTGCCATGCCGTAGATCTGCTTAATATAAGGATTGGGTGGGTTGTTTTTATATTTGAGGAGTGTGTTTTCTTACCAAGAGTGGTCAGCATAGGATGGCAATAAATAGACTTGAGGAAAACCACCTGAAGTGGATTTGTGATCTTCCTTGGGTCAGGATGAGTCTGTACCTCAAAAGTGTCCCTAGCGTTGCCAATGTGCACCCAAAGGGTTTGTCAGACCCTCTCCGAATGGAGAGGCTGGCAGAAGGCCCCTGTCCTGGGTGGAGAGCTCTTGTTGGGGAGGTGGGGGACCCCTTCCTACACCTCCTGCTGGGGAGGACACCTCCTGCTGGGGAGGACACCTCCTGCTGGGGAGGACACCTCCTGCTGGGGAGGACACCTCCTGCTGGGGAGGACACCTCCTGCTGGGGAGGACACCTCCTGCTGGGGAGGACACCTCCTGCTGGGGAGGACACCTCCTGCTGGGGAGGACACCTCCTGCTGGGGAGGACACCTCCTGGAGCACCTTGGGTGGAACACACCACCTCCTGGAGCTCCTATTGAGTAGGGGGACACCCTCCTGGAGCTCCTGCTGGGGTGGGAGACCTTCCTGGAACTCCTGCTGGGAAGGTGGGGGACCTCTTGGAACTCTTGTTGGGGGTACACCACCTCTTGGAGCTCCTGTTGTGAGGGGACACACACCTCCTGGAGCTCCTGTTGTGGGGGGATACCACCTCCTGGAGCTCCTGCTGGGGTGGGAGACTTTACTGGACCCCTCCTGCTGGGGAGGTGGGGGACCTCCTGGAGCTCCTGTTGTGAGGGGACACACACCTCCTGGAGCTCCTGTTGGGGGTACACTCCCTCTTGGAGCTCCTGTTGTGAGGGGACACCACCTCCTGGAGCTCCTGTTGGGGTGGGCCCTCGCTCCCAGCGCTGGTGCCGGGGCGTGAGCCGGTGGAGGCCTGGGGGGGAAGCTCCTGGTGCTGCGTGTGCGAGCTGGGATGGATGGGCGGCGGGCAGGCGGAGCTCCGCCTGAGGAGACGCACCCGCCAGCCGGTTCCTGGCTGGGGAAGGGCGGGCCCGGCCCGGCCCGGTCCGTCCCCCCCCGCGCCCCGTTGGTAGGCGCCCGCCCCGCGCGGGGTGGAACGGTCCATTTCCTGTTCCCGTGCTGACAGCGGGGGGGGGCAGGAAGCGAGCGTGCTGCTGCCGGGCGGCCGGCAGCCCGTCCGTCCGTCCGTCCCGGCGACGGCGGGAGCGGGGGTGG
>VUYV01000651.1:137936-188176 GCA_008711295.1 Anarhynchus alexandrinus | reverse complement strand
GTTGGAGGGGGTCACAGGCACCACAGACGGTGCTGGGGGAGGAGGGAGGCCGCGGGGCTGAGGGGGGCTGTGCTGGAGCCCCTGCGGGCGCGGGGGGCTGGCCCTGAGGTGGGGTGGCTGGAGCTCTCGGCCCTTCCGCAGCACGGCTGGGTGTCATAACTCTTCTTTTTTCTTTTAATTTTTTTTTTGTGTGTGTGCTTTTTGCCAGTGTTGCCGTTTCTTGCGCCGAGTATGCGTTAGGCCTGTGTAATTTCTTCTATTGCTGCCTTTCCAGGCGCCTTATCTATAGTCCGGTTTTACAGAAGTAGATCCCGCATTATGAAATAAGTGACGTTTTCCCTTCTTGGGGGTGAAACCTGAAAATGCGATTTCAGCCAAGCGCAGAGAGGCCTGCCTTGGAACCTTCAAGTGAAACTCCTGCTCAAAGTGACACAAATCTCTATTCCGCATTATATTAGCTGTAACAGTTCAAGGGAATAGCATTTTTTTGTTGTTATTCTGGTGATATTTCTGATTTTGCAAGCAGAAACATGGTTTCGTTGCCAGATGACTTTTCAAAATACTTAAGTATATTCTTTACTGTAACAAGAAGCTTCTACGCTATTAGCTGCCGTCAAAATTTAAACTAAACAAGCGCTTTCAGTGATGCTTGTCCTGTAGGGGTTTTTTCTTAATGGCCATGCTTGCGTTGTTCTTGATGTTGCTCTAAAATATAAGATCAATAGAAATACTTGGTGTTGGTGTTAACTTCCTTGTAAACTTTGGAACTGTTTATCATAATTACACCAAAATGTTAACACAGCTGCTCGGTTTGTGCTTAAGAAACTGGTACGGATGTATGAACAAGGCTGCTTTTACCCGTATCTGTCTGTGTGGATGGGTTTCTGTGGTAAGGTAGGAAGACCAAAACTGAACTGGGCTTTCTGCCATCAGACAAACATTTCGGTACTTCACTTGTCTTATTGTATGCTGAAAGCTTTTTCTTTTTTTTTTTTTGTTCCTCTCTTTTAACTATAATTGTCATGTGCAGCTCCATAATATGTCAAATGAATAAAATGCTTGGTGTTTATTAATATTCTTGTTTGGAAAGGCAGTTAGCAGATTAATTGCGTCAGTATAGCAGTGTTTTGGGTTTGTATTTGTGAACTACGCAATTATATCTTACTTCTCAGAGTAGGATGTGGAGGCTTTCATTTTGATAGCTTAATTGCACATTCTTTTCCTGGTCCTGAGACCAACTGTATCCAGGTAAAACATCTTTAAAAATCAACTACGTCTTGTCTGACTGGAGATGTGCGTGAACGATGACCGAATCAGTTGTTCGTGAATCTCTGAAATATTCTGGTAGCAGCGGAAGATGTTCGTGATTTCTTAGTGCATCAGTAGAAGCAGTGCAATTGTTTTGTGTTCCCAGTATGGGTCCGGAAGTAAAACTTGCTTCCCTCAAAACTTGTTTCTATTGTAACTTTGAACAGTATGTTTACGGTGAGTGTTTTATTTTCCCATTTCAGGGCTTTTTGTCTCCTGTGGAGCAGTTTCTGATGTTTATTCAAAGACAGCAGCATGAAGATTGAGGGAACTGGTCTTGCATAAGAGCAGAATTTATGTTTGGTCTTTGTTTTATTCAACAGACTTGGTACTGCTTAGTATTGAGTTATATTTGGAGGGACCCGTCCTTGCCTCTTCATGAAATCTTTAAGAATGTTTTCACCTTTAAGTTGGTTATAATTTAAAACAGGAAAAAGGCATTTTCTGTAGCGCTAATTACGTTGATGAGTTAGCTTGGAAACAGAGGCTCAAATTGTGTTAGAATTCCTTACTGCAAGAAGTGAGTGGGTGCTTCTGGGGCAAAAATCACTTCTGAGTTAAAAAGGTAGATAATAATCAAGTAATTCATAGTTCGCATGTTCTAGCTTGCCCTAGTGTGAAGGCTACTTCTTTGGGGAGAAGAAGAAACACGATGAGGTGAAAGTGTAATTCCTGCTTGTTTCATTACTGAAGTTGCAGGAGTTTTAGAAATATTTTTCCCGATGCTTCTTTCCTATCGGAGGATAAAACTAAAATAACTCTTCAGCAAGTTTAATGCAGCTGCAGGCAGAAATGGTCATGAGCCTGGAGGGTTTTATGCGGCGTCCTGCCATGTACTTAATGCAGAACTTGAGCTGGCTTTGCTGCTGTCAGCTGAAGATGAACATTGGCTCTGTTACTTGAATCTGATATTGAAAGCATGGTGTGGGAATACAGTTGAAAAATATTTAAGTACTGTGGCATTACTGTGCAGTCAGTTTCGGCTCATTTGGTTCTTCTGCTAGGTCTGTCTTGGCCATACTTCTTTGTTGATGTGTGACCTAACTGACAACGAGGCTTTTTTTGTTGATAAAACTTTTCAGGTTTTGGCTCCTAGGTGCTGGTGAAGGAATGATTATGCTACAGGAGACCTTATTCAGAGAGAGGCATAAGCCCGTAGTTGTGTTTTTGATGCTTGAGTTAGTCAACAGAAACATTTTCTTGGTTGGGGGAAAAGGAGGTATCTTTTGTCCTGACAGATGAGGATGTGGTCTGTATTGTCATGTGCTGAACTCAGACTGACAGCACAGAAAACCACTTAGGAAGTTTATGACAGTAGAGGAGTAAATTTATATGCCCTGTGTTGATTTAAGGCTTCTGAAAAGAAGCAACCAGGTGTTTTGACCTTCAGGTTCTTTGAAAGCTTGTTTGTGCTTGACTTAAGAGAAGCGGACTGGAGTATAATGCAAGTGCGTATGTGGCAGTTTCTTTACATCCTTAGTAAGTGAATTAAAAAAAAAAATAATCCTTTAACTTACTAGCTTAAGGTAAGTATCTTTCACCTACCTTGAACTGAAACTGAAAATCATGGTGAACAAACCTTCATTTCTTAGTGTGATATTGCGAGTGTTTCCTAACTGCGGACATTTTTGTCATTTTCTACTGGAGCCATGGGGATATTGTAATAACCCCTAGGATCCTACCTCAGTTGCTTTGTATGTACCTGCCACGGGTGTCGGTAAGAGGCAAGGGGATATGAAAAGATCATCTGTCAGACCTTCAACAGGCTGGTGGAGCCACAGTGCACAGTGCAGCATGGCTTTATATAATGTGGAGACTACCTTGCTTGAGTACATGGGTGCTTGATGAAACGACAATGGGAGGAAGAGCAAACATGAACTACAAGAGTAATGCCTGTGGTGCTCAGAGATCAGAGAGGCCTCTGCAATGCAATTTTTTTCTAACAGGCCAAGGCTTTTAATATTTATAGGCCTTGCAGTCTCCTGCTCTGAAGATTAAAATCAGGGTTATATTACAGTATTTCTGTTTTAGGCATTAGTAGCTTTCCCACATTTCAGCTCTTAAAAAGGCCAATCCTTTCCTTGTGTTCTTTCTCTCTCTTGGTTATCTTGTCTGTTCTACTTTCTACCTGTTTTCCCATCTTATGAAGTCAGCATTGGCTACTGATGTGTTCCAGCATTTCCTAGGGATTCGTTGCAGTTGTTCATACATAGTCTGTCAGAATGA
This sequence comes from Anarhynchus alexandrinus, assembly GCA_008711295.1. NCBI lineage: Eukaryota > Metazoa > Chordata > Aves > Charadriiformes > Charadriidae > Anarhynchus > Anarhynchus alexandrinus. The sequence goes on along the minus strand of VUYV01000651.1, from coordinate 184,642 downwards.
TTTCTTCGTGTGTTACTTTAAAGTGAGTTGGAGCACTGCTGTAGCTTTCCTTGTGTTAAGGCATCATTGCTAGTCCGGACTCCAGGTGATGAACACTGGAAGCTTATTGTCCTGACTGGGTCCAAGGTAGGAGGATTTCTAAGGTTAACTCTTAAGAAATACTGAGCTAATGTTAACAAGAGAACCCCTGCTTAAATGCTGGGAGGTCGCCCTCCACAATGATATTTAAAAAGTTTAGTTGAAGCTGGTGGCAAGGCAGCAAGAATGTAGTGTGGTGCGCCCTAAGTACGTCAGGAGCTGGACTCTTACTTGCTGCGGAGCTGTGAAGTTGTGCTCTTGTCTGATAGTCTGAAGTAGAAATGAACTTTTTATCAGGATGTGTGTACTGCTTAAGAGTAGGTGTGACCTTATATTTTGTTAGTCATTTGCATCTGGTCAGTGTTGCACTTGTGTCTGTCAGCAGGTAGCTGATCATGCTGTGGTTTGCCCAAACTTAAAGAAAAGCAGATGGTTTTGGTTGCTGTTTCGGAGTGTGGGACTAAATTGTTCTGAGGTGAACTCATGTTCCAGGAGGTCTCTGGGTGAGTGACAACTGAACGTAGCTGAACATGCCTTGTCTGAAGTATTGTTGGAGGAGGAAAATTGGCCTGAAGGAAAGGAATCTGAACATGCTAACAAAGAGGCTAAAATTCATCAGCCATCTATTATTCAGGAGGTGGCACTAACACCCCTAGTGATGTGACATGAAAATTAGTAGGAACAGTCTTAGTGAGGTTCATCCCGCAAGGAAGACCAGGATGCTAGAACTTGTATCATATCCTTGTCTGGCTAGTAGTATCACATGAGTTTTAGGAAATTTTAGAGGAAAAAAGCTTTTCTTTTTGCCTTTCTCTTGCATCAGCTGGAGAAGAGGGTCTTTGTGGGCTGGGGTCTTTGTGGGCTTGCTGGCTGAGATATTTATGCACCTTACCGATCTACTACACAACTATTTATGTAGCGAAAAACTCCTTGTGCTGCCTCTTTCTTCCCCTGGCTGGGTGGAACTGACAGAATGGTGTCAGTCTGACAGAGCAGCGGGGATGGCAGTCACCTAGGCCCTGCCAGCTTCTGTGTTTGCAGCTTCCCCCAGGTGAGTGGAAACTGGAGTGAAGCTGCCTGGCAGGTTTCCAAGTGCTCTTTCTGTATCCTCGTTTGGTGCTTTCAGGCAAAACACAGGAAGGTGGTTCCCCTTCTCTTGAAACTTCTCCTCCCCTAAAACTTCCTCCTCTGCGCTTTTGCTGGTGGTGTGATGCAAAGATCTTAGAACAAGCGTGTATGTTGAGTCTTCTGGAAAAGCAAATCCTATCTTTGTTTTCTTCTACTTCCCCCCTTCCTGTTAATTTGGTGAGATGGTTTTGCAGGGCAAGGAGCTAGTTTTCAGCTGCTGGGTCTGGGTTCCCTTGTGTGACAAGCAAGAAGTAAAAGCTGGTAGACGTGATTTCTTTGCGTCTTAAGCTGTTTCTCCTTGGCTTGCAGGAAGATGTTACAGGCTTGATGGTACAGTTGGAACCCGTTCTTGTTATTTATGTTTTATTGCTTTATCTTTTCCAGTAACGGTTTGTTCTTGGTACAGTAATACAAAAATGCAATTATGGTGTGAGAAACCTTTAAGGCAGTATGTGACTTGGTACTTGGGTAACTGCTGTTGAAAAGGTCAACATTATTCAGTGGTGGTGTCTGCCAGCAATTGTCTTGCTAATTGGGGTAACTTAACCAAGGCCTTGACTAGCAGGTGGGATCAGATGGTCTGCAAAGGTCTCTTCCAACCCAGACTCTTCTGTCTTTTAAGCTGTTCGTTCAAATCGGGTACTTAATCAAAAACAAAAAGGCAATTGAGATAGATGTTTTAGGTGAATTTATTTAGATTCTCTCCCCCCACCCCCTGTGTCCTGTCTTTGAACTTCTGCAGAAATGCGTAAAAAGGTTCTTTTCATGACTAAGGTACTTGTCCCTTTTTTCCTGCTTGTACATAAAATCTCTTCAGGTCTTTGCCTTGCTGGAATTTGCTGGCTGTGTTGACTGATAGGAAGTCACATGCTCTAAAGCTGTAACCCACACTCAAAACAACCTGTTACACTGCCTCAGCATCAAAATCACGGGAGAAGGAAATCTGGATAACTAGCTAGTATAAATAGTGGTTCTCAGACACTTGATGGCCACCACTTCCCGTGCTGTACAGTTCTTGCATGGCTTCTTCAATTTCATTGCAGTTAAATCAGCAACATTCCTGCTAGTAGGTGATGAACTTGACTTACATGTTGTTTTTGGAAGAAATGTCTTGTTCCTGTCTCTCGCTGCGGACAAGCGACTTGTAATAGGGCAAGGAACTTTGTACTAGCAGTTTTATCTACGAAGGTAGTTTTTGCTCGGGACGGAAGGAGAGCAAACAAGTCGTGATGGAGCTAGTCCTTCTGAGAAGCTGATATGGGAGCTATGTTCGTGTAAACGTTGAATAAATATGCTAAAATACCTTCATGGAAGGTACGTGATCAGAAGCATTAAGGGGAGAGTAGAAATTAAAATTGTGGTAGTGACTTGACGTAACTTGGCATAGGATTTTTGTAAGTAGCAGGTGAAGCAAATGGTGAAAAGGAAGGACTCCACTCAAAATTGCTGCCTTTGCACTTAAACCTTGATTTGTTTTTCTTTTAATAAGACCTCTTTTTGGTAAGAGGCAATAAAGATATATTTGGATTTGTTCAAATGCTTGTGTGTTGCTTTAGTTACCTTCACAAGACTGTTAATTTACCATACATTAAAAACTGTTCAAATGTGGTCAATATGCAGAAGCTTTCAGTTGGCTGTACCAAATAGAGCAAACAAAAATTGTAATCCATGCATTAGGTATGCCTCACAGTGGTTTGTATTGAAGGAAGAATTCAGTGACTATCAGGCTTGTCAGAATTTTAACCAAATGAGTTGAAATTATTAGAAATAATTCCGTCTGTGCTCAGTTCCCCAGGCAGTAACAGTAGGAATTCTAATCACACGCTGAACTCGAGTCTCTCCTACTGTAACTTTATCCTCTCACCTCTCATCAGAAGAGAAGATTGGTGAACTAGGCCATACTAGTTCTTTTATTGAAAAAAGAGACTTCAATTGGAAATGCCAAAAAAGGAAAAGAAATACACATTACATATCAGTTGGTTCCACTTTGCTTCTTTGTTGGGGTCAGTTTGTGTGTCTGTAAGAGTGATCAGTTGTTGTGGGACACGATGGGACAAAAATAATTACAACAAAATAAACAACACTGGAATGACTCAAAGTAATTTCAAAGCTCTTGACCTAACTAGTCATATCTTACTAAACTATTTTTTTGTAGACTTCATGAATGTTTCTGCATAATAATTTGAATTGGCTTTGCTGCGTGATAAGAGATACTGGAGGGAGATCTCAGCAGGATAATTAAATGGAGAAAAATAGGTGTCCTCTAAGGACCTCTAGTTTCTACTTTCCTTTCCCTGATCCTGATGGGTTAAATGGGAGGCAGGCGGCAGAATTTCTGGAGGCAGTATGCTAGCAAGTTCTTAATTGCCATTTTCGAAGGACAAAAAAAAAAGGGATTTCTACAGTGTGCAATTGAATGGCACGTAGTGTTTGATTTGCTTGGGGTGAACCCTTTTCACTGATCTTGACTTAAAGCACTTCCCTTAAGGAGGCATTCTTCAGTCTCCGGACTGTGATGGTGAATTTTAAGCAGTAGCAGTGTGGCTAGTCTCTGCTGTTTCCTGGCTTTGGAAGTTAGGGTAGGAGGGAATGGTAGCTAAACCTGCATATGCTAAACAGAATGGCAGTTTGACATTAACACTGGGGACACTGGAAACAAAATGGAAATATTTGCTGTGTCTCGATCTTTTCTAATTAGTAGATAAATGTTTGAGAACTCTGTCCTTCTAGTAACTATAATTTCCTGTGTATTGTACCACTTTTCTTGTTTCTAAGGTGCATTATTGTCCACATCTCTGGTCTGTTGGTCACTTAGTGTAGTATGGCTTGACTAAAGGAGCTGCCACCTAGCATCAAGAAGATGACTTGTGGGACACGCGTAATGTTTCTTTGGCTTTTTAGTCCCTGGAATAGCATATTGCGCTAAGACTATGGAGAGAGGGACAACTTTGTCTTAGACTTGTACAGTGGAGTGATGCTCTAATCGCTTTGATGATGGGAAGGGAAAGCTGTGACTAAGCTAAGCTGCATGTTATGTTACTTAAAGAAAAAGAAATAGTTTTAGCGTTCCTGCATTTTGTTTTACATCTCCGCACACAAGTTGATACTGTATTGCTGTGAACAAGCCTGTGCACACATCAGTGTTTCATTCATACCATGGGGAATTCTGAGTTGGACTGGAACAGAATAGCTGTTTGTGCGTTCATCCTGTCCCTCCTCCACATGTCCTCGTTCCCTTCTGCTGCTTCATCCTTCGTTGCAGAGCACTTGCTATTGTGAAGAACAGCCGAGGAAAACTACTTACAGAAGGGAATGATTTCCTGCCAAATTTGTGTAAGAAAACATGTGGGCAGCTTAAAACTATTTCTGTTTCAAAACCAATTGGTGTTATGCAGTTCAGGCCACTCACTTTGCTGTGTTTCATGCTCAGTAGCCACAGTGGATGATAGAATAAATTTGTGTGTCCTTTTGGTGACTGTGGACCTGATGCCTGAAATGCATGTGTCGGAGTATGTGCAAGAGTGACCAGAATTGAGCATCTGAGAGGAATTTGTTTTTTTTAACAGGAACAATGAGGAAGAAATATGCAGTTAGGGTGAAAAGGAGTGGTAGTGCTGCTGAGCATCATTCATTCATTGAGGGTAGTGAAAATAATGTTCATCTAAAATGGTTATCTTTAATTTTTCAATATATATTTTTTTCTAGGTTTTTATTCCCTGGTGTTGTCTTACAGGAGAAAAACGGTTCTGGAGGGACTATAGGTTATACACAGTGGGCAAAACAGGCAGACTGGAGTGGGAGGCGAACAGCTTTTATTTTTTGCTGTGCTGGGAGAGATGGATGTCTGCCACTGATGTGTCTTTTCCTCTGAAGTAGATCTTCATTTTTCCGAGCGCAAGCAAAGAGACAGCCTGCTGCCGAGGAGGGGACAGACAGAGAGAGCTTGGGACTGTGTTGTGTGACAGTATTTATTTTTTTTTTGTAGTACACGACAGCATTTGTTCAACCTCTGATGGTCTTTTGGACTCCCTGTTTTGATTTGTCCCCTCTCCAATGTGGTGGCAGAGAGGGTGGGCAGAGAGCTGGTGTGTCCCGCAGGGTGCATGCCTCACCTGAGGCTGAGAATACCTCTGCCACTCTTTGATTCCTGCACTTTGTCAACCCACTGTGCTACTACCACAAAAGGCAGTTTTGCTGCTCTGAGTTTGGTCTATTATCCTTAAATTGGCAAATTTCAAGTTGGCTGTTGTTACAGAAGCTTTATGCTAACTTCAGCATCGGCTTCTGCTAAAAAGAGAAAATGAGATGCTTTTGGGGGGAATCTTAAGTTTTTTACTGCTCAGTGTGTTGCACTCGGAAATGCGGTTTTTGGTGTACACCTTCATTACTGAGCAAGTGATTTTGTAACAAGTCTGTGATGGTTATATATCACGATATCGGTATAACTGCCACAAGCTTCTCTTACACCTTTTAACAGCTGATGTAATGGAAGTGTGCAGTTTGTGATCTGTGTTAAGATAAGCCCTGAGCACTTTAACCAACGTGTTAAAGTAAATAACTGGAGTTCTTGCAACACAGTACCACTAGTGCAGGTTTGTGAAAAGTATCTGAAAAAGCCAAGATGTGTTGTGCTTTTTCTGGACAGGTGGTCTATCTGTACTGCTCCTGGTTTTCCTTCTTGAAGGGCAGTTGGTTTCAGGCAGGAACTACGCTTCTGCTGTGATTTCTGCAGGAAGCAGTTCATGTAGGTGCCTGGTATATATTCTTGATCCCGACCAGGACAAAAGAAAGGAGGGAAAGAAAAGAAAAGCTGTGCCTGTCTTTGCTTCTTACGTGGTGGTAGTTTGATGTTGTATAAAGGTTTTAGAAGCTTTNGGGGACACCCCCCCCCCCCCCCCCAGCTGTTCTGACTGAGGTAAACTCCCCTGGTGGTTTTTAGAAGTGAGAGTGAGTTCGATATGCTACTACAGCGGTAAAACTGGAGTTGTTCATGCAGCAGGAAAACGGGTTTTCCTTAGTTTTGCTGGTCATTGAACAGCTTTGTGGTTGGGATGAGGAAGTCTCTTAAGCATCAGGTTTGCGTGCATCCACAGATCCAAGTTAAGTAGTAGCGTTTCACAGTACACTGGTGTGATGGACAGAGCCTTTTAAGTGTCTGTTGGGTTTGCAAAGGTTGATGGTGCTTAATCCTTGTTTCTGTTCCTGTTATTTCTCTTGTCCCGTGATCTGATCAATCTACATATCTCTCGGTATCTGTGTTTGGGGATGAGAAAATGTGGACAAACACGCATCACTTGCCTTATGATGTTAAGCAAATAGCTGTTGACTTAATAGCTTGTCTGCATGTCAAAATTTTGAGGGAGTGGAGGTCTCCCTGTGTTTGTGTATTGCAGGCAGCGCAATAGAGTAGTCTGTGTTCTGTTTGGAGGTTTTGTGGGATAAATGAGCATGTGAGCTGCCCTCTGTTTGGGGCTTAAGTTTGGCTTTAACATCAGAGTTGAGCAACACACAGAAATAAGTCAATTGACAACAGTCAGGGAACAGGAGCGAACTCCTGGTGGGAATTGTAGCTGACTTACCACCACTGTAGTGGCTTGCAGATGCAGGGAGGAATGAAGCCAAGCTGACTGGGCTAATTTCTGCAAGTCGTGCTGACTGAGAAATGCTTTCTGGCAGATTCAGCATAGCAAATCCGAAGCATCTCTTCGTGAAGACTGGGAAAGTCGGTGGTTTCCCTCTTTTTAGCCTTACAAAGGGAGCATGCTCTGTCAGTGAAAACTCCTGTGTAGCTCTGTGAGGGGGGGCTTTCTTTTTGGAAATGTATTTTGAATGGGCATGGGATTCTGCTGTATTGAGAGATGGGAGGGTGGTCTTGCCTACGATTGACAGGAATAGCTGTAAATGCTTGCCCTCTTTTTTTTTTCTGTGAATCTGCATAGTTTGCTAAGTTGGGCAGCTTCGTTGGCATGCAGTAGAGAGAAGCTGCTTTGGGTCATCTGAGGCCTGGCCTCATTGCGAGAAATAAGCGTGTGTTCAAATCTGAGAACTGTTCTTGTATTAACAGGCTTCAACTATGCTGTTAGAAAATCTGGGTGAAGGCAAGGCCCCACAGCACTGTTCCTGCGTAGAGCTTTATTGCTGCTCTCTTTGTCTACAAAGCAGTTATGATGTCGTGTTTCCATTGTTCAGCTCTGCTGATCTACAGTCCTTAGAATAACAACTTGTTTCAGCTGGAAATGGATGGGTGTGCACAGTTCTGAACTGAAACTTCAACAAAATGCATCCAGCCAGTGCAATGGAAGAGGTGAAAAATATTCCAGAACAAGCGCTTGTGAGAAGTTGGCCCACCTTTAGTTGTGCTAAGCTGCTCTGAACTCCCTTCTCAAAGGATTAGTTAAGGGTCTTGATCTGTTACAACAAAGCCTGAGAGTGACAGAGAAACGGCTGCTTATTGAGCTGTGAAAAGAAAGCTCAAGATAATTCTCCTTGAAGACTCGGCGGGCAACAAACATGCATACAAGCCCCCTGAAATTAACCAGCGGTAAAGATAATAAATGGTCTTTGGGATTTCAAGCCTGGCTTTTGTGGAGATAGCAGAGTTGAAACAATGCATTCGTGCTTTTATCAGCTGAGGATTTTAATTTCTTTAGTTTTCACCTTTTCCTTAGGTGTTACTTAAAGTGAGGATGTTTCAAGGTTCTTAATCAGTTGATGCGGATCTCTCAGTGTAGCAAGGCATTTCATCGCGGGCTTGGAAGTGCTTGTATTGAGAATGCATCCGTTAAATCTACCCTTGGAGTGTATAGTCGAGGCGAAAGGTGAGTCTGGTGGAAAAGGAACGTGACTTTCCTTTACTGTTAGAGACTGTTAGAGAAGGATTTTCTCTTGCTTGTGAGCTCACCTTCCTTAAACAAGGCTTAAGAGAATAATTAGTCCCTTGAAAGTAGGGCAGTGAGGAATAGGATGTAACAGTGCACAGCAGGACTGCTTGGTCTTTTTTCGGTAGTGCACACTTTGTTCAGGGATGCTCGTGTTACTGTGAGTCGAGGTGCTCTTCAGGTGAATGTCCAAAATCTTCTGTCAAGAGGAGACTCACTCTTAATGTACTACCCGGTTCCTACATATTGAATGGCAAAACTGAAAAGACTTGTACAGCTCTGTTGTTCTCTAGTCCTTGTGTTCTCTGTATTCCTTAGTTCTTACACCTAGATCCATGGAAGATGGCCGTGTCATGATTAGGGGTCAGTCTGAGTCTGCGGTGATGGGCCTCAGGATGTGCTGTAAGTGCAAGTTTATCCAGAGAGATGCAGAGTCCTTGAGCTGTCCTTCAGCAGGAGGAGAGGTGGGGAAACTCTAAAATGCCATTTATATAGCTGTGAAGGCTTGTCTTAACAGAGCTTGTGGTACAGTTTGGACGGAGAATTGGCGAGGTGGTCAGAGGCAGCGTAACCCTCGTAAGCTTTTTACAGCTGTAATGAGCGGGCTCTGGTTTGCGCGGCCCTGTAAGTAACTTGCTAAGTAGCTTAAGAGATGCTTACCTCGGATACTTGAGAGAGAGTCTTAGGGGGCTGCAGTTGTTCTTCAGGTGTGACATTGGGGGATTTTGGCCACGAGGGGAGGGGGTGATTCTGAGAAGCTCAGTTGCATTATCTCTTCGTGGTTGTTATGCGTCCTCTATATTGTGTCTCTGACTTGTATTATTTGGGAAGAAGCGACAGGTTACTTGCTAAGAGCAGCAAAAACCACCTGCGTAGGGGCTGGATGTTTAGTATCCTTCAGTTGTCAGGGTTATGTTGCAGAAAGCCATTTCCATTTTGCTTTTGTGACAATATGGGAACAACCTTTGTTGTCGGTGTTACCTGTTTATCAGTGGCTTTGACGTAGACCACCACATCTCAGGGTTGGTCCAGAGGCAGCACCAGCCTAAATGAGTTACTCATACAGTGTCGAGAAAGTTTTGCTTCTATGGTCAATTCTTTCCAAGCCCACTCTAAAAGAGATGATTTCTATCAAATGTTAATGTACAGCTTTTTTCTGGGGCTTGAAGGGAGAGTGAAGGTGCATACCTGTGTTGAAAGTGTTTGGCTTGGAAATGTGTCAGCTTTTTAAATGTTAATATGAAAGTATTGTATAAAGCTGAGCTTTCAGAAGCATGATGGCAGGCAGTTTTAGAGTAAGTGTTTTGCTGATTTTTTTTTTTTTTGGGGTGTGTGTGTGATTTTTGTATCTTGTTTTTCATGATAGACACTAAAACTTGTATTTTTTTCCCCCACATAAATGTGAAACTGGGGCAGGGAACTTAATAAGATAATGAGTTGAGGTGTTGTTATTTTCACGTTGGCATGAAATTTTTCTCACACGAACAATTGCAGCTGAATACCAGTTAATGCATAAATTTGCTTAATGTGGAGGTATACAAAGTGTTTGGAATGAAGATTTGAAATAGGAGAAAAATATTAAGCTGAAGGTGTTTTCCCTTGTAGTTTCACAACCTTCTTGTAGCTATAGGTGTCAGTCTGCCCGTCTGTCTATTGTTGTTTGCGATGCTGGGGATACGGACTACAGAGGAGAGGAGGGCATTTTCCTGTGAATACATCAGCACCTGTCTCGTCATCAGAAACACACTGCAGTAATAATGCAGGTGTCCCTGCAGCAGAAACTCTGTCGGTGCCAGTTATGAGGACGGTGTAATGCCATTTCAGCAGCATGGGCTGTTACTCTTCTCCCTGTTCTCCCTCCCTCCCCCTTTTTAATTTTTTTTTATTTTTTTTAGTAGTAGCGAGAGAAATGGTGTGTAGAGGTGATGGAATAAAATGGAACAAGATACTGTTGAGACAAACCAGCTGCCAGACTAAGGATTTCTGCTGAGCAAGGCGTTTAGGTTTGGGGAGGGTCATTGCATGTTTGAAAGACAGCAGATCTGATGATGTATCCCAGATAACTGGAAGCAATCCTCCCTGTATGGGGGAAGAAATGCTCCTGGAAGACTTTGTGTCGGCAGTGACAGTGCTGCTGTAGTAGCTGGTAGGGCAAGGGAGAATCACACGGCTCGTTCCTGTTTCAAAATAGATTTGAAGAAAAAAACCACAAAACCTGCAAGGCTGAAATTGAGTAGGAAGAATAGTCTGCTTCACTTAGCTTCTGTGTATGCTTTCCCTTTCAGGAACCAGGAAGCTGATGTTTACCTTAAGAAAGCTGTCTTATTTTCGTAAATATCAGCTCAACCATCACTTTCACCTCAGAGCTATGTCATATAAATTAGGTGGCCATGATGTTCAGTTTTGTCGCCACAAAAACATCACACAATGCCAGAGGCTTGTCTTCAATCAAGTTTTGAATGGGATTTTTAATATAGTACGTCATTAATGCTGTGAATATCTACATCTTAAAATGGCTTGAAACCCGCGTTAACTAAATGGTAATTTCACCTGAACACAACCGTAGATGAAAAGGTAGAACTGTATACTTGGCTTTTATATTTAGTTTGATAAAGACAAAAATCTATTCCTATGTTTTATTTCAAGACGTGTGTAAGTTGATAGCTTTGTCTTGATGTTTCGGATCAGAGTATTTTTTCCAGTGAGCTGACTTTCAGCTGAGATGGGTTAATGTACTTGGAAAGAGTAAGAGGTGACATCCTGAGGGCTAAAAGGTAGCAGGGTATGGGAGAGCAACCGTGAAGTTGTTGCTTTAGTATGGGACATGTGAGGGGCTGAAAAAATTTTGTACCTTTTCTTACACTGATCTGAGATCAGTATATACAAAAATTGCTGTGCGTGTACCTTGTATGGGCGTTACGAAGTACCTTTGTACGAGTGTTTTGTCTTTGTAAGACTCCAGATGATTTCTTGATACGTAGAATTGAAAGCTGCATGGGAAGCCTTTGATACCCCATTAAGGTTAAAACCCCAATGGCATTTGCAGAGTTTTTGGGTTGTCAATTTATATGTTAGGTTTTGGATGCCGAAGTGAAAAAATGGTGCTTGAAATACTTGGCCTGGTTTGCTACATTCCAAATACATCATTGCTTTGTTTTGAGTCACTCTTAGCTCATGAATCCCTTGAAGTGTGTTGAATGTTTAGATATAAGACATTGAAAATACCTAGCAGTGTCGAGCAAAGGAAACTTAACTAGTTATTAGTCAGAGTTGGACTTTGTTCTTGCACTGGGAATTTTGTTTTATTTCCTCTTGTGTGTTCCATTTGCAAGGTAATAGTATAAAAGCTGCTATTTTTGTGTCAAACCGACTTGTGGAGTATATTCATGAAATGAAGAGTGGAAAATATTTGATTTTTAAAGAAACACTCACAAAAATTGTATGAAAGGCGGAGATAGATTTTATTTTTTTGGGGGGGTCTTCTTTGGTGCAGTGTCTTGCGATAACTTGGAACAATTTCCCCGTGGTCCCCAAGGCTGGGGATCAGCAGATGCTCACTGGAACTGATCAGTAGCTAAAAATACTTGGGCACCGTTTTTCATACCAGAACGGGCAGAAGGAAATCCTGCTGGAGTCCTGATGCCAGGCTGCAGGGGAGTTGGTAGGCTGTGATGGTTGAGAAAAGGTCCCTCTGTGCCAGCCTGGTGCCCCCTCCCTGCCCGGCCAGGCCTGCACGTTCCGGGCTGTACGTCCGGCTCTACACATGGGAATGACACTGGCTGTAAAAACAATCCCTTGTCTCCGTGAGATGAAGGACAGGGACAGAAATAATTAGCTCTCTGCCATTGGAGGTGTGAGAGCTAAAAGCGTTCCGGAGCGCAAGCTGAGATTATCTTGGATATGAGTTGCTAGAGCGTAAAGGGAACGTTGTGCAACTGTGGGTCGGGCTCTGCTGTTTACATGGAGAGTTCCTCGAGGAAATTGGGATTAAAACTGCTCACTGTGTGTGAGTCATTTTAGCTGAGAAAGTGAAGAATCTGAAGCTTCCTTGCTCTTCAAGCCAGTAACTTGTCAATGTAGTGGGACTAAGTTTATTAACTGAATTGGTAATGTCATCGTTTTGGTCTGACGGTGGCTTTGCAATACCTGACGGACTTGAAAATCCTTGTTAAATTTCACAGTGTCTTTAAAAACCTGTCGCTGCTCTCCAAAAATTTTGGAGCTGGGAAAAATCAAGGGTTACAGCACTTGCAAATTGGCAGTAAGTCCTTCTGTACCCCAGTAAGAAATAAGACAAAAGGACTGTCGGTTAAGGTCTGTTGGAGGTGGGGAAGTTTGCTGCGTGGCAATAGTCACTAGCTGTTACTTGTAGGCTAGGTTAGTCGGAAGGTCTTGATTCTCATAGGATCCACTTGGCACCCTGTGGGTATCAAACACAAAAGGTTCAAGTGCCAAGGTGAAAATTTAGGAAGTTCTACAATTGTAATCAGTGGCTAATAATATGACGCAAAAGTCATGGGAGTCATCTGACAAAAGCTGGCAACCAAATCTGCTGTTGGATTGTAAGCCTAGAAAGTAGGGGCCAGCTCCAAGAAGAGGAAAAAAACCTGCAGGAAAAATAATTTTTTTCATTAAAGATGTTTTTTGGGCATTTTAAAACACTTGTCTGAGCTAGTGTGGTTCATCCAAATCAGGTTTCAGATGCTGTTGTTTACGGGGCTTAAAAACACTGAAGCGTAAAAATGTTTCATCCTATTATGTTAATGAGTGTGACTTGCTATTTCACAGCCTTCCAGATCTGTTGTTTGCAACACAACTGCTAGACACTTTAACTGGATTGCACTGTTTACTCGATACTTCAGGAACTGTTTACTACTTTATTGAGCATGTCTTCATGTAAGGCTTGAAGACAGAGAAATATTATGTTGTCTGTTTTCTTATTAGAAACAGTGGGTGAAATGCAGGTAGGAGCTCGCGCTGCTTCCAGGAAGATGTTGCTGGATGTTCGGCCGTGGATGCTCTTCAGGTTCTTAGGAGCAAGCGTTTGGGCTGGGTTAATGACACCCTGTGCCTAGATGTACCATACAATTAAGCAACTGTTTGCTGCCCTCCATCTCTGTGCATGCGCTTTCAGGTGGCACGTGGTACAGTAATATGAGGCTAATTATTGTAATTTACATGGAATGTAGGGTCTTGGATAGTTACTCAGTGTTAATTTCTGACTAAATGCTGGAGAGGGGTAGCACAAAAGTACTGTGTGGATGCAGGATGGCCTTCAGGAGAAGGACTACGGAATGGAATCAGCAAAATGTGCTCTTGGGCCCTTGAAAGCAGGTGGGGAAGCTGGGATAAGAAGGAAAAAATAGCTTTTTACGGCTTTTTCTTAATGCCCCTGGGTTGTGCTTATAGCACAGCTGTGATTGAGGAAAAACTGTAAAACAGTGATAAAAAGATGCTAGAGATGCTCTGTAGATTAATGACCAGAGCTGTTCACGGCAGCTCTGTACTGATTAGATGGATAAATAATGGGCTTTTGTCATTCTGCAGTAAGGGCTGTAGTAGGTGGTGGATGCTGGAAACGAACTGTTTTCTGCCATTGTTCAAAAATGATTTTTTTAAGTCTTTTCTTTTTTTTTTTTGTTCTCTGTGATTGGTAAAGTTTAGCTAATCATAAAGCTCTCTGGTAGTGTTTTGTGGGCAACTATATTGATGTAAAGTGTAAATATTAGGAAGTTTTAGATAGGCATGAAAAGGGGGAGTTCAGACACTAAATCAAGTGACATTTTCAAGGTACCAAAGTCACTTGTGTAATGAAAAGGCTGAGCTCTTGGGTTCTTTAATTGTGCAGCATCTAGCAAGAATAAAACTTCTTATCAGTGCGGTTGTGTGGTATCATTGGAGTTGAATTGTGTTGTGGTCAGATGTGTAGTACTGTTACTTATGTTTAAGAGTTTTCATACTAAATTGCCAGTGTGTGGCAGGTACTTGTGCTGAGAGTAAGGTTAGAGTTGCTGTCAGTTCAGGCTTGTAATTTTAATTTAGGTATTGTATACCAGTTTTGGTAGTAGAGAGACTTGACTAGCTTCATACCTTACTTGGTGATGTGCTTCTAGAGGAGGTGTTTGGTGTTGACAACTGGATTTCTATCTCATAAGTACAGAAGATCTGAAGAGACAGTTGTTTGTAGGTGGTGTGTATCTTCCCACCTCCCTCCCTCCCTGCCTGGCTTGACATAAAATTAGGAAGTTGCTAATATGTGTTCAGCCTTATTAGTACTAAAATTGAAATCAGTAGGTGTCTCCTTGTCTTCAAATGCAGTGCATAGGGGGTTTGTGTGGTGGTTTGGTTTATTTTTGGTGAGTGTGATGGAAATTATGGGAGGAAGTTTTTGACCTGACTTTACATCTGTGTGTGACCGTGTGGAGGCGTATGTATGGATGTGGAAGACGCTGGTATGGGTATCTGGGGTGATGTTTACATCAGTGTGTCCACGGTGGGATCTATGCTGATGGCAGTTTTATATGTGTATCGCATGATGGTGAGAGGTTGATGAAGTTTGAGTTAGCATCAAGAACTGGATTAGGTCTCTAGTTGATCTAGCATCACATGGTGGCAAGAGCCAAGTAACTCGGTTGTGCTAATTATTCTGCTCTAACCTGGCATTTATTTAAATTTATGTTCAGTATCTGGTATTTGGCAGTGAAAACATAAAATAGCTGCCGTCTTGCAGGGCTGACTTCAGGGTGTATAGATATGACTCCTGGTGGATCAGCTTCTACGTGGTTGACATGTCTGTATGTCAAGGTACCAGATGGCAAAACAGTACTAAAAATGCAGAAGCACTGTTCTTCACAGAAGAAAAGACGCAGCCCTGTCCATAGAATAGTTTTTGTAAAGAGTTACACCTCCACATTCTGGTCTGGTGAAGAGGAAATCCCTTGATGTTACGTTTCCTACTTAATGGGGAAAACCAAAGGAGCAAACAGATCCCTCTGAGGTTGGAGGAGCAAAGACCAGGTGGGGTGTTGAGTCTGTGCTTCAGAAAAGGGCAAGAACAAAAGGCATAGGGCCATGGGAGCGCGCGCGCACAGCGGCGTGCCTTGCGGGAGCCTGCGAGCGTGCAGGGGGACGCGGCCAAAAGGGGTGAGTGTGCAGGACCCAATTTGATGTTGTTGCAAAGCTCGGCGAAGTGGCGAGGAACTCGTCTTCCTAATAAGAGGTGACAAAAGCACGTAACATTGAAAATTTAAGTTCAGTCTAGTATTCCAATACTCGGAAAACTTAGAATGACTCTTTTGCCTAGAAAAATACTACTCGGAACATATGCTAAGGTACTTGTAGCATGAAATTTCCTTGAGGTTTGGCTTTATACACGTTAACGCCACGCTTTTCTAAGCCATTTTTTAACTTCTCCTTACAGTTGTATTCAACGCATCAAAACTGTATGCAGTTCTGTTTCAGAGCAGTCAGAATTCAGCATCTTTTTTGATTGTAGGAGCATCAAATACAGTAGAAGTGATTACGGGCAAAGTAAACTTGGGCAAGTACAGACCATGAGATTTTTATTGCAGGATGAGAGAGGAGGAGAAATCTTGTAAAAAGCCTTCTGTTGGGGACTGTCTGAACAATTGGATTATGTCACAGTATTGTTTGATTGGAGAAATGCTGACTGAGAACCCAGATTAAATATTCTGATATGTAAGGTGGAGCATTTGTGCACTATTCTACACGTTTTTTTAGTTAAGGGAAATGAAATACGTCTGAAGACCATCAAAGGAAATGTCTGTTTACTTGGCCTGGTAAATGGAAATGCTTTGTCTTCAGTTCGTAGCTTCTGTAGAGAAGGCAGTCTTTTCTGAGAAATGAAAATGGAATTTTCACTCCTACCAAAATACAATTTTATTCACCGCTGTTAGACACGGTCTTTTATCACTATCACCCTGTATGGTATTCTGTGTCACATAGAACCGGCTGAAGAGACAAGACTGTCCATCTAATGAAACTTAAGCTAAAAGGCAATGGTGAGAATACGGAGGAGTGTAACTGGAGGCTTGATGAAAAGTTCTGCAAGCCACAGGTTGAAGATCGATCTCTTCTGCCTTAGAAAAGGAAAACCAGCTTTACATAAAGTCATAAAATAGTATAAATTTGTTACTTAATAAGCTCATTTCTGGAGATGTTTCTCTCAAGTGGTTTAAATGACAGCACATAATGTAAACATTTTCAAAACTTTACTGCAAGAGAAGTTTTGTCCTGATAACTCGTGGTTGTCTTGGTGCTGTGTTGTTTGTTGGTGAATTGCTTTTTCTCCTCCTTCTCCTTGTGTTATAGTTGTTTTTTTAATCATAGCACGATGATATTCTTAGCTGGAAGGAAAATAGAAAGATTTTTCCACTTGAAACTTCAACTGCATGAAAGTCCTAATTTGAGGGGACAATATGTGAGTGGGGAGGGACGTTTTCCTATTTTGACTTTTTTCTTAGCAAATGCTTCATAGTGTTAGGAAGAACCGTGACCAGCTGTTAAATATCTCGCTCGGAGGAGATTTTTTCAGGTAGTTTAAGTAGTAGGGATTTTAAATGAGTTGGTTGAGCCAAGAATCCTTCCGACTGCTCAGTTGTTTGCTTTTCCAGCGGTGAAATCTGTCGCTTGGCTCTCCCTTGCTGCAGCAGGCTTCATCCTCTGGAAGAAGACAAACAGCAAGTCCTCAGATGAACCAAAACTGGCCTAAAAACGTCCTTGTGGATGCACGGAGCAGCGCTGGCAGTGACCAGCTAAGACCGTGGTGAGGCAGGAGTGAACTGTTCCTTAGGACTGGGGAGGAAACTAGGAGTTGCCTTCACCAGTTTGCCAAAATGGAAAGCTGCAGCCTGTGTGAGGACTGCTTGGAAAGAGCATTGCAGAGAGGCAGCATGCAGGACTGCCCTGTTGGCGTTGGTTGTTGGCATCAGAGGCACTTCCATCAGAAGTTGGAAGTCATCCCCTTCAGCTTGCTGTGTTTGAAGAAGGGCAAAGAGGCTTCAAAGGAGTGGAAGGAGGCTTCAAAGATGCCTGTGAGATGCACACTTGTGTATTGCCAAGAGCTGTCTGACAGGAGGTTTTGTTTATCGACGGTATGGTTGAAGTGATAAATTGAAGTCATTCTGAACGTAGTTCTCAGCCTGCCTTCCTAAACAAACCACATGTTTAGGTTCAAGCAGTAAGTTTTGAGCTGGAGGCAGACTGCAGAAGGAAAGGCCCTTGTGTGAGCTCTTCACTCGGGACAAGAGAGTAGATGGGAGGATGGAGGGAGGCCTTTCAGGAGTCCTGAGATTATTTGGTTACTTATCTAGTTTATCTGCCCACATAGATTCTTACGGCATTTATCTGCAGGAATCTGTACTTGTGATGCTCATGAGATTGCTTTTAAACTTCGGAGACAGACATGAATCTTAAAAATATAATTAACTGTATTTCTATCTTGCTGAACTCTATACCATGTGGAAATAGATGACGGCTGTACTAGAGACAGTAGCTGCCTTTATCCAAAGTTCATTGAACTTTTTAATCATGTTGTAGGGGTGGCGACACATGTGGCTTGTTTGTGTGGCACATTAGCTTTTAGATCGATTTTGGTTTCGGTTTTGCATTGGTTTTTATTTTTCAATTTCTTTTTTTTGAAGGTGTAAATTTTTCAGGCTGGTGAGCTTTGCAGGAGTTGTTAAAACTTGATCTTTATAATCTGTAATGGTTCGATGGCTAGTTCATAGCTGAGGGGTGTGTTCATGGAACTCTTAGAGGAGTGTCTTCTCTAAACTACTTGTCCCAGTCTTCCTTCAGCAGGCAGTAAAGCACAAATGGGTACGAGGGGCTTTGCTCTCTAATATACTGATCTGTTCTCTAATTTCTATGTGTTTGCACAACCAAAACCAATGGAGAGTACAGGGAAGTAGGATCTTTAGAAGAACTTAGACCACTCAGCGTCTGTTTTCTGAAAGGGGCAGATAAAAAGGGTTGCCCATTCTGTAGGTAATGTTTTTAATTAAATGCTTTCTTGAGAAAGATTCTGTGAAACTCTTGTGTGTTGCATTTGAGCTGATTATATCTGGAGCATTTTGCTGGTCCTTTTATTTTTTAGAAGGTTAGATTAGGAGGCATCAGACTTGAAAGACGTGAGATAGCTGAGAGACTTTTACTGCAAGTCGGAAGAAGATAGTTGATGCTACAATAGCAATGAATTAGTTTTTCTGGTTTTGCATGCTAGTAGGGTTTAATGCCATTTGAGGGTAGGTTACTTCTTTGAAAGATGACTGGGTTGTGTGAAACGGAATAATTCTCTCTTTGTTATATGTATCTTTGATGGTTGAGGAGGGGAAAAAAAAAAAACAGTGAACCAACAGCTTGCATAGAAACTGATGGCAGCTGCTACCTTTAGGCCTTCTGGAGTGATAGCTATTCTTCCACTTCTCCCTCCCTGTGTTAAGTTGGACTTGAAAACTGTAGATTGCAGTGTGGAGATGTGAAGTCCATCTTGAACTTTTACAGTATATTGTGTGGCTTCTAGTCACAAAGCAAGTGGGTAATATGATAAAGGGTTCATTCTTTGTATGTGATTTTGGAAAATCTCATTGCTCCCATTGATAAATACTGCCCTTTTGAGTCAACTGAGGATAGTTTGGCTAATAATTAAAAAGCAAATGCTTAAGTGGTATCTACAACTGTGGGGTACTTTGTGTCTTAAGTATATTTTGGTCAAATTTATCATTCTTAAACTAGTTTTGTTTTTTTTTCAGGTGGAATCGTTTATCTTAGATCAGGATGATCTCGAAAACCCTATGTTGGAAACGGCTTCTAAATTGCTTTTGTCAAGTACTGCTGATGGTGCTGACCTGAGAACAGTAGATCCAGAAACCCAGGCAAGATTAGAAGCTTTACTTGAAGCTGCAGGTAAGTACTCGTGTCCCATACAGGTTTAACCCCAAAGCTCTTATACATGAGACCCTACTGGAACTGCTTGCATAAGTCTAATCCATATGAGCATGATACACATGCAGAATGTAAGGCGGTATGAGCTTGGCAAGGTTGTGCAAGTCACAGAAGAGAAAGAAGTTCATGAAAGCATGTCAAATTTGGGAAAATCAGAGTTTCATGTGAAGGCTATGCTTCTGACCAGATTCCTCCAACACTTGATTGCTGAAAGCCTGAGTAAAAATTGACACCCGACCTTGACTTGCAGCCTTCTATCAAAAGCTAAAATGCCTTATGAGGCCTTTTTTGGTAACAATTACTGTATGAAAAGTTTTATGAGTTGCTTATACTCAGTAGTTGTCAATAGTTCAAAAATAATGCCTTGTGCGGATCGGAGGGTTTAATACATGTGCAGCACCTCTGAGTGCAGCTTTTAAATCAGTGTTGTAAACAGTCAATCCCTTCGTTTTGGAAGCTCTAGTTCATTATGATGGGATGTTTCTGCCAACAGATTTCATAGGCTCAATTTGAACTTCTCTGTTTTCTCCTTTTCTGGCATGCGTACCAATTTGTTGTAAATTGGAATGAAAGGAATAGGTAAGCTGTCTACAGCTGATGGTAAAGCATTTGCAGATCCTGAGGTGCTTCGCAGACTGACTTCTTCGGTCAGTTGCGCGTTGGATGAAGCTGCCGCTGCACTTACCCGGATGAGAGCAGAAAGCACAGCAAATGCAGGGCAGACGGACAAGTAAGCCAAATTTTCTACTGGATGTTTTTCAGTACTTTGCTACTTCTAGAAGCGGTTCTTCTTGCTGTATCACTTCTGATTACAGGGTGGTGAAACTCTTACTCAAGTGGAATTAGTGCCAAGTTATCACCTGTGATTCTCTTGTTAAATATTCCTGGACTGTCAGGTCTTGCACTGGGGAGTGAAGCAATTAATACTGTTTAGAATTCCGAAATCATGCTCCGAGTAATTTAGCTTCACCAGCTATAGAGACAAGATGTCTAAGCTCTTAAATAGTATGGGCCCTAGAATGGGCAAATCCAGCAATGGGTCATTCAGTGATAGCAAGAAACTAGCTTTGGGACCAAAAAATACCCCCGGTCTCTTGTTTTGGAGAACTTCAGAGGGCCTTTTTAATTGAGGAAGGAAACCAGTCTTGAGGGACGGGAGCCTTCACGGAAGTCTGGGTAGGACCTTGGACAGAGCCTCGGCCAGGACATCACTGCTGTTTTAACTGGACTTGGTCTTACTGGGATGTTTGTGAGGGGAAGAAAAAGAAGGTTCCCTTCCAGGTTGTTATTAAGCTTCTCTACAAGAGGAACAGAGTGTTAGTAGGAACAACCAAGTGCTGCCGTCCTAGGTGGCAGTTTGTTCCTTGTATACTGAGTAACTCCAAAGAAACATTTCTTCCTGTGGTGATCAGGGCATATGAAGAAGAGCAGAGTAGTTTGGCGTTATGTCTGCTTCTGTTCTCTCTGCGTCCCTCCCTGCCTCCAGCTACCCCTTTCCTTGTGAATGGTGGCTGTTGCCAAAGTTGTTGTGGATGTGGGAAATGCAGTCAACGGGCGTATTTCAGAAATAATTCTCCATATATCAATATTGTGTCTGGTGGCGCAGATTAAATAGGAGTCCTGGATACAAGACACAGGTATAACTTAGTCGTTGCTGCACAAATACCAGCTTTAACATCATGAGTATTTTAAGAACTGCTCATATTCGCATTGAGAGTTATATGTTTTTTTGTCAACTACCTTATTTTTCCATTCACCTTTGAGTTAGCTCTGTGTTGACAGGACTTCCTAAATGGAGGAGAGATGAAAGGGCAGTGGATGGGGTGAGGCCAGTAGTCTTGGATTTATTATTTTTGGTCCAATTATTTGGAGCAGAATAGAGAAATATGTCAGACTTGAATTGTTATTCTCACAAAGCAATAACTGTTTTGGAATGAAGACAATGTAGACAGAAGACAGAATCGTAGGGATTGAAAATATGCTTCCAGTAGACCCTTTTTTGACTGAAACAGAATTGGAATGATACAAGTGAACTCGTGGGGCAACACAAGAACCACATGTACTCTAACTTAGGGCTTACCAAACCAGGAGAATTTTACTGTCTTCTGCTTGGTTGAGTTAGGGCCACGATAGAACCATCGGGTGACATTACAAGATTCTGGGGCTTTCAGCACAGGACAGAAGGGAAGTTATTAATTTTTTTATAGTAAAAGACCGATCCAGGTGATTTGTTTTAGTTTAATTAACAGTTACAGTGCTGAAAAAAGTTAGCGTTGTTAAGATGAACAGGCTGTTTCAGTGTCCTCTGGTCCAGGGGCAAAAGAGAATGCGAATGCAACGCTGGGTAGGGGTTGCTGATTTGGAAGGGAATACTCATGGTGGTGTACTTACGGTGATTTAGTTCTGCTTTTCTTTGAACCTTATTTCAGAAAATAAGTGGGACGAAACCTGTGTTTTCAGACTGGAACCACAAAGCAGGAATAGGCTGAGACTGTTTATTATGTTATAATTAGTAATATAAACCAACAGTGATTAGTTTGCAGTGCTATATGATCAGCCTTTCAAAAGGGAAAGTTATTACTTACTTCTCAGATTAAGTGATTACCCAAAAAGGTTTTGTACTTCTGTAGGACGTAACATTGTGCTGCATGTATAGCGCTGAGACAGTGCATCAAGTCCATGACTGTGTCTTCTTAACAAGTTCTCTCCTTCAGCTGTAGATATTGTGGAATTTGGTAACCTAAATGGTGATCCTGCAGATGTTTTTCTTGTAAACTTCTGATAAAATTTAGTAACGGGAGTGGTTGAGTATTCACATTACTCAGTTTTCGGAAAAGTTTTGTCGAAAACTTCAAGTGTAAAAGTGGCACCTCTTTAATTAGCAGTTGGCACTTTTAGTTTGTGTTTTCTTATTTTGTTGTTTTTTTACTCTGCACGTAGAGCAAGCATTTCAAGCATAGTCCATTTTCACTTCTAAATGCTTTCTATCTTATTAGCCGCAGCTTGGCAGAGGCTTGTTCGGAAGGAGATGTAAATGCTGTGCGGAAGTTGCTAATTGAAGGACGAAGTGTGAACGAGCACACAGAAGAAGGGGAAAGCCTGCTTTGTTTAGCCTGCTCAGCAGGATATTATGAGCTTGCGCAGGTTGGTTTTATTATGTTTGTATTGTACAAAAATAAGTGTTGAAATAATGTATTCCAGTCTTAAGCACCTGGAAGGCGGTGTTAAGGTAGCGGAAAATGTGAGTTAAGGGGCAAATGAAGACTGATACGTAAACTGAATGTTGTGAATGTGTTCTTTGTGCTTAATTCTCGAAGTGTTTCACAATACTGTGTGTTGGTGAAGGTGGGGGCTTTGTGTAGCGTTTCAACCATCTTGACACACTGGTTTGTCGCTTGCCAGTGTTGTTGATCACCCTTCTGTTCGCAGGTTCTTCTGGCAATGCATGCTAATGTAGAGGACCGTGGTATTAAAGGAGACATAACACCTTTAATGGCTGCTGCTAATGGCGGACATGTCAAAATTGTCAAGTTGCTGCTAGCTCATGGTGCTGATGTGAACGCACAGTCATCAACAGGTAAATAAGTGTGTTGGAGCTTGTTGAAAGTGACTAAAAAGCTGAGATTTCCAGTGTGTGGGAAACTTTGTGTGGAAATTCGCGAGGAATAGCTCTCAGCCAAGTAAAGCAGAATACTTCCTCGTGGTTTTACTATTTAGTTTCTGCTTTTTTTTTTTTTTAAATGAAGCTATAAAATATTGGTTGGTTACAGACATACAAAGGGGGTTAAGGTCAATTAGTAACTGAAAGGTATTTGTGTACATAGCATTTGTTGTCACCTGTTTTTTTAAGCACAATTTGGGAAGTTTGTGTGTACATAAAAAGTTATTTGGTGTCAGGTCTAGGAAACTAAGGGAGAATAGTAAACATGAGAATATAGCTCCTTTTTTTATTCCCTTCTTCCCCGCTTTCTCATGACAGTTTGGTAGGCATTTGTGTTGAAGTGACAAATGGGGAAATTTTCATAGTTTGTGGCTTTGAAGTGGAGAGATTTTGTGTAGTCAATAGTCGTGGACAAAGTGAGTTCTGACTCAGAATGATGAGGAAAGCTGGGATACCACAAGACACCTATTTTATTTTTCTTCTTCAGTGAAGTGGTTCTGAGCAGTAACACTGATTTGACTTTTAACTTTTTTCAAGTTATTTTTCATACAGGCAGATTCTTTGACTGTTCTGTTCAGATAAATGTTTTTGTAGTTTTTCCGTGGAGGTTGTTTCCTTTGCTTTGTAAAGACAACGGGCATTTTTGAACTAGCCAAATGGGGAAATTTTCATAGTTTGTGGCCTTGAAGTGGAGAGATTTTGTGTAGTCAACAGTTGTGGACAAAGTGAGTTCTGACGCTGAATGATGAGGAAAATTGGGATACCAGGAAACGCCCTCTTTTTTTTTTTTTCCTTCAGTGAAGTGGTTCTGAGCAGTAACACTGATTTGACTTTTAACTTTTTTCAAGTTATTTTTCATACAGGCAGATTCTTTGACTGTTCTGTTCAGATAAATGTTTTTGTAGTTTTTCCGTGGAGGTTGTTTTCATCGCTTTGTAAAGACAACGGGCATCTTAGAACTAGCCCTATAGAGGTGTTTAAGACTTGATATGTCCCTGCTGATTAACAGGAAAAGGGGTGGGATTTTATGGTGGAAGCTGGGATGAATTGGGATAGAAATGGGAGAAGTGCATCGATACAGTCACCAGACACATGGAGATCTTCAATCTGTCAGCACTGAACTACTTTGGGCAGTTACTTACTTTTTTTCCCTTGAAGTTAGTGGTCTGTAGCCTGAAAAAAAACCCTGTTCCATAAGGTAGCAATGAAATGGAGCATAAGTTGAAGTTCCAGTGTAGAAATGCTATCGCGTTGTGTTTCCAAACCTTCTTCTCTTGTGCCTTTAGGCAATACAGCCCTTACATACGCCTGTGCTGGAGGCTATGTAGATGTTGTGAAAGTACTGCTGGAATCGGGCGCCAGTATTGAGGACCACAACGAGAATGGTCACACTCCTCTGATGGAAGCAGGCAGTGCTGGCCATGTGGAAGTGGCCAGGGTGCTGCTGGAAAACGGAGCGGGCATAAATACGCATTCCAATGAATTCAAGGAGAGCGCACTTACGCTGGCTTGCTACAAAGGTACGGTACCAAATTCCATACTTGATACTAAGGTGTAACGGGCGTGGGTGGAACTGATGTGCTTTATCATAGAGTAAGCATGGTAAACTTCCTGGTTTGTAGCTATATTATTCAAGATATCTTTGCTTAGATACAGAAATTCTTTAATTTTAAAAGACTTAGCACTTGGAAAACATGCAGAATCTAGGACCTTTGCCTTTTCGGTGTCAGTGCTTAGGCAACCGGCCTTTTTTGCCTCCCTTAGAGTATTAGGCAGCTATCTTGCATCACCCAAGCAAGGGATGAAGATGTTTAATTAAAGAGGCCAAATGTGCTCACGCAGCTGAGCAGATGCTGTTATAGACACTTAGGACATGTTTTATTAGACTATTAGAGTGGCTCTTGGCATCGTAGAGTAGTTGGTGTCGGTAGCAGAGGTACATCTGTGGCACCTCAGTAGAAGACGGTCTTAGTCTTTCGTTTACGATTCTTTTAGCTGCCTTAATAAATTCTTGGTTCACTGTTGCTGAATGTTCTCTTAAGCCGTGGTAATTGTCTTTGGTGGTGGCTGTCAGAGCAAAGGCTGTGAAAGAGAGGAGTGGGACCCAGAAACATTCTCTCCCTGAGAAAATGTGCTTGGGCTCCGAATCCTTAAGTGTGGCTGGAAAGCAGAGATGAAAAATTAAATGTCTGTTCTTAGTCAGTCTTTCACTGTGATAGATGGGAGAGAAGTGAAGATATTCAGGCTTTTGTTTTTCACTTCATCCTTACATGATTTGTCTGTTTTGTGCATTTCTGTGTTGCTCCAAATCTCATGTTTAGGGCATAAGCTCTTAATTTTCTCGTGTTGCATGCTTCCTGTAGTAGAATGACATGCGATATTTGGGACCAAGGAGGTCACTTAACTTCTAAGTAAAGGGGGCAGGGAGAAGAGGCGATGTGGCCTCATACTGGGCAGTATCGGTGCTATTCACAGCGTTGCTAGGTGTAGTTCTAGTTTTAAGGTTTAGCCATGGTCACGTTGAGTTACTAAGGGGCAATTTTTTTTCTCGTTGACTTGGTTTTATATGCTGGCATATTGTGTTGGTGGTGACTGGATAGTGAAGTTGACTGGATTTGGCACACATCCAGGACTTGGTGCACTATAGTCATGAATTAATGGAGTGGTTGAGAGCAAATAGTTGTAAAAAGCTGCTTGGTGTCCTTACTTTTGGAGGATTCTTAAAGATGGTTGAATTCCTAAGAGTATGCTTGGAAGCGTGAAGGTCCATCTGCTTTTTATGTTTTACGGTCTGAGGGTCATTGTGAGCTCTGGCAGTGGTTACAATGCCATTTATAAAAACAGGAACCTTGAGTCCTTAATGTGAAGCAAGTAGAGAGAACACCCTGACCCCCAACAAAAAGCCAACATTGTGTAGATGAAAAAAATTAAAATATCTTTGCACAAAACAAATCAGCCTAGTAAAGCTTCTGGAGCGTGTGCTATTCAGCTCTAATGTCACCTCAAGGAACGCATGTACTGCAGACATGATTTTAGAAACGAAGTGAATTGGATTGTATTTATAGTAACTACGCCATTAAGCTTCTGTGTGCATTGAATGCTCAGATATGAACATGTCTTTCAAGTCTTCCATGTTTGTTTTTTTTAACGTAGTAACATGGCCTTATACTACCTTCATTATGTACGTTAGACCCTTCCTATGACTTGTGAAATGCGCTTTCTAAAGTAGTTCTTATCTGTTCAATATTTTCTCCATACAGGTCATCTAGAAATGGTGAGATTTCTGCTGGAAGCTGGTGCAGACCAGGAACACAAGACAGATGAAATGCACACTGCTCTCATGGAGGCTTGCATGGTAAGAGACGTATGGCTTGAGCAGTCATGCGTATGTACTCTTCGCTTTCTGAAGATGAACAAAGGGATTCCTTCTGGTTTCCTTTTGGTATAGAACCTAACTCTGTGATGTTTGGGTTCTCCTGTGTACCTGATGGCCTTTTTACAGAAGAAATTGGGGGGGAAGATGACAGCAGGGGGAATACCGGGTTGAAAACCAGTCCTTCCTAAAAAAGCCAAAATGAACTCTGTCCTCTTGTGGCTGACAAAGTAGTTGAATTCTTAAAAGGTATCAGGTAGAAGTTGCATCTCATGAGCATTAGCAGGAGAGCTCTATTAACCCATCCTCTGAATAAGCAGGTTTCTGTATGTCCAGCTGCACTCTGTTTTTTCCCCTGAAGCAGCGGAAGTCAGTGGGTAGGGCTGTGCTCATTGTCCCACAGCACCTTCTGTGGGCTCCCTCTCTCCTTCTGTTGTTATAGGTCACTTGCCCTTCTGATAATGGTGGAGGGCTGGTTTGAAACAGAGACTGTGGTGACCTCAGTTCAGAGAAATCAATGTCTTCAAGAGATAGCCAAAAGCAAATAATAATGATTTATTTGAACAGAACCCTTTCCTCTTTACTTTGTATAATTTTGCGGGTTTATAAGTGAGCAACTTTCAGTTTATGGTGGGAAAATTCCTTATACAGGAGTCTCCAAATGAAATAACTTCAAGTGGAAGATTCTCAGTCGCTCTTGAAATGCTTTTAACAATTCTAATGAGCTAAACTTAGGCTGTTAATATGGTTGTAACCTGGCTATTGGAGGCACGTACAGCGTAGATGGTGATGTTTAGGTGTGCCTGTGCAACTCAGTTTAGTATGGTTCACATAGCCACGTGCTCTTGGAAGACACAGGATCGGAAGCTATTCGGGAAGCAACTAGGAAATGGAAGGGGAAATTGTTAACCTCTTAGTAGTAAGAGTACTTTCATGTTGCTGCTTTGCCCATCTGAGGCAATTATAAAATGACAGTGTACAACAGATTACCTTTTTCTAAAAGTTAGTAAGAATCTGAGAACAACTCTGACTTTTGTATAATAGTTTTTTGCTGTAGAACACAAATACATGTGCAGCTTTCCCTCGGAGGTATGTATGTATGGGTACATTGTAATGCTTGAATGGTGTAATTGATGCCAGACTAAAGATTGTTCCAGGCTTTCTTAGTGAAGAAAACTTCCTAAATCTGTGTCTTCAGATAGTTTTTTGGTTTGAAGTACTGTTAGGCTTGAACAGCTATGTAAGTTTCATATACCTGCATCTTCTTTAAAGCACACATCCTATTTGAAACCTATTTCCTACATATTACCTGAGGTTGTAGGATCCAATTGCTTTGGCCTTTTCCTTTGATTATTTTTTTTTTTATGATGATGGGGTAGATGTGCTCTTTATTCCATTTATTTCTCCTCTAGGAATTGTTTAGACCTTGGTACCCCCTCAGAGAAGTGAGTGTGATGCCATGAGTTTATTAACCTGCACCCTAGGGAGGGTTGGCAGGGGTGAGCTCGCAGGATGAAAAATCTGTCAGGTGTTAGTTTGCGTTTGTAGAGCTGAGAATGTTTTCAACTTCTGCTGGAGAAAATAAAATAAAATATAATGAAGCAGAAGTAAGTTCCATTTTTAGGCCTGCCCCCAGTTTTCTTTGTGACCCCGAATGGCAGTAGGCTGTTGTGCAGTGCTTACAGCAGAGGTTTCCTCTACTATTTAGGATGCACAGCAGCAGCATGCTTAGCTAGGTCAGTAATTTGTTTATACCTTATCCCAACATATTCCAAATCCTTCATCTCAATATGGAACTTAGAGATTAAACTGAAAACTTCTCTTCTACGCTTCCTTTTTACCTTCCTCTCCAACTAGATTTCTCATTTTCATGTCATGAGCCTTGTCTAGTGTCAGGTTGTGTGTTTGTGGCTGTGGAGGAGTGCTGCAAATCCTTATTTAGTCTTCCCTTTCCTGAAATAACTGTAATGGTTCTAAAATCAGCTGGTTATGTCTATTCAAGGAAGTTAATGACTTCAGATAGGGGAATCACTAACAGAAACCATTATACTTCTCAAGAAGTCATTAGAAAGAAAGGCATGTAGATAAACAGGACTTCAGCCAGTGTTTATCTCGCTCTGAAATCTTAATAGATTAGCCGTATAAATATTGTAGGTGCTGTCCTTGCAGCGAGTTCCCTGGAAGGTGATAATAAAATTACCTTGTTTTGATGTTGCTGTAGCCTTCTGATCGGGACAGCTCTGTGACGGATCAGAAGTTTGCAGAGAAAGGTGCTGTTTCATGGAGCTAACCTTCTTTTCCTTGCCACCCTCTTGCCCCTCGCCTTTTCCCTCCACCGGCAGGCTAACCAGAAGTCCATCGGACTCGCAGAAATGTTGAGACCCATTTTCTGTTGTGACTTACTGAGCAATGGGAAACATCCGTCTCCCTTATTTCTGCAGGAAACTGTTCCTGAGTAGGCATTTCCACGCTGCTGCTCGGAATTGACGGATAGTTGAGAGTCCCAGTACCTTCGGCTCAGCGTAAGAGAGCGAACAGCTTTCTACAGCAGGACTTGAAAAGGTTGCAGCCTGAAACAAAGCAGTGCAGGGGCTTCTCATCTCAGCATGCTTTTTCTGCAGAAACAGTTGTCGCTCTTCAGTAGCAGGAGAGAACTACCTTCTCTAGGATAGCGTTGAACTTAAATTCATGTTACAGAATAGTTTGTATGTGGCATTGTCCTTAGATATTGTTTGTATGTGGCATAGCACTTACATACAAGCCAGTTGGACTGTTTAAACCTTGTCCTACGAGGCGTTGGGGAAGACTTCTGACCGAGAGCTTTTTTTTTTATAGACAGCAGTTAACATGGGTTTAATGCAAATGAGTTGTTGGGCAGTGGGACTTGCCTTGTTGGAGCAAAAAGCAGGTTTGTCGGGTTGGCGCTTCCTCTTACTGAAGTAACCTAATCTGCCAGAGTGAGGGCTGAGTGCTGATTGCCCTGAGTGGTTGATCTTTGAAGTACACCTGGTGCGCTCGTGCACATTGGTCAGATGACTCTGCCATCTAATAGCAGTTAGGAGGCTTTTTCTAGATGTTGTAGGAGAGCTGAACAGCACCACCCCACTGCAAGGTGTGTTAAAGCAGGGATGAAATTTCCTTGGGTGGTTAAACACCAGCAGGTATTTTCCAGGCTGCCTGGCCCATATAAGCAGCTTTGAAGCATACCTTCATGCTGCTGTTTGCCATACTTGTCGCGAATCAGGGGTGATTAGTGAGCTGTCTTGCCAGAGCCTGACGGTTGAGGCACCGTCTCTGCATTTCCCTGAGGAAAGATTCTTTATGGAGTCTTGGAGTTTTTCCCTAAAATAGTAATGTCATTTCATGTAAAAGGTGAATATGTCCTAGTTAATGTCCTAGATATTTTTCTGAGAGGAAACGATGCTTTGCTTGTTGGATATCAGAAGAAGGTATAAAACACTTGAGAAAATGAAGTGCAAAAATGTCAGATGCAGTTTCATATTTGGTCAGGAAAAGAGCTGTTTGTGGTTGTGGTTCCTGCCTTGGTGAGGATGGCAACGGCTGCGATTGGCTGCCGCTTATTAGTTAATCTGAGATCAAGGTGTACTTACCTTGTTCAATGACAACCTTGGGATAGCCTCGTGTTCCTGGTAAGCTGCTGGTTTTTCTACACAGCCCTCTTGCGTTTTGTGTGTCAGAGCTCTTCCCGTTGCGGTTACTCCGAGTCGGAAGGATGGCAGTTTCCTCACAGAGAAAACCAGCTTGGAGAGTTTGTGCTGCTGTTGGCCAGCTGTGACCAAGCCGGTCTGTGCTTCTGTCTAAACAAAAGGAAAAATGAATGGCAGTTGGATATGTCACTGTCAGGCATCCCATGTAAACGTGGGCTGAAAAAGTGGCTGAAAAGCCACTTCAAATAGTTCCTGAGTTCATGGCATAAAAAGAAAACACGACGAAGATCATATGCTCAAGTAATTTCTTTGTTTCTAAAGGAAGAAAGCAAATTTAGGTGGTATGTTTTGGTGAAACGAGTCTGACAGCATGACAGTGGTATCTGGAAAGCGCTGCCAAGGGAAGGCTGTAGTTCTGGTGGCTCCTGTGATGGCTGAGGAACCCCTGACAAATGGTCTCCTTGTGGCTTTTCTCTTGGACGGAGAAAGTAAGTCCTGACTCCGCTACCAGAAATGGTTTTGCAGGAGCCACGAGGCGAGCTATGTCGTCGTGCACAACTGCTTTTTAAGAAAGGAAGGAAAGTTGTTCAACCTTGTCTTCTCTTCCGCCTCCCTCCCCAAAAGCTGAGGATCTGTAACGTAAATACTCTGAGACCCTAAGGGTCTGCATGGACGTGAGAACAAACTGTGTTCCTCATGTGCGTTGTTTTTATAACTAAAATACACCATATTTCACAAATAATGCAACTGAATGTTGAATTTAAACCAAAATTCCCTCTCTTTCATAAAGTGCAGAGCACTGGAATTGAGTGACTTGTTTGCAAAGGAAAGGTTTTGTAGTGGTTAGGAAGAACATCAAAACCTGTTCTTACATGCGAGAGAAGATACACATCTGAGAGAAGCTTTTTTTTTTACTGAAATTCTCTTAATACTCCTTTATTTCTTACACTCCTTCTGATGTTAGTAGTAAATTTGCTGGCAGAATGCAAGAAGAAATACATTTGAGTGGTAATTTATTTCTTAGAATTTGTGTTCCTTAAATAATTTCGCACATACAGTTCTGTGTCTCCAGTCTTTAACAAAGAGGAGTACTGGGTGGTAGAGGATTTTGGTGGTGTTCTTGCAGAGGAGGCAAGCTTCTCAAATAGTGTCGGGCTCCCTCTCAACTATTTGGGTCTAGTCCCGTGTCCTGTCTGCATGGGACAGACAAAATGTCTGTCCAAACACTTCAACTTGAGTCTGATAAGAAGAAATTGACCAGCTTGTTTCTAAACCATTGGCAGGATAGTTTGATATGTGATTTACAGTATTTTAGTTTTTAATTGAACGTAATCAGTAAAACCTGCTTGAAGTTTCTTCTTGTGCCTGTTTAATAATAGATCTTTAGCTTTTATCCAAATACTTACGAAAACTATTAAGCAGGTTTCGTTATATTTTTGGACTTCTTTACTCATTTCTTTCTGTGTCTTCTGAAGGAATTTGAGTCAGTGACTACTTAAAGCTTTGGAGAAGAGCGATTGTTTTTGACAGTCTTTTCATCTTGGGTTTTTGAATTCCTAGGATGGCCATGTGGAAGTGGCAAGATTGCTTCTTGACAGCGGAGCTCAGGTGAACATGCCTGCTGACTCTTTTGAGTCTCCATTGACTTTGGCAGCCTGTGGCGGGCATGTGGAACTGGCAGCTCTGTTAATTGAGCGTGGAGCTAACTTGGAAGAGGTAAACGATGAAGGATACACACCACTAATGGAAGCAGCTAGAGAAGGCCATGAAGAGATGGTGGCACTGTTGCTTGGTCAAGGTAACTGTTGCGGTGCCTACTGTGGACTGTCATTCAGTAGGCATCTCCATATGTTATGGGAGAAGAAAAAAGCTGAGTTACTGTAATTTTTATTTCCTTCTTCAACAACTTCTGAACTCACCCCACATACACACTTTGAGAAATTAACGAGTTGGGGTTTTTTAAAGCGAAATATCCTTTGCTCTACTCATTTTGTTTGAAGTAGTCGTTCTGAATTGTTCTTCAGAACAAGTTTGCATTTTTCGGGTAGACATGGAATAGTGAACAGTTAATGTGGTTAGCTTGCACTCTGCACGATGGCCTTGACCTATCTTCAGATGGTGTTATTGCTGAAAAAGCTGTAGAGCAGTGCTTTGAGGCCTTTGGAGGGGTTTCCAGAGTAGCTTAAAGTTGAAATACTTTAGTTGGATACACTATGGTTTTAGAATAAAATTTCTGCAGCTCTACAAATGCCGTCTAAGAAGATGCGTTGTGCATTAGGAAAGGGCTTTGTCTGCTGATACTGGTTTTGGTAAGTAGTGTTCTGATTTATCTGTGGTGTTGTGTTTTGTTTTTTGAAGGAGCAAACATCAATGCTCAAACAGAGGAGACGCAAGAAACAGCATTAACTCTGGCTTGCTGTGGAGGTTTTTTGGAGGTTGCCGATTTTCTCATTAAAGCAGGAGCTGACATAGAACTTGGTTGTTCCACACCTTTAATGGAGGCTGCTCAAGAGGGTCATTTGGAGCTGGTCAAATATTTATTAGCTGCAGGTATGGAGTAATTTTGTTAACAGTTTTGTAGACACTTAATAGAACCTTAAGAAAAAATACCTTTTTCCATATTTATTACATTTTCATTAGCAGCTTCTTGAAGTTGACTGTGAAGGTTTCTGGAACCTGAAGTAATTTACTAGTTGGACCTTAATTTAGCTTTTGAAGATTAAGTTGAAGTAAACCTACTTGGAACTGAACTTACAGTTTTTGGTTTTTTTTTCTTATTCCTGTTGAGTATGACTAAATTGTCAGTTTAGTAGATGTTGGATTGGAAGGGGAAAGTTAAACATTCGCTATCTGTTATGGTGAAGATCATGAATGGACTTGAATATTTTCTGTAATGAACTTCATAAAGCTTACATGCTTATTTCTACCGCTTCAGGGGCTAATGTGCACGCAACAACAGCAACAGGTGACACAGCACTGACATATGCCTGTGAAAATGGCCATACTGATGTAGCAGATGTCTTACTTCAGGCAGGTGCAGATCTGGTAAGTCATTATCTTGTTAAAAAAAACATAATTAAGAAATCAAGTTATGAACGTCAACTTAATTTTTTTTGCTCCTGTGTTCATTGCTGAACACTTGCCGAGTTTGCTGTTAATTATTATAGTTGTATTCAAACTACCTTTAACCTTTTCCTTTTAACTAAGTGAGAATTGGTGATGCTTTTCTAATGGATTTTAGGTTGTTTAATGACCTGAAACTGCTTAGGTCAGTTGCATTACTTCAGCGGTTGATGTCTAAAGCATTTCCAACCCATTCAAGGTTGCTTGTACAGAAAAATAGGGGATTTCATTCTTTTGTCGTGTGCAGTCCTGAACGGTATTCAGCTTTGAATTGTTGAGCTGATTGTGGGTTAATACTGGTATCTGCAAATTGTTTCTATTCCTTAAGCAGCAAACAATTGATAGTTCTGTTCTGATGTGATCTATTTGGTGTACCGTAATGGAATTAAGGTGACGGAGGTGAATGGATTTGTACATTTCAGTAGGCTTATACACCAGTATGTTATCAAAAAGTGAAGTTAAGCGTGACAGAACACATTGTGTTTAACAAAAATCCCCACCATGTGCTTGAGTGCTTCTTGTCCAGGAGTCTCAGACCTGTACCAAGGTAGGTAGATAGTTCTATCTGTCTGCAAGATACACTCAGTTCAAATGTTACTTGAATTTTTATGTCTGTAGTTTGTGAGAGGCTAAAAGGGGATCTTCCATGTCTGCTGTCTTGCCATACGGAAAACCAAAAGGCTGAGTTGTGTTCTTTGACATGTGCTTATTTTGAATTTTAAGCCTTTTCTTATCTGCTCTAGGAGCATGAATCAGAAGGCGGAAGAACTCCTCTCATGAAAGCTGCAAGGGCTGGTCATGTTTGCACTGTTCAGTTCTTGATTAGCAAAGGTAAGAGTGTGAAAGGTTTTGGCTTCCCTGCTGTTAGAAACGCTCGAAGTTAATATGTTAGTACTAGTATAACTTCCTTGGATTTGTTTCAAATGTTTTAACTTAAGTAGGTCATTGATTCTCAAACTAGGCACGTCATGATCACCTCTGGTTTCTGGTGAGATTAGTGGGAACTGGAGCTCCTTCTACAAATAGTTACATTCCAGTCTCTAATTCCTAGTAAAAGCAGCAACGGTAGTCGTGGTTACTGGGTGTCTCCATGCTCTTGATGCAGCTTTTGAGCACTGTTTTTCCAGAAGTTAAACTTCATGTGCCTGTTTGTTTTGGAGTTTTGACTATAACTTGCTTTATGTTGTCAGAACTATCAGCTCCAGCCTTACATCACAGCTAATGCATGGAGTTGATACAGAGCTTGGAATTGCTGTTTTCTCTCGCTTGAGCTGATAGTCAAGGATTTCTCTTGTACCTTCCCTGTATGGCACAGAACTAGCCTAAAGCTTCCAGGGTGATGTGATTTTCCCTGTGTAGATTGTAGAGGAAAGAAGCAGAGCTGCAATTAGTCATCTGCTTGCTGTGTGTGGATCCATGCGCTGGATCTTAGCCTTTGGTTTTGTGGTGTTTTTTTTTTTTTTAAGAGGCACAGCTCTGGCACAATTGTTGGCAAATGTAAAAGCAATAGGTTCACCTACTATGTGATGTTCCGTGCTTAGGAACATAACCATTTGAACAGCGAGTTTGGAGTGCTAGTCCAGCTAGGGTTGCTTTTCTTTTGGGAGCCATATATGCCCAGAGTTGAATTCCCTTTAAAGCCTTTAGGCAGTTGGCAAGACCTTGGGTTTAGTGGCTGTGATGTATCACATGGTCTTCTGATGACAGTAATAATTGACTGTTTTAATTTATCAGTTGTAAGACTGCAGCTGTGGAGAATTATGTTTTCATATTTAAGAAAAAAGTTAACGTCCTGTCGCTTTTGGTAGAGGAGAACCGGTTGAAGTCTTTTGAAACAATCTTTCCCCCTCTGTTTTTGCAGGAGCCAATGTGAATAGGACCACAGCTAACAACGATCATACAGTGTTGTCGCTGGCCTGTGCTGGAGGTCATTTGGCAGTTGTGGAGTTACTGCTAGCTCATGGTGCTGATCCTACACACAGATTGAAGGTTTGTTGCTCAACTACCTTTTTGTCCTCTGAGGTAGTCTTTCATCTTAAAACTAACGATATCCAAGTGAACTTGCTCCTTTTGTATTCTCTGCAAGTGGCCCAATGTGGCGTGATTTAAATAGGAGTGAGATGTGAGAGGTATTTCCATGAACAGGTATTATGTTATCGAACATATTTATAGAAGTTAGAGTTAGGACGAGTTCAGGTCTATTCATTACCATGCATGTAAAGGTTGCACTCCAGTTGTAAGGTCATAATTGTGGAAGAGGAAGGAAAATTTTAAAAAAAACTAGTTAATCTGGAAATACCTAAGAGTGCTTGAGTTTAGATGTGGGCTTACTGCAGATTGAATGAGTATTGATTAACACAGTCTTAATATGTACTGTGTCGTGTCTCCCAAAACGCTTCAGTGTTGCCATGTTTTGATGATGCTGTTGGCTAATACTGTGATCTTTACTTTTTTAGGATGGATCAACTATGTTAATAGAGGCAGCAAAGGGCGGTCATACCAGCGTGGTTTGTTACCTTCTAGATTACCCAAACAACTTGCTTTCTGCTCCTCCACCTGATGCTACTCAGCTGACCCCTCCATCCCATGATTTAAATAGGGTAAGATTTAAGGGCCGGTTGTCTGTGGATTTGTGGGGCTTTTCTGCATTTCATCTTGCAGCTTACTCAGAGTTTAAAGATGAGAAGAGTGTCATATCGTTTCACGAACTATTGAACTGTAGGTGATCACACTGAAAATTACTTTGAGCTGTTCTGAAAATGGTGAAGAGTCTTTGAGCACCACTGTGTAGTGCTTTCATCGTTATTCTTACTGCTCTAGAAATACTATTGGATAAAATGATGAGGGGAAAAAACCCAGCGAGCAAAAAGATATGTTTTAATGAGGCTTTTCAGTGTTACATTTATAGCCCATTGTGGCTTGTATTGACTTTATGTAGTACAGCACTGTACTGTGCCAAGAAGAGTGGTGTTTGGCAAGTAATTTCGTAGGTTGAAAATGCAAAGCGCATAGAAGTCAGACGATCTCAAATTGTTGACTATTGAACTCAGCATTTAAAAACAAGTATTGAATGTTATTAGTTACGATGAAAGTCTGCTTTTCTAACAGGTTTTGTTTACCTTCTATTAAATTATAATTAGATTAGAGTATGAGAAAAGTAATCTGTTAGTATCCAACGTTTTAGGCTCCTCGTGTACCAGTGCAGGCGCTGCCCATGGTCGTCCCACCCCAGGAGCCTGACAAACCCCCTGCTAATGTCGCCACAACCCTTCCCATCAGAAATAAAGGTCAGTCTTAGTTCCGGAGCTTATTTTCTAAATATCCTTCCTAGGTAGAAGATAAAGGGTTGCACTTCTAGCAGAGTAGTTCCTATGAAGAGTGTTTATGGATTCAGTCAACGAAACTGCAATTTAATATTTCATTTTTTTTTAAGGATTGCTTATCGGCCAAATACGAAGTATCAGTCATCTCACCCTGTAATCATAAAGCGTCAAGAAATCTGCCTAAGTAAATATGTTAAAATATATATTAGTCTGACATACTGGACTAATGCAAAATGTCACCCAGCAGCCTATACAAATTTGATAACGGAAGTTGTAAAAACCATGATAATCTCCATATCGTAGTTGATTTGATAACTCGTGTTTACTTAGGATAGTAGTCCTGGAGTGGGTTTGACTAATTCGATTGAAGGCGGAATTTCTTGTGCTACAAAATATTTAGTCTGATGTGGCTCAGGTCCTGCTAGGACTAAATTTGCATCTATTTTTATATCGCCATTTTGACACTTAACGCTTTCTGTACTTAAGAATTCTCTTCCAAAACAATTTTTGTCAAGGATCAGCAATAGTGCAAATACAGGCGTGCATGTCATAAAATTAATACTGTGTGTACACTTGTATTGTTCTGGAAATACAGCGAGGATGACTGGAAGAAACTGGGCACCTCCACTGACTCAGATCCTGAGTTTTGATTTGCCTTTCGCCCTTCAAAATTAACCGATTGTTCCTTCTCCAACCGATATGGCAGACGGTGTCAGCTGTGTTACTGTGGACTTCTTCATAAAAGATGAATTGGATTAGTCCATCGCTCGTTCTTACAGGAAGGCTGAAATATTTGCCTTGCCTGGGCAGAGAGCCGAGTTTTGACACAGGCAAAATTACGTCTGCTACGGATAAAATGTAGTGGCTAAACATACCCTGTTAGATCACGTTAAATAGAAATGGCTATCCTGGGTTCTAGCGCTGTTTGTCAACTGAGCAAAGCTGGATACCTGTAGCGAAAGGATTCAGTAGTCCGAGAAAGCGTAGCGCTTCCTAAAATGTACCGAGTTAATCACAAAACCGGTGGCCTAGAACGAGTCACCTGTCCCTCAGGATGTTTTTACGTCACTTTGGCTGTGCTTCAGGGCTGTAACCATACGTTTATGTCTTAACACGATACCAGATGCAAAACATCACGTAAAGAGACAGCATATCCTTTCTTTTTGTTTCCATTTGTCTCGTAGCACCACTTGTTAGCAGCGGCTCTTGAGACAATCGCTTCATTTGGCAAAAGTCTAACGATTGTTGGAGTAAATAGGTGAACGTAGCGCAGGGCTATTTGGAATGTACGCGCAGTAATCTGTACTGTTAAAATTGCAATCCGACTGCTGTGTTAAAATTGATAGCGAGAGACGCGGTTTGCTTTGAGGGCCTTACAGTACACGCTGACCTTGTGTGGGTGCTGTGTCTTGGTGCATAACCGGCCATTTAGCATCCCAACAGTAGCTCTATAATGAGGATGCCATTCATATGCACTTCCATTGGTTCTGAGGGGGTTTCTTTTTCACACAGCTGCTTCTAAACAAAAGTCCAGCAGTCATTTGCCAGCAAACAACCAGGATGTACAGGGTTACATCACCAATCAGTCTCCAGAGAGCATTGTAGAAGAGGCTCAGGGCAAGTTGACAGAGCTGGAGCAGAGGATAAAAGAAGCCATAGAGAAGAACGCTCAGCTGCAGTCCCTGGAATTGGCACACGCTGACCAGCTCACCAAAGAGAAGATTGAGGAGCTGAACAAAACGAGAGAGGAACAAATTCAGAAGAAACAAAAGATTTTGGAGGAACTGCAGAAAGTGGAGCGAGAGTTACAGCTGAAAACTCAGCAGCAGCTAAAAAAGCAATATCTAGAGGTAAAAGCGCAAAGAATTCAGCTCCAGCAGCAGCAGCAGCAACAGTCTTGCCAGCATCTGGGACTACTGACTCCTGTTGGGGTAGGAGAACAACTCTCAGAGGGAGACTATGCGCGATTACAGCAAGTGGACCCCATCTTGCTTAAAGATGATCCTCAGCAAGCTGCCGCGCAGACGGGTTTTGCACCAATTCAGCCTCTGGCGATGCCACAAGCTTTGCCTCTGGCGGCAGGTTCCTTACCTCCAGGGTCCATCGCAAATCTTACAGAACTGCAAGGTGTTATAGTTGGACAGCCAGTATTGGGCCAAGCACAACTAGCAGGGCTGGGGCAAGGAATACTGACAGAAACACAGCAAGGGTTAATGGTAGCCAGCCCTGCTCAGACGCTCAATGACACGCTGGATGACATCATGGCAGGTGGGTTTATATTGTTATGAGCAGGTATAATATTTGCTTGACCAGTTGAGGGTATGTCCACTTCTTTGTGTGTGTGTGTGTGTTTGTGTATTCCCGCTAGCTCGACGGCGA
Source organism: Anarhynchus alexandrinus (assembly GCA_008711295.1). Classification (NCBI taxonomy): domain Eukaryota; kingdom Metazoa; phylum Chordata; class Aves; order Charadriiformes; family Charadriidae; genus Anarhynchus; species Anarhynchus alexandrinus. The sequence goes on along the minus strand of VUYV01000651.1, from coordinate 146,066 downwards.
GTACCACTAGCCTACTCATCCCTGTCTTCAGGAGTTCGGAAAACTAGTTTTAACTTTTCCATTTGCAGGGTTGCCTTTCCTTTTGTTGAGCTAACTGGTGCTTGTGTGTCAGGTTGGTATGTCGGAAGTGGCGGTTTTACCTCCTTCGTAGTTTGGGGGGAGACGCGCTAGGGTCTGACAGTTCTATTCGGGCCTCTTTGTAGCTCAGGACCAACATCTGGATGATGTTGGTTGGTACTTCAGACGAGGTGACTGAAACCTGACTTGGAGCGCTCAGGATAGTCTTTGAGCAACTACAGCACCACATCGAGCCTATAACGCGTAAGGAACCTGTAGGCTTGTCCTTGGAACGAGAGCTGCTCTAGTTGGCCTTGAATAGTCTACCTATTGGAAGCTTTTACTTCTCTTTGGGGGAAAAAAGGTGGTAATCCTATGACTTTTAAAGATGTCCGCTCATAAAAGCGGCTCCTTTTCCAGCAAAAAAAAACAAATATAGCCTTACCAAATGCTTTTTCATCTCTTTGGAGAATCCTTTACCCTGTGACATCAGTGTTTGAAGGCCTTAAGTAGTACGACAAAAAAATGAAACAGGTTTTAAATATCGTAGGAAATGAGAGTTGTTAGTGTTACTTTCCTTTACACCCGCTTCAGTGGCACTTAATACCCTTTCCGTGTTAAAGTAGTCACTGAAATACTCATTTTGACTACTAAGCTGAATACAGATTAATTGTTAGGAAATAGTTTTAAAAAAATCATGTTGCTTGATGAAAACTTGCTGAGGTGCTCTCGATGAAGCTGATGTACTTCAATTTTTCCAAGTGCTGTCTATTTTGACAAGCCTCCTTTGTAAAACAGGTTAGGGTGAGGGGCAACCTGATGCATGAGAAAGTAGATAAAAGGACATGCATCGTGCATTGATAATGAAGATGTCTCTCAGGTGGAGCGGCTGGGAGAAGTAACAAAACCAGCTACTCCATTCAAGAGATAGGCTAATTGCTGTTCTTGGTTAATTAAGAAGAATCTGTGCAATGCACTTCAGTTGTGTTTAAAGATAACCCCAAGTTTGAGTTACGGCATTTGTGATGTGTTTACTTGTATGTAACATTTAGGGAATCTGTGATTTCAGGTCATCTGCCACGTACCCAAATGCTCATGCGTGGCTTTTTGGAAAGGTCAGGGATTTCCCCGGTGCATCCGAGTGAATGTTTTTGTACCGCTTAGTCCCCGACGTTGGTATGTGCATGCACACACGCAGTTGGGAGTGAGGGCTGAATGGCGCTCTGGGAGGCATTTTTAGCAAGTCTGTTAAAAGCTGTACAGATGCAATGCCATCCTTGCATTTCTGGGAAGTGGTAATTTTAGGGGTTTGGTTTTTCTTAAGTAAGAGCAGACACAGCCCAGAGTATACAGCTTAAGTGCCAGCTTGAATCCACATGTCGGAATTCAGTGCGGAGGTGAAATGGGCTCAGTGTAACACAAAACACTGAAGCAGCAGCTAACTATTTTATTCGTAGCTTTCTGTCTTGCTTTAGTGGGAACCCGCTAGAGTATTCCCATGGATTAAATCTCTTCCTGAGATGACTTGAGTTTTGTTCCATAACAGAGCTGTGGCTTGCAGCACCAGTTAAAAAGAAAGAGCTTCAGCTTGACTGGGCAAACTTTATTGAATGCTCACCTGTGTGCTTAATTAGTTGCAAACAATGAGTTTAATTTTCCCATTGTAAGTACTTGTTTAAAACAAGGGCAGGTGAGCGAATGCTGGGATTTGTCAGAGGCGAGTACCAGACATGGCTGTTGCTGGAGAGGTCAAGTGTTGTTGCTAGACCAACTCTTAAAGACTTCAGAGTAGGATTCCTTGCTATCAGAGAAGCTGATTGGTGTTACCAGAGCTTTACCCAATTTGCCTGGAAACAGAGTAAGAGAATGTATGAAGTTAAGGGGTTTGGTTTTTTTTTTTTAAGGAAAGAAATAGGGTTGGTTGAAAAAGTAGTAAATAATCTTTCAGTTATAACTTCAGGCTCCTTTCTGATCCTGCTGGAATTGATGACAAGCAACAGCTTCGCTCTCTAGCTTCAGATGTTGGACAAGTTCTTGGCTTGCTGTGAGGATAGTGGAGAGAACTATTTTTTAGGGTTAGTTATGTAACTCTTGAATGAAAACATCATTAACAATTTAACATTGCATATGTTAAATGGTGTGTTCAGGATAGATGTTTTTAATACCAAACTTCTCTAAAGTAGGGACTATTCAAAGGATTACGTCCATTAATGGAGCCTCACGAAGAGCTTCAGGAATCTTTAAGCACTTGATAAGATGAATTCCTGGAAGCTGCCTTGTGGGTTGAGTACAGTTTTAACTGTAACTGTTTAAATTAATACATAAGAAAGAATATGCATTGACTGTAAGGTCTCACAGAAACTCGATACTGAAAAAATAACTGTAGAGCGCCCGTATCACAGAGAAATTGGGAGCTTCTCTCCCACTTGCGGTCCACGCAGGAGCTGCAGAAAAGTGAGAATGCACGCTGTTACACATTGGTGTAACTACAGCTGGTTGCTGGCAGTGGTTATGCTGTTCTTGCAAATGGATGGTAAATGCATTTAGACCTTTGTCATCGTAATATCTCTATCGCTGGGCATCTGGGTTGGCATGGGACTTAGCCTGTGGTGGCCCACCTTTCAGACTAGAACTAATAATGGTCAAGCCTACGGGTACGGTGTGCTTTCCAGGCTTCAGCTGCAGAGGCGGTAGTGCATAGGAGCAATGCCGTGGGTTTGTATTTGAATTCAGAACATGACTTTGACTCTTGTAATTCAAGGCATGTTACGCATCTGAAGTGTTCTGCATTGATTTTAAGCATGTGTGGCAGGTACACACCTTTTAATAACTTAAGATAGTATAGAGAAATTGGGGGCAGAGGAGAAGCCGATGTGGAAGAAGCCTGTTGAGTTGGCTTCAAACAAATTGGGAATAAGTGGAAGTATCTAATATATTTCTTGTAACAGGTTTTTTTTCAGTTCCTCATCTTGACTTAGTGCAATGTAATGTGAAACAGTTCTTTTATACATCTACTGTTGACATTACAGGAGATAAGAAATAACTGCGTAAGGGCCATGCTGTGCCCACAGTCAGACAACACTAGAAAGAAACTTCGTGGTTGACATAGAGATGAAATGGGATTGTAAAGGTGCTTGGGTCTTGGCTAACATATTGCACTTAGTGAAAATACAGAGTACTCAAGGAAGGCGCAAACTTGAACAGTGCAAACAACCCCATGTTCCTTTTCAAAATGTCAGGCTTTTTTCCAGATGCACCTTTTAAATTAGGACATGTAGATAAGTGAGGAAAAAAAAAAATCCCTTTGGCTTAAATATTAAGTATCTAGTGTTAGTTTTCAGTCTTGTTAATTTGTCAGCTTGGCTGTGTTCTTTCCTCCCCTGATACTGGGGCTGCGTTTGAAAGCCAAGTGCGTCTGTGGCTGGTGAGGCGGTTGGGCTTGGGGGAGAAGGGAGCAGCTGTGAGCATGTCTTTTTATTTTCCCCCTTTTTTTTTTGTGTAATTGAAGCTAAGAGAAAGTTGACATGTCCAGAAAGAAATCAATATGAAGAGCAGCTATGCTCCTAGTATCAGTAAGCACAAAATTGATTGTTTGATATCCAAAGAAATGTAAAAGACTTGGACGAGAGCAGTCAAATGGTGCTTGGAGTGGGGAATTCTGACAAAGAAGCTTGACCTTATTTCATAATGTGATTAAGACTGGTAGCTGGTCCCGTACCAAGCTATATAATAAAATATTCTAATAGCTTTTAATACCTTTGAAGACTTCATTATCTCAGGCATGAAGTAATGATGTTTTAGAATTGGAGTACAGACTTTTATTTCAATTTTGCCGCCGTCTGTTAGAGTAGATGGAGGGGTAGAGGGGAAAGGTAAACCTTTGCCTCTCAGTGCATTTAGATTTGATGCCCACGCTCGTTGGTGACTCTTTTGGCTGCTCAAGACTGTTGCGAAAACCTTTTTTGGCTTATTGAAAACTTTCAATATTTTAGTTTGGACACAGTAAAGATTCTATCCCTTGTCCTTGGCATGTCCATTACATATGAACTTTGCACAGGTGATGTTGAAATAAATATAATCAAAGTCATTACCCATAAAAATTATTATCTTGTCTCAGTGAAATGTGATGTAAGGATATGAACCATATTTTTCCATGTGTTATTGGTGAAGCATGCTTGAAGTATATTTAATATGAGAACTGTAAGTCAACATGCATATTCCTTTCAACTGGCATGCATGAAACCATTTATATATGGGTTGTACAATAAAGGTTTTCTTCCTTGTGCAAAGAGGGGTGTTGGCTTTTAAAGGCATCTTTTTTTTTTTCCCCCTCACTGCAACACCGTTGGTATAAAAAGATAGACTGTACCTGAATGAAGAACTTGCTAACCACGTTGATTTTTTTTAAAGTCTAACAACTTTAATAGTGCCTCCTGTAATACAGAGATGCTCCCCAGCCCCCATGGTGGGACTACAGCAGTAATTCTCAGCAGCTGTTTAAAATACATGTGCTACTGTAGCAGGGTTAACTTCTTAAATATGTGGATTATTGGGTGATCATGCTTTTATATCACCTGGTTTAAACGTTTTTTGGTTAGCTTCCAGTCCATTTTACTGTCTTTATCAGGTTATTTTGGACTGGATGGTAGAGTCTAGACTCATGATCCTTTACCATTCCATTACTGTTCTCTGCTGCTTTAACTTCCTCTTTGAACTTACAGAAAGAAGGTAAATAAGCTAGTTATTCAGAATTACGTGTTATGACCAGATATGTAAAGAGAGGAGCAGGAGTTGAAACAGACTACTTCTTATCCTTCTGTATGAAACCAATGTGAGGTTGTGCTTTTTGTATCTCTAATTTACAGTCAGAATAAGAAATGAGACGAGTGGAAATTAGATGCTCCACTGAAAGATGTTTTGTTTCGATCTTAGGTTAGTTCTCCTCTGTACAGAACTCCCTTAGGCCATAGGTTTTCACCTTATATTGGAATATTTTGGCTCAGCTTCTGTATGTTTCTTTTAGTCCATACCTAGTGTGATTTGTCTCGTAAGATGAGAACAGTTTTCAGAAGGCACTCTGATATAAAGATCAAGGGAGTTTGAATCTTTACTTTTAAATATATGGTTAATTGTACTTATTGTGTTATAAGTCGGGGGGAGGTTGTTTTTCTCCGTGACATCTGTTAGCCTCTTCGCGATTTGGGATAGGAAGTCCAGAAATTAAATTAGTAATGGAGGAAAAACATAGCTGCCTTGCAGAGGAGGAACTACACAAACTGGCATGTTAGGATGCAATTTTTGTGGCATCTGTTGAAAAACTTTCCACTGCAAATTAAGTATAGAGCTAATTATCAATAGCTGGCAGTTAGGGACGTGGTTGTTACTAAACCTATTTAAATAATGAACAGGACTTTAAAAGTTGGGGGGAAAGGGGCATTATTTTGGTGTTCAACAAGGTTACTGGGTGGTGTGTATTAGATGAACACTGACAATGTGTGGAAAGTGCATTTCTTTCATTTTGTCGTTAAAAGGGCTTTTGTCAACTTGACAGGAGGAGTGTGCAGTAGCTGACTTTCTCCTTTGCTCATCACAGCTGGGAGAGACCTGTAGAAACACTGGAGAAAAGGCAGGGGGGGAAACAATTGACTTCTTCAGAGGAAAAAACAAACAGTAGGGAAATGGGAGATTTTCCCCGAAGGCTGTAGATGCAAGCTTGCTCTGTACTTGGAAACATTCTATGTATGAAATGATTTTAAGGGAAGTGTGGCAGTCGGTGCTATTTTGTGTCATGTCGGTACACTGTCATCAACTGTAAAACGGCATTACCTTTTACTTATCCTAACAACCTTGACCAAAGTTTCTGCAAAATGGCTGTTAAGAAGCTTCCCCTTCTCTGGTTTCAACAAACTCTGCCATGTGAGCATCCTGACACCAGCACTGCTGCTTTTTTTGTTATGTTTATAGGGGGGGTGGGGGGTGAAGGCTGGACAGACCTTTATAGGAGACGTTAAACTGTTTTAAGAAAAATTGCACAGATGCCCATTGATTGGACTCGTTCTGCGGTCCTGCTTCTAAAGGTACGGAACTCCTGGTCCGAATAATGGTGGACTGGTTGTCGGAAAGATGTTTGGGTTAAGAAAAAACCAAAACAAACCAAAAACAAAACAAAAAAAAAACCCAAACCAACCCAAAAAAGCCCACAAAACAAACTCAAAACTCTCTTTTGTGGTGGGCTTCTAGAAAACATGCCAATCAGATACTTAACGATTTCTTGGATTGAATACATTAACCTTTTTCATAGTTGTTAAATTCAAAGAGTTAAAGGTTCAAAGATTGGTAAATGTGTGGAAAATATGTATTTGTGGAAAATAAAGTTTTTTTTCGGGAGTTCTGTGTCGGTGGGAGCTCTGTCCCACTGTCTATTTATTTTCACGCTCAACTCTTGAAGTGAGGTGTTTTGCTTTTACTAAGTGTAATTATTCTGTTCAACAGCAGTGAGCGGAAGAGCATCTGCAATGTCAAACACTCCTACCCACAGCATTGCAACTTCTGTCTCCCAACCTCAGACGCCAACTCCGAGTCCCATCATTTCTCCTTCAGCCATGCTACCGATCTACCCTGCCATAGATATCGATGCGCAGGTAAGGCTGCCGCGCTCGCTGCGCCGCCCATGCCCAAAGGGGTTTTGCTGCTTCGGCCTGAATAATTCAACGACAGTAAACAGCTCTCGTTGTATAATGAGTTGGGTTCTAGAGACTTGATTTGCTGCTTTTAGAAAGCCTCTGCAACTCCCCGGAGAGTTGCAACCCACTTCCCTCTCTGCTCTCGCTGAACAAAAGAGAAGGTCTTTGAATGACTAAACGCTTGTATTTATTATTTCTTTGTTGTTGGAGTGATTATGAGAAACAGCGAAGTTGTCTTCTGACAGAAATGAAATATTTTTCTGGCCCTGATACCCAAAGACAAAAATAAGCCTTTAAAATGTTGTACACTGTTCTTTTCTGGTTGTGCTTGAAGTTGTTGGGCAGTGATGACCCAGCTTGACAGAAGCATGAAAGTTTTGAAACTAATAATTTCTGTAATGTTTTTAACAAAAGGAAATAGCATGAGGTCTCATTTCCACCAAAGAAAAGGCATTTCTTTACTGAAAGTAAATTTAAAAAGGGCTACTTCGTGTTGACTTGCGGGTAGCGGGCCATCAAAAAAAGCGTGCATGTACTAACTAGCGTAGATGTATGCATAGCTCTAGAGTGTACATGACAGCCAAGATGTAGGCAGTGTGGAGAAGAGGAAGGGCATGGGATTGTGGAGGAAGAGCAAGGAACCTCTGGAAAACCAGTTTTGGCTGCTTCAGTTGCTCGTGACACTTGGCTTNTTTCTGCTGCGATGGTGTCCAGGAGCGGTTGCCATAAGCTGACCAGCACCGTTGTTAGCTGGTAGACACCAGTGCAGGTCAGTGTTACCGTAAGTTGCCAACTACCCTGGGTCAGAACAGAGGAGAGTAAAACTAAGTTCTCATAGAAGCTAGGAAATGTGGGTTTGGGGTGTTTTTGTTATTTTCATATTAGTTGTTTCTTGAGAAGAGAGAGATGTCCTTTCGGTCAGTCCCTATGCTGTAACCAACAGTCCTCCAAGTTTCTCAGTTGCTTTTTCAAATAGGATGGTGGTCCTTTACATGGGCCCTGGCAACACTGAGAAATTAAATGCACTTTGTTCCTTGCAAGTGTTTAATAGGCAGAATCATGGCTGAGAAGGGCCCTGTGCTGTCACAAGAACTGTCTACCTAGAAGTGTTCACCTGGGGAAATGGTGTTTGAGCGCTCTAAAGGGATAAAACTGGGAAGTAGAGTGTAAGCTCAAATATTTCCATATCTTTTCTGATTACTGTGGAATCACTGTAGCTGATATCTACTGTTCAGAGGCTTCAGCAACAGTAGTGGTGAGATGGGGAATTTTTCCCACTTGAGTTTAACTGGAGGGTTAAGAGTTAAAGATGGAATTTGTTGTACCATCTAAAGGACACAGTGAAGCAGTGGTGAAGAAGTTGATCTAGTGAGCAAAGCACAGATGACAT
>VUYV01000651.1:69007-137809 GCA_008711295.1 Anarhynchus alexandrinus | reverse complement strand
CGATTTGGGATAGGAAGTCCAGAAATTAAATTAGTAATGGAGGAAAAACATAGCTGCCTTGCAGAGGAGGAACTACACAAACTGGCATGTTAGGATGCAATTTTTGTGGCATCTGTTGAAAAACTTTCCACTGCAAATTAAGTATAGAGCTAATTATCAATAGCTGGCAGTTAGGGACACGGTTGTTACTAAACCTATTCAAAAAATGAACAGGACTTTAAAAGTTGGGGGGAAAGGGGCATTATTTTGGTGTTCAACAAGGTTACTGGGTGGTGTGTATTAGATGAACACTGACAATGTGTGGAAAGTGCATTTCTTTCATTTTGTCGTTAAAAGGGCTTTTGTCAACTTGACAGGAGGAGTGTGCAGTAGCTGACTTTCTCCTTTGCTCATCACAGCTGGGAGAGACCTGTAGAAACACTGGAGAAAAGGCAGGGGGGGAAACAATTGACTTCTTCAGAGGAAAAAACAAACAGTAGGGAAATGGGAGATTTTCCCCGAAGGCTGTAGATGCAAGCTTGCTCTGTACTTGGAAACATTCTATGTATGAAATGATTTTAAGGGAAGTGTGGCAGTCGGTGCTATTTTGTGTCATGTCGGTACACTGTCATCAACTGTAAAACGGCATTACCTTTTACTTATCCTAACAACCTTGACCAAAGTTTCTGCAAAATGGCTGTTAAGAAGCTTCCCCTTCTGGTTTCAACAAACTCTGCCATGTGAGCATCCTGACACCAGCACTGCTGCTTTTTTTGTTATGTTTATAGGGGGGGTGGGGGGTGAAGGCTGGACAGACCTTTATAGGAGACGTTAAACTGTTTTAAGAAAAATTGCACAGATGCCCATTGATTGGACTCGTTCTGCGGTCCTGCTTCTAAAGGTACGGAACTCCTGGTCCGAATAATGGTGGACTGGTTGTCGGAAAGATGTTTGGGTTAAGAAAAAACCAAAACAAACCAAAAACAAAACAAAAAAAAACCCAAACCAACCCAAAAAAGCCCACAAAACAAACTCAAAACTCTCTTTTGTGGTGGGCTTCTAGAAAACATGCCAATCAGATACTTAACTATTTCTTGGATTGAATACATTAACCTTTTTCATAGTTGTTAAATTCAAAGAGTTAAAGGTTCAAAGATTGGTAAATGTGTGGAAAATATGTATTTGTGGAAAATAAAGGTTTTTTTCGGGAGTTCTGTGTCGGTGGGAGCTCTGTCCCACTGTCTATTTATTTTCACGCTCAACTCTTGAAGTGAGGTGTTTTGCTTTTACTAAGTGTAATTATTCTGTTCAACAGCAGTGAGCGGAAGAGCATCTGCAATGTCAAACACTCCTACCCACAGCATTGCAACTTCTGTCTCCCAACCTCAGACGCCAACTCCGAGTCCCATCATTTCTCCTTCAGCCATGCTACCGATCTACCCTGCCATAGATATCGATGCGCAGGTAAGGCTGCCGCGCTCGCTGCGCCGCCCATGCCCAAAGGGGTTTTGCTGCTTCGGCCTGAATAATTCAACGACAGTAAACAGCTCTCGTTGTATAATGAGTTGGGTTCTAGAGACTTGATTTGCTGCTTTTAGAAAGCCTCTGCAACTCCCCGGAGAGTTGCAACCCACTTCCCTCTCTGCTCTCGCTGAACAAAAGAGAAGGTCTTTGAATGACTAAACGCTTGTATTTATTATTTCTTTGTTGTTGGAGTGATTATGAGAAACAGCGAAGTTGTCTTCTGACAGAAATGAAATATTTTTCTGGCCCTGATACCCAAAGACAAAAATAAGCCTTTAAAATGTTGTACACTGTTCTTTTCTGGTTGTGCTTGAAGTTGTTGGGCAGTGATGACCCAGCTTGACAGAAGCATGAAAGTTTTGAAACTAATAATTTCTGTAATGTTTTTAACAAAAGGAAATAGCATGAGGTCTCATTTCCACCAAAGAAAAGGCATTTCTTTACTGAAAGTAAATTTAAAAAGGGCTACTTCGTGTTGACTTGCGGGTAGTGGGCCATCAAAAAAAGCGTGCATGTACTAACTAGCGTAGATGTATGCATAGCTCTAGACTGTACATGACAGCCAAGATGTAGGCAGTGTGGAGAAGAGGAAGGGCATGGGATTGTGGAGGAAGAGGGAGAAACCTCTGAAAAACCAGTCTTGGCTGCTTCAATTGTTCGTGACACTTGGCTTGGTTTCTGCTGCGATGGTGTCCAGGAGCGGTTGCCATAAGCTGACCAGCACCGTTGTTAGCTGGTAGACACCAGTGCAGGTCAGTGTTACCGTAAGTTGCCAACTACCCTGGGTCAGAACAGAGGAGAGTAAAACTAAGTTCTCATAGAAGCTAGGAAATGTGGGTTTGGGGTGTTTTTGTTATTTTCATATTAGTTGTTTCTTGAGAAGAGAGAGATGTCCTTTCGGTCAGTCCCTATGCTGTAACCAACAGTCCTCCAAGTTTCTCAGTTGCTTTTTCAAATAGGATGGTGGTCCTTTACATGGGCCCTGGCAACACTGAGAAATTAAATGCACTTTGTTCCTTGCAAGTGTTTAATAGGCAGAATCATGGCTGAGAAGGGCCCTGTGCTGTCACAAGAACTGTCTACCTAGAAGTGTTCACCTGGGGAAATGGTGTTTGAGCGCTCTAAAGGGATAAAACTGGGAAGTAGAGTGTAAGCTCAAATATTTCCATATCTTTTCTGATTACTGTGGAATCACTGTAGCTGATATCTACTGTTCAGAGGCTTCAGCAACAGTAGTGGTGAGATGGGGAATTTTTCCCACTTGAGTTTAACTGGAGGGTTAAGAGTTAAAGATGGAATTTGTTGTACCATCTAAAGGACACAGTGAAGCAGTGGTGAAGAAGTTGATCTAGTGAGCAAAGCACAGATGACATCTTGGTTCTTGAAGAATCTCAGTCCTTGTCAGGAGTTGGTCTCCAACTTCTCGGCAGAGCTGACTTGAGGAGTAGAATCCTGTTAGGAACATGAATGCAAAGGAGAACGGGGAGGTAATCAGTAGACATGTCTTAAGCTTATTGAAGATTTTTATTTTGTCACAGGTGTGGTTGTACTTCAGCTAATATGCAATATAATGGGGGTTGTACTTGAAAAAGGAAATATTTGCCTTGTTGCCTATATGATTTCTGTTTCTTTTAGACTGAGAGTAATCATGACACAGCGTTGACACTTGCTTGTGCTGGTGGCCATGAAGAACTGGTACAAACGCTGCTAGAGAGAGGCGCCAATATTGAACACAGGGACAAGAAAGGTAGGTATCTCACTGGCAATACAGACCCTCTCTGCTCTTCCAGTGTATCACACTGAATAAATACACAATAAGCATGGTCTGTATGTGCAGCTTTTAGGCTTGCCTTTGTGGTGGTTTAACTTCAGTGGCTTAAACTTAAGCTGTCAGTGTGGACTCTTCAAACATCCCTTTTTCATTTCAGGGTTTACTCCGCTTATTTTGGCTGCTACAGCCGGCCACGTGGGGGTTGTTGAAATCTTACTGGATAACGGAGCTGATATTGAAGCGCAGTCTGAGAGAACCAAGGACACTCCCTTGTCTTTGGCTTGTTCAGGAGGGAGACAAGAGGTAAAATAAAACTGAAGTCATCAAAAGCAGTGTGTAGATTATATATTGTGTCAGTATACTAAAGCAATCTTCCAGCAAAGTTACAGTCGCTTAATTCCCCATTCTGTTCCAGGATGGTATGCTGTACAAATGATGCAAAAAGCTTCAAGTTTTCCAAGTTATACATTGCAGCGTGTTTCATATAGATAGTTTTTTCTCTTCTTATAAGCTGGACCAGTGCTGTGCAGATAACCTCTTGACTGTAATCATTAGGAGCTCATTATGGGGCTTTTACCAGCATCATTAGATGTACATCTGAAAGTGTATGCGATGAGTGTTCTTGTTAAGAAGCCGGAGTTAGACACGGATCAGTTCCACATGTGAGCCAGGAGGGTTTTCTAATGGATTCTGTATAGGCCATAGAATATTGGAATCCAGCACATGACTCCAGTATCCCTGGCTAAAAACACAAAAAAAATTTTCAAATGGCTTATCAAATGTAAATGTAGGGGGAGGGGTTTTTTCAATGTCATGTGAAACACTGTTTTCTGTGACTTCATTATGAAATCTGCATTGTGATTTTTTTTTTTAAACGGTTGTTACAAATCTGAAGTGTATAATTCTGTTAATGCTTCTACTATTTGGATTGCAAAAGCCATGGTGGAAGTGGTATAATCTGGTGTGGGATCACCTTCCTCTGTGGCCATCTGGAAATTAATGAGGCTGGAGACAGCTCTCCCACTTCTGCAGGTGGTCTTAACAGGGATGCTCTGGCATTTAAACATTGATTACTTCCCTAGACAAAAATCGTCCTGAAAACTGGTAGCTCTTCTGGCCTGTTCGTAGTGCCATGGGGACGATGTCAGTCATTGGGGGGTGAGCTGCCATGACAATCACGTGCTCTCTGCTTTTTACTAAGTCTGCCACAGCAGCCTTTGTGGCTGGCAGCCTCTGACAGCTGAGGTGAATTTATGCTTGCCTTTTTAGACATGTGATTGGTCTGTGTTTCTCAAACAGTATTCCTTGGAGGAACGCATCATGCTTTCATATTTTTTGCGAAAGAAGATGGGAAAACACTGGGCAGTGAAGATGAAGGCAGGATGCCCTCCTGCCCCACTCTTTGTGTCTGGCAGTGTGTCCTGTGATTTCAGGGGGAAAATATTGTGATTGAAAAGCCCTTCAGTTGTGTGTGTCTAATCTAAACATGTTTTATGCTTAAACGCTGGAAGTGAAGCAAATTAAGCATTGCCCTGGAGATGACAGAGTGGGTTTTCACCTCGGTGTACATTTGGATTTCACATTGCTAGATAGTTTAGTTCCTTCTCAAGTGTTGTGCATCACATAATGTAAGCTTCACGTAGAATGCGGGAAGCTGGGACTTGTTTGGGTTGTAAATGCATCTGTAAGGAAGGAATAACGGAAGAAGTACTTATTGCCGTTAATGTACAGAGAAAACCAGCAAGGAACACAAATGTTCATTTTTCTAAAGGCTCCTGCATGAGAGATCTGTGCATGATCCACACACTGTTCGATGTAGTGGTGTAAACAGAGAACATAAGATAAAAGCATGAAACTGCTTTCTTGTTTGCTCCACAGCTTTCGTTTGAGGATGAGTTTTGAACTCGATAGCGAACTAAGCATTAAAATGGGAGAGGTCAAAAAGCAAGAGTACTTTGTATACCGTATTCAAACTGAATCTCTGGTTTTGGCAGTCCTTAAAGACAGCTGAAGTAATCATAAAAGGACCTCAGATTTTTCTCGCTATGTTATACAATTAGGTATGAATGGTTTAAGCATGCTAATGAGCGATCACGACTGATTTCTTAAGGAAGTTGCAGCCTCATCTGTTCATGGGGCAAGGAGCATAGGGAAGCAACTGAGTAAAATCGCTTCCTTACTGTTGGAAGATGTCAACGGTATATTTAGGCTTCAAATACATTTGCCCTGGATAGATTTGCAAGTTCGGGAGAAAACCAGATGTTATTTCTTAAAACACTGCAGGTGGTGGAGTTGCTGCTAGCTCGAGGGGCAAACAAAGAGCACAGGAATGTTTCTGATTACACACCTTTAAGCCTCGCCGCTTCTGGTGGCTACGTGAACATTATCAAGATTCTGCTAAATGCTGGGGCAGAAATAAATTCCAGGCAAGTTCCCTTTTCACCCCTTCTCTCCTGGCTTTTTGTAGTATTCTTAGTTCTTACCCTTTCCCGAATGATAACTTGACAACTATGTGGAGCAAAATCTTACTGTTCTTTCATGATCGTGACCAATGTATTGCTTAATTTGTAGGAGGCTTCTTTCCCCTCAAGTTGGAAATGAAAGGTGTTGACTGTATGTTTCTAATGCTCTTTTAACTTCCATCTCCCTCTCTCTACTTTGTTAACTTATTCCCTATAGTATATGATTATTCTCATTTGTCTAAGATAGAAATCTTTCTTTTTGTGCTGGTTGGCCTGCTGGGTTGAAATGATTTCTGGGTTACGTGAAGAAAGTGCGTGCGTGTGTGTTTAACCCTTTGTTTTTCCTGTGTAGTTTAAGGGAAGCTTTTTCTTTGTGTGTATGCATGTATGTAGTACTTCTGGAGGTAGAAAATAGCCCAGCTGTGCCCTGCACAAGCCAAATGAGAAGTCCAGGGAACAGTTACACTCCTCATAAGACATGTCTTTACATTTACAGCAATTAAAAGGTAACATGCATAGTATCTCTAAGTAGAAATACTTGGCTAAGCACTGCTACTGTGGAAAATCTCTTTTAGTTTTAATAATAGTTGCTGTGTGGCTGATTTTTTGGTCTGGGATAAGTACTCTGCCTTCACTAGTTTTGTTCAAGTCATTTGGGAAATGTGATTATGATTTACGGAGTGGGTTTTTTTCTTTTTCTCTTTCAGAACTGGTAGCAAATTGGGCATTTCTCCCTTAATGTTGGCAGCCATGAATGGGCACACTGCTGCTGTCAAGCTGTTACTGGACATGGGCTCAGATATAAATGCCCAGATAGAGACCAACAGGAACACGGCTCTGACTCTGGCGTGTTTCCAAGGGAGAACTGAAGTGGTTAGCCTGCTGCTTGATAGAAAAGCTAATGTAGAACATAGAGCGAAGGTAAGGAGCAAACAGCTGAATAAGTCTCCAAAAAGAGACGCTGTTAGACGTGACTTCTCTGGGGTCATCTGATGATTTTCTTGCTTTTTGTGCGAGATGACTTCTCTAGTTCAGTTGACTGCACTGAACCATGAATTCTAAAGAAAAATAACGGCTGCACTTAAGGGCTAGTATTTTTGGGGGTTACATAGTTCATCAGAAAACAAGTCTTTTTTTCTGACACTTTAATACTTACAAGCATAAGAATAGTAATCTGTCAACTTAATAAAAATAGAAGGATTTAATGTCTTCAAAAAATAGGTAGAATCTTGGCCTGACCTGTTGCTTATGTCCACAGTGGTGATGCGGAATTGAAAGGGGATGTGTGCGCTTGAGAGCCGGTCAGTTGACCCCAACTCTTCAAATAGGAGGAAAGGCTGTTCACTGGAAAAATAGCTAGAATGTTGAGGGGGAGAAAACAAAAAGAGACCTGCCACAAATGTGGGATTCTGTTCTCCTTTTCCACTGTACTAAATGGTTGCCACAGAGTAGCTCAAAAGGACCTGCATAGTGCTGATTGCGGCTCAGTATTCTTGCTGAAGTTACGTGTCCCCTTGACCGAGCCAGGCGTTTTCTGGATGTTGCTATTTAGGGTCTCCTAGTGAAGGTGGGAAATGTTATTTGCATCATCCATAGAAGAACATGGGTGCTTTATGGTACTTAATGGTGATGATGCTCGTCTGTTCAAGGTTAGATGGGATAGTTCTGAGAAACTGACAGCAGTGGGCTTTGAATCCCTCTTAGCATCACACAGCGCAGAGGGCCACTGTGCTCTGTGCTGCTCAGTTGAAAGCTCTTCTCGAACCAGCTGAACATGAGGTGGCCTTCAGAATGTTGCTAAGCTGTTAGGAAATTCACCAGGTAACTATTGCAGTCTCTACACCAGAATGAGAAATACGTTGCTGGAAGCTGCAATAAAACCTAGCTCTCAAGTAAAAAACCCCTCCCACCCCTAACTAATCGCTTGCTTTTCCTGCTTGCTTGTCTCAGACTGGTCTCACACCCTTAATGGAAGCAGCTTCTGGTGGATATGCAGAAGTGGGCAGAGTGCTGCTGGACAAAGGTGCAGATGTAAACGCTCCTCCAGTACCTTCCTCAAGAGATACAGCTTTAACCATTGCAGCAGACAAAGGGCACTACAAATTCTGTGAGCTTCTCATTAGCAGGTACTGTATTTGCAAGTGTGCTGCTTGGAGAAAAACATCTTAAATATGGCCTTACTTAGGCTAAGCTTGCCCAATCTACAATAGCATTTTCCAATGTACACTACAGGGTAGGAAATGGGAAAGGTTCTGTCTGTCAACTATTACTATGTATTTTTTATTTGTCAAAAACGACCAAACGAAGTTCTCTTTGGTGTTAGAGTGCTCGCTTTTGCCCAAATGGACTAAATCAGTTTCTCCTGCCTGTCCGAATCATGAATGTTAAAAATAAACAATTTCTTGTGAGGTTTACATATATGGTACTCCTAATCATGACATGCAGCCATTTCAGATGGTAGCGTTAAGTCCTTAAACAACAGAAGATGTGCACAAAACATACGTATTAATTACACTGAATGTGCATGTGACTAATCTAAAACAAAATAAAATCATTATGTTTCCTGGGTAGCTTTTGGATATGTCGTTTTCCAAGTAGTAGCATTGGTTGTTGGCTTGCACTTGAAATGTCATAAGGTGTTCTGAGTAAACTAATGAAGAATACAGTGTACTGATGGATGGAGTTAACGAAGTAATTAGAGAAGCTTCAGAGACAGCTGACAAGCAGCATGAATTAGAGTATTAAAAATGTTTTTAGGCTGAGTTGAAGCTCTTGACAGCATCAGAAGAAACAAAAATATAATTTTTGGAAAGCAATGCACTCAGTGAACGCGTATGTCTGATGTAAAAAGGACTATTGAATTTAACCTATTGTTCTTGTGTTGTGCGACCAATTGATATGTGAAATGAAAATCTGGTCCATAGTTTTGATGGAACATGTTTGTTTTTGTAGAGGAGCTCACATTGATGTCCGTAACAAGAAGGGGAATACTCCGTTGTGGCTGGCAGCAAATGGAGGGCATCTAGACGTTGTGCAGCTGTTGGTTCAAGCTGGAGCTGATGTGGATGCTGCTGATAACAGGAAAATAACTCCTCTTATGGCAGCCTTTCGAAAGGTAGGATATGAAGTTCAGCTTTGGTCTTAGCTAGTATTGTCTCGATCATCACTACGCAGTTGTTAGAAATAGAACATAGCTGACAAACTATTTAAAAATATGTCAACTAATTTCAATACTTGGCTTTGAGTCTTCAAAAATAGGTATGTGTGTCACCTGTATAATATCTGTGTTAAATTTTAGTAGAAATTTGCTTTATAGGCACTTTACTGAGGCTTTTTCTCCTGGGTCTGTTGAGAGGTTAAAATTGCAGTGTATTTGTGCAGAGAGGAGGAATACGTGATAGAACTGGGTGGAAATGGGATGAGAGGATGAGCACTTCTACCCAAAAAAAAGTGTGGTTTAGCCCGATTTGACTCTAGAGATAATTGTTGTTAGGAAGGAAGTGTAGTTCAAGTGCTGCAGTACTTGAAAAATTGCAGATGACTGTAGGAGCCTGCAACTGTGAAGTTGCCAGAGCTGGGCATTGGAAAACTACCCAAATAAAAGGCAGAAGTATGTGAAAGTATGGCTGCAGGAAGGGGAACTTGGCAACAGATACCATAATTGCGTGCCTTCTCTTCTCTCATGAATGCGAAGAAACATCCCTCGCTAGTTTAGGAGGTGATAAAGATGAAAAACAAAAAAAAAAAACAAAAGTAAGCATTGGGAGCACCATTTGAAGGAGTTGAAAATAAATATTTTGCAATGAGAGCTTGGACTAAAGTGTTTTTTAGCAAACCAGAAGCAGCTGGCCTGATAAAAACACGGCGTCCTTCAAATTTCTTTTTCAGGGTCACGTAAAAGTGGTGCGCTACCTAGTGAAAGAAGTAAACCAGTTTCCATCAGACTCGGAATGCATGAGATACATAGCAACTATTACTGATAAGGTAAGATGGTAAAAATAAAAATCCTTGAGAACGAATAGTGTTGTGACTCAGACTTAGAGTTGATGTTATGTATGGTCTTCAGCTTCCTGGCACACTAGATTTCAGCCAAATGTTGAGTCCCGTGGGAGTTTTTTCAGAAAAAAACATTGCAAAAAATGGGAATGCACAGCTACAGTAACTTTGTGCGCCTCAGTGCTGTGAGAACAGTAGCAAAGGCGGTGTTGTTTATTGTCCCTGCTTATTTTCAAGTGTTCTCCCAGTATTGATTACCTCGCTCTGCTCCGCTTTCCTCCCTGTTGAGCAAGTTGGTACTGAGTTTACGGTCGCTTTTGCAGTAGGGTGGAGGAAACAATGAGCTTCTGCTAAGAGTGTGTGTGAGCTGAAGTAGTCACAATTTTGTGAAAAAAGTTTGGACTAGAAAGAAGATAGAAAACGTAATTGACAGTAAAGTTGTTTCTTATAGCATATTCAGTTTATCTTCAGTCCAGATGAACAGGGCAAAAAACCTATTTTGTACTAAGAGAAACGAGAATTAGCAATCCATGCAGAAACCTGGTCGTAATGCTTCTGTCTCTTCGCTGATCCACTGCACTGCAATTGAGTTTTCTTCCTGGGCGTCACGTTGTGATGAGCATGGTGAGGCTGAAGAGGTGCTAATGTTTAAGTCAGTTTGTGTTTCATTGCCTGTGGCGGTGACCACTGTCTGATTCCATGATGCACCTTGTGCCTTTAAACATTTTTGCTGCTGTGCAGCCGATACGGGTTTATGAGTAGTACTACAATACTGTAATATTCACATATTTCCCAGGTGTCTACAAAAAACCCAACACCTTGCTTTAGGATATATTTCTATTTCTGTAGTTGCTTCACCTTTCAGACCCTTAGCCTTTTCGTTCATAACATTTTTTGGTCTTGGTAATGGGCCTAGATTAGGAACTGTCTCTGTACTGTTAATAGCACACTGAGACATAGATTACTGATTGCACGTCACACCTCTGACCGGAATATCAGTTTGCAAGGTTGGGCACGAAGAGGAGCTTACTGGAGGGAATTTGAAGTTCTCCCTTAAAAAGCTCCTGTGCAAGTAGTGCAACAGTTAAGAAATCACGAGTGTAAGCTTGAGGTCATGCACTCAAACACATGCAGGGTTACTATTTCAAACAGAAGGTTGATGTACTTTATCATTCTAGGAGATGCTGAAGAAGTGCCACCTGTGTATGGAATCAATTGTTCAAGCCAAAGATAGACAGGCTGCCGAAGCCAACAAAAACGCAAGCATTCTTTTAGAGGAACTGGACTTGGAGAAGGCAAGTTGAAAGAGTTCGGAGCTGTGAATATTTATTTGATAAAATTCCGATTTCACATTCCTTCAATATTATAAGATAGGTGAAAGTATGTATTAAAGTATAGGAGTATGTTTAATTATTATAACTGAGTGTCTAGAGCTGAGCGTCTTGCTCTTCAGGTAGTCTTTGAACTTCACTTTGACTGTTAATTAGAGAAATTGGATCAAGAAACTCTGATACAACTATTTCCTCTGGAATAATACTGTACCAAAAGAAATACTTTTGAGCGTAATTTTTTTTGTCAAGTGCGTAATAGATGGTCATTTTCCAGTCACATAGGTTCGGATTTTAGGTCTAAACCCTGTTTTGTGTCTTAAATACTAAAAACAAATACTAATAACGTTACTAGAAACCATAGTACTGTAGTAGAAATGTAATGGAAAAATTGAAGTTCAACTGTAGCGTCAAACGAGTGCATGCTTTATGTTCAGGCTAGCTGAAACTGTTTTGTGTTCTAATCTTTGAAAGGGAGATGGGTGGTGTTTGCACTGTACTGCTGAGACTCACAAGGTTACACAAAGAATCATGAAAATACGTCTTGGGAAACTCTGACTGAAGTTTATAGGGTGTCTGTCCTCTGTTTCTACACTAACCTGATTTTAAAATTAGTGATCAATCTGTTTGGAAGAAGTAAACATGAAAAAAATATGTATCATAGAGAATTTAGCTTCTGTTTTGTAATTATGTTAGTCTAAAATGCAAGTTCGGCTTCCAAGGAAATAGAAAGCATTTGCATTTCTTGAAATGCATGGGACATCTTGTGATACTGTTGCATGTGCTTGACTCGTAGCTAAGGGAAGAAAGCAGGAGACTGGCTTTGGCTGCCAAAAGAGAGAAAAGAAAGGAGAAAAGGAGGAAGAAAAAAGAAGAACAAAGACGAAAACTAGAAGAAATAGAAGCAAAAAATAAAGAGAATTTTGAACTTCAAGCTGCTCAGGAGAAAGAGAAGCTAAAAGCTGAAGGTGATTTAAAATAGTTGCCTTACTTTTAGAACACGGCCTTGATTTTATTCTGAGTATTAAAAACTGCTTTTCATGTCAAAACTTGAATACAAGCTTTCTTATGACTGCTGAGCTTTCCTTTTGTTTACCTTTTCTATTAAGCCCGTAGATAAGCCTGATGGCTTTTTTGGTGTCTTGCTGTGGCAAGGAACTGGTGCCAGCAGCTTCAGTGAGAGCTAGGGGCTAACTTTACCATGGGGATGCTGTTGGCTTGTTCGGTTTTGGTTTTTTTAATTCCAGGTCTCAAAGCTTTTTAAACCAGGTCAGGTTTTTTTTTAGCTCCCAAACAGAATGATGATAATTATTTACCTGGAAAAAAAAGGCAATATGGAAATTCCAACTATGTATCATTCTCTTCTTGCCCGTCAAAACTTGTCTCTTTTGTATCTTAGGGCAATGAATTTTATGTGGTGTCCTGAAAAATGGTTTTCACTGATTGTTCCCTCACTCCGATATGCTGAAAGAAAAGGAAGACGTGACAATTTTCTTAATGTCGTTTCATATGCTTGTTTATGTCCCCTAATTGCTTGTGTCTGTCTTCCCATGCCTGAATTCAATTTAACATTATTAAATTGCTACTGCATTTGTTCCAAGAAAAGAATGAGACTCTGTATGAGTTAGCATAAAGAAGGGGAGAGGCTCCATGGTGTGACATATATGATAGTTTTACAGATGTCCACACGAGCTTTGTCAAGCCAGCTAAATCAGCACTGTTCTTTCACTCTTCCGTCAGATGATCCAGAGGTGCCGATGGAGCCTCCCAGTGCTACCACTACAACCACCATAGGTATATCTGCAACTTGGACAACATTAGCAGGGTCCCACGGGAAGAGGAATAATACCATCACCACAACAAGCTCCAAGAGGAAAAACAGGAAAAACAAAGTGACCCCTGATAACGTTCAGATTATATTTGATGATCAGCTCCCAATTTCCTATAGCCAACCGGAAAAAGTGAATGGTGAATCTAAGAGCAGCAGTACTAGTGAAAGTGGTGATAGCGACAATATGAGGATTTCCAGCTGTAGCGACGAAAGCAGCAATAGCAACAGCAGCCACAAAAGTGACAATCATTCTTCCACAGCCGTTACTAACACGCAGAGCAACAAAAAGCAACCGTCGGTTCTTGTCACTTGTCCAAAGGATGAGAGGAAAGCAGTTACTGGCAAATCGTCCGTAAAGTAAGTTGCTGTGACTGTGAATGCCGCTTGAAGGTGGTTGTTCCCCTACACGTGAACACTGTGCCCTTGTCATCGTGGACTTGCGTTCTTAAATGGGTTGTTAGGAAGTGGATGAGGCCGTGTGTCCTTGGTGTAGTCTGTATGAGGAGTATAAACATGGTTGCAGTATGAACTTGAACTTAGTAGTAGGTTTGGAAGCAAGAACCATCACCTTGGATCTGGAATTACAGAATTGCTGGTTATTTTAAGATGTAAGCGTCTCACTTCAAGCCACTTCTTAATAATACCGTGCTTTGGTGCTAAAAGAGAAAAATGGGGAGGGGCTGAAGAATGGGCAAAATTCAAGTCATCCTTTTTTTTTTCCTGCCTGCATAATGACAGCATTTAATTTCTTTTAAAGGTTGTCTGAAGTTATAAGTGAGGTGACGAGTAATTCCTTGTCTACTTGCACAAAATCTGGTCCTTCTCCCCTTTCTTCTCCAAATGGAAAGCTAACCATCGCTAGTCCTAAACGTGGTCAGAAAAGGGAAGAAGGATGGAAGGAAGTTGTGAGAAGGTAAGCAAAACATTCCCCTACCTCCCCTGTGTTTATGTCCCTTTTCAGAATGTTTTTACCTAGTATAGCCCTCTCTGGGGTTGCTGAGTGACCACCTTCTTAGTGGACCTCATAGATTTCACAAAATGACTGCTACGTAGGCTGACTTGTGAATTACAACCTTGTTTTGACCAATCTGCCCTCAGCTTCATGCTATAGAAGCATTTCCCAGTTAATATTATTTCTTTTTTTGTGTAGATCCAAGAAGGTTTCTGTTCCATCAACTGTAATTTCCAGAGTCATTGGCAGAGGAGGATGTAACATCAATGCGATACGTGAGTGCACGGGAGCGCACATAGACATTGACAAACAGAAGGACAAAACTGGAGATAGAATAATAACGATAAGGTAAGCAGGCTGCTTGATTTGCTCGTTCTTCTGGGACTTCTTTCATAGTAGAACGCTTTTCTGCACAGAAAAATGAGAAGGCTTCACCTCGTCGTCCTTTGAAAGGTCATGTTGAGACAGTCAGCTCTTCGAGGCAGGGGAGATGAATGGGGTGGGGAAACTGAGAACAATTGTCAGTTGGTACCATCACATGCGTACAAAGGAAGACTTGAGATAAGCTGGAGCATAAACGTTAGGATTCTACGTTTAGAGCTGTTTAGATGTGGCTGACTATGTAGGTGTATTGAGGGACGTAAAAGTTTCAACCATTTGAGTTTTTTTGGGAGTTAGGAGTTTTCAACTTGACCTTCTTAAATAATTATCAGCAGCAAGAACATGCTGAGCTCAGTATTCAGATAGAGAGTTATTTTTCTGTCTTTGTTAGCATGACAGAAGACGGGCTGGATCGTGTGTTGGAGGTACTTGGCTGTAATGCATGTAAATGCTTTAGATGTGCTTTCCCTTTGCCCTTCCTTTTTGTAGGGGTGGCACAGAATCAACAAGACAGGCCACACAGTTGATCAATGCTCTGATTAAGGATCCAGATAAGGAGATTGATGAACTTATTCCAAAGAATCGTTTGAAAAGTTCGGCTGCGAACTCGAAAATAGGGTCATCAACACCTGCCACCACTACAGCTGCTAACAGTTC
Organism: Anarhynchus alexandrinus; assembly: GCA_008711295.1. Classification (NCBI taxonomy): domain Eukaryota; kingdom Metazoa; phylum Chordata; class Aves; order Charadriiformes; family Charadriidae; genus Anarhynchus; species Anarhynchus alexandrinus. The sequence continues at coordinate 122,928 of VUYV01000651.1, read as the reverse complement.
TCTCGTGGGCATCAAAGTGACCACCGTAGCTGCTTCGTCGACGTCTCAGACTGCCTCCGCACTCACAGTGCCTGCAATTTCTTCAGCATCCACTCACAAAACCATTAAGAACCCAGTGAATAACGTGCGGCCTGGTTTCCAAGTTTCTCTTCCATTAGCATATCCTCCTCCGCAGTTTGCACACGCTTTACTGGCTGCTCAGACTTTCCAGCAAATCCGTCCACCTCGGTTGCCCATGACACACTTCGGAGGTACTTTCCCACCAGCTCAGTCCACGTGGGGTCCATTTCCAGTTAGGCCGTTGAGCCCCGCAAGAGCTACCAACTCACCGAAACCTCACATGGTGCCTCGCCATAACAGTCAGAACAGCAGCGGTTCTCAGGTGAATTCGGCAAGTTCTTTGACGACTAGTCCAACAGCTACGACAAGTTCAGTGGCTTCTACTGTGCCTGGTTCTTCTGCAAACGGCAGTCCAAGTTCACCTTCAGTCAGAAGACAGCTTTTCGTCACGGTGGTGAAGACATCGAATGCCACAACGACCACAGTGACAACCACAGCGAGTAACACGAGCACAGCGCCTACGAATGCCACGTATCCAATTCCTACTGCCAAAGAACACTACCCTGCATCTTCCCCATCATCTCCTTCTCCTCCTGCGCAGCCAGCAGGTGTTTCCAGAAGCAGTCCTTCCGACTGCACGGCAACCTCTCCCAATAAAGGTGCGCCTCCGTCTGATCCAGAAGCGGGTAGTCCACCAGCAGTGGAAACGAGCAGCTCGACCAGCAGCAGGCAGCCCAGTTCTGGTACCGGCAGCTCATCTGCGCACCCTGCTCATCAGCAGCCGCCGGGAGCTCCCCTGCAAGAGGCCAGACCCCCTCTTCAGCAACCTCAGGTTCCTGCACCAGATCCTCGAATGGTTGTGCCTCCAAATATAGCAGCGACAAGCTCATCTGCTCCTGTGGCAGGTCCAACAAACGCCCCGATGACCTATCCCATGTCTCAGACGTCAATGGGGTCTTCTCAGCCTGCAGCGAAGATGGAAACCCCGGCCATCAGACCGCCTGTCCATGGAACCGGTAGCGTCCATAAGAATCCAGCTCCTGTGCAAAATTCTTCTGTCGCAGTCCTCAACGTTAATCACATCAAAAGGCCCCACAGTGTTCCTTCTTCGGTGCAGCTTCCTTCTACCTTAAGTACACAAAGTGCTTCTCAGAATTCAGCCCATCCAGCGAACAAGTCTATGGGTAACAATTTCAGTGCTACTTTACCATTTGGGCCCTTTAGTACGTTGTTTGAGAACAGTCCTACGTCTGCTCATGCCTTCTGGGGTGGTTCCGTTGTTTCATCTCAGACAACGCCAGAGTCTATGCTATCAGGAAAGTCTTCATTTTTGCCAAATTCAGATCCTTTACATCAGTCTGATACTTCCAAAGCCCCAGGTTTTAGGCCACCGTTACAGAGGCCAGCTCCAAGTCCCTCAGGTAAGTCCCCCTTTTGCCTTCATACTTTAATAATACTTAAATAATAACTGCTGCATCTTTTTATTTTGAACACGTAATACTTTCTGCCTCAGCTTTTGTGGTCGGTTATAGGAAATGACAGTCTGCCCCGCAACGAAAGGGTGCTGCAATATATTTTATTGTTGATTCTGTAAGCAAAGCTGAGTTCATCTTCCTTTTAAGTGCCACCTGTCAAATCTAATAACTATTTTGCAGCTGATGAACTAGATAAAAGTCAAGCTGAGGCATCCTTTTTACCATTCCAGTCTACTTTTTTGCGATAGATGATGTAATAATACACTTGACTGTTGTTTCCCCCTTCCTTCCCTACCACCAGCTAATAACTATTCCAGTTCGTGATAACCTGCTTCTTGGCCTGAGGCTGCAGGAAAATATGCAGCATCTTCAAAGTGTTAGGATGACTAAAAAAATACGGTGTTTTGATGTGAACTCCTAATAAGAGGTGTGTTTTCTTAACAACTAAACTTGATCAAAAAACTTAATATCATTGGCTTCCGGAGTTCTGTAGCGAGATGTTTAGCCTTCTGCGCAAACAGAGGCCGAGGGGTTATCGCAGAACTTGCTCTGCAGCTCCCAGAAAGTACACACACAGTTTGGACCGTCTGTGCCTGTTTTAGTAGGACCTGTGAGTTGTTCAGTAATCTAGAGGTGTAACAGCTAGCTCCTTCATATTTTGTGAATATCGTGGTGGTGAGCAGCTTTTGAGGCACGTTCTGTGAATTTTGTCAACTTGGTATACTGTTTAGCATTTTGGTATTAGCACGCTCGACGCTGCCTGTCACTTGAGTTTGCCCGTAGGTTCCTGAGCAAAAACAGTACTCTAAGCGTGTACCTCGGCAGTTTCCCTGCTGGAAGGCTGCAGGCGTGACAGATGAATGAGGAGGTGTCTAGGGAGACAGGGACTGTTATGTTCCTTTGTAGGAAAGAAGCACCTGAGAGCCTGAAGAATTTGGCAAAAACTAGAGGTTGGGTCTTGATAACGGATGATGCAGAGGAGGCGGGTTCTGGGCTTCTCGATTTCGCTGCCTGTCACTGCTTAAGGGAATGATTATTTTCTTTCCTAGCTGAAATTATAAATATAAATCTTTTTTCTTGTGCTTTATAGCAGTAGAAAGATGCAAGTGCCAGAGCAGTTGGGTGGTAGCACAAGCTTCCTTGATAGTTGTGGAAACTTAAAATCCTAAGATCCTATTTTTCCCTTTCTTCATTGAGGAGACTATTCAGGGAGTTGTAATTCTTGTATTTTGAATACCTTGGCAAATTGGTGCCACTTGGTCTTAATAAAATATTGTTTTCTTAGGCAAGTTAAAATGTTGCAGGTTAATAAAATGTTCAGTTACTTTTCTGATGTTCAGATATATCAGACCATGTATTATATTCCCTTAATTTATTTGAATTCAAGGTATCTGCATGATAATCTAAGACTTGTTCTTGATTGATCTATGCAGCACAACTGCCCCATGCAGTCAATATTTGCAGAATGTGAAGCTTAAGACTCCCAGTTCTCTTTGGAAAATAGTAACACACACCCAACAATTGATTGGCTTAAAGTTTTCCTTCTTTCTTTATTATTTCCATGATACGGGTGCCCTCTTCGCAGATTTTGGAGTACTGGGAGTCACTTGTGCCTATTTCTCTCCTAGGTATTGTCAGTATGGATTCACCCTACGCTTCTGTAACACCTTCTTCTACGCACCTGGGTAATTTTGCCTCAAACCTTTCGGGAGGTCAGATATACGCGCCTGGGACACCTCTTGGCGGAGCACCTGCAGCTGCTAATTTTAACAGACAGCATTTTTCCCCACTTAGTTTATTGCCTCCATGTTCATCAGCATCAAATGGTGAGTTCTGGTCAGCGGGGACCTCGTTGAGAGGCTATTGTACGAATCAAGTGGCCTCATGCACTGCCTATTTTAGGCAGGCTTTTCTAGTTTTGTTCGGTTTTAACTTCAGGTTTTTAGATACTTCTTAAACCTTTATGCAATCACAGATTTTGAGATAAAATTTTCTTGTGCAAGTTATGATGTCTAGTGTGGGTTTTTTAGCAGCCAAGGTCATGCTGTTGCAGAGTTCCTTATTCTTGCTGCAGTTAACTTTGGCCAAGAAGAGCTTGAGATTTTGGTTTGTGAAGGTAATATTCCAAGTTTGAGCTGTGTGAACCTTGCAATGATGTTTTACTAAAGCGAGCTCAACAGTGGTGATTGAGTTTTTCTGATGTTCTTAAAACACAACAGTGTCATGTATTGCAGGAAAAAATACTTCGGGCAAGTTCTGGTACCTTCTTCAGTGTTTAGCCCCTGCAGTTTTGGCCACGTAGGGGAGTTTTTTGGACAGAAAAATAAACTGTTGAGTGCTGGCTTATTCAGGGAACAAGTTAGTCTGTTTTACTGGCAAAAATAATGACAAACAAAACCCACAAAAAACTCCCACAGAGAACAAATCGGGATTTAAAAAAAAAAGAAAAGAAAACCAACAAAAAACAAACAACAAACCCAGCCCAGCAACAACATGGGTTTATTTCAGCTATGCTTTTGGGTATAATCCTCAAATCCTCTATTGCTGATACACAGTAATGCTTAGTTAAGATTTCAAACCGTCTGTTGTCATCGGTTGTGGTGGATGTCCAGTAGCTGAGCTGACAGGGCATGATAATCATTTTATGTAAGAGACTCAGTCGTTGGTGAACGTCTCTCTGATCTGAAAGTAAAAGCGTTAAAATTACCCTGAAGCGTTTGCTGGATGAATCTGGCATTAAGAAGCTCCCCGTTTTCACTTGTTTGATGTATGGCTTGACAGGAAAGGATGGGGTTGTGGTGGCTGGAGAGGATCTGGCTGCCATTATTAAGTGCTCTCGTCGCTCTTCTTGCAGAATCTCCTGCTCAGTCGGTGTCTTCTGGAGTAAGAGCACCATCTCCCACCCCTTCAGCAGTGTCCTTGGGATCAGAAAAACCCAGTACTGTTTCTCAGGACAGAAAAGTTCCTGTTCCGATTGGGACTGAACGGTCTGCACGTATTAGACAAACTGGAACTTCTACTCCATCTGTTATCGGGAGCAATTTAGCTGCTCCAGTGGGACATAGTGGGATCTGGTCCTTCGAAGGTATAGGTGGCAATCAAGGTACGTGCTGTTAATAGATGTCCCTGCGCTTGCAATTGACCACAATATCGTCTTTTCCTTACTTGCTTTTGGAGCTCAAGGAGGATGCAGAAGTGAGTGCTTCAAAATGCTGGAGTGCTGTTTCCGAAGGAGTTGGAGAAGGGATTCTGTTAGCCCTCCCATCCGCTTAATTGGGTTTTCACAAGGTCTCAGAAAACCTCAGGGGTTCGGAAACACCCTGGCTGTGAAGATTTGCTACTCGAAGCAAAGAATAACAGGGAAAATAAAGCTACAGCATTTACAGGGCTGAAGTGAGTGGGGATCATTGGACGTAGGAAGAGGGGAAATGAAGGATGTCACAGAGCAACTGTGTATTTTCTTTCTGTTCATCAACAGATTATTTTGTGTGATAGGGGCTAATAATTAAATTTAATTCGTAGTCAAGATGGAGCTTTTTGGTCTGAGGATAGTGCAATTTATGTCTTCATGTATTGGAAGTGTTCCACATGGGAGTTTTCTTTGTTGTTTCCAGGCATGCCGTTTGCATTTTACTAACTCACTGTAGTCACATAGAACTCAGTATTTCAGAATTCCTTAAAACTTTAAGTTACCGATGGGACAGCTTTGCTCAGCAAACTCTTCAGGAGTCATGGATGCAATTTACAGGAGACTACTGAATTTTTTTTCAAGTTGTTTTTTGGGGTGTCTTTTTTTTCTTTGTTTGTTTAGTTTGTACTTTGGGGTTTTTTTGCTTGGGATGAGTGGGAGGGAATCGTGAGGCCGTGTTGGGTGGAACCTCTGGAGGTGGTGTCAGCCTCCTGCACAAAATGGGATTTGCTGTGAGGTCGGTCCGGGTTGCTCAGGGCTTTATCCAATCTTACCTTGAAAACCTCTGAGGATGGAAACTGCTCAACCTCACGGAACAACCTGTGCCACTGCTTGGCTGAGGAGTCAGAACAGCTTAAGGGTTTAATAGACTGACTGTGTACATGCTTCGCATGCGATAACTATATTGTCATGGGGTTTTTTTTCCCCAAATATAAAATAGACGCGATGTACGCAAACCTTTTTTTCACTTCACCAGTGGTCTTTCCCCCATCTGTGTGAAGAGAGGCTATTCATCAGTAGGTCTTCAGAAATAGAATTTTATTTGCATTGTCTAGATGTATAAGTTGCCCTTTATGTCTGTCTTGGCTTTTGGAATGCTGCTTTCTTCCTACTTAGTTGAATTACTTAAACATTTTGATTTTCAGTTGAGAATGGGATTGGCTCTTCTCTTGTTGAGTATTAAGATGGCTTATGAAATGTTTCTGTATTCCTCTCTGCCCCTCCAAATATAATTTCCTTATGTTTTATTCTGAAAAAAAAAGGCTTTGTGGGTGTCTGAAGTTTGAACTGTAGTAACAATGCCAGGCTGCCTCTAATGAATTCGTGTAATTAGAACATGAGCACATGTTTCCAGCTGGTCATCTTCTGGTTTTACTGTTCAAAAATATGTCTCTGTCTCTTAGTTCATTAAATAATTTGTGAAAAAATGGTAATGAAGTGGAGCAAATAGTCTTTATAGTGTACATACCCCTTTCACAGCACCAAACACACAAGGAACTTTAGGGAGGAGGAAGAGTTAGTGCAAATGCTAGCTTTCCCTTTCAAATGAAGGAAAACTGCAGAGGTGATGCTTTGGTTGCCTATAACTGTTCAGAAGTCCTTGCCCTGGCTCAGGGTTCCTGCTGGGAAGTAACTTTTGGTGCAGGTACCATTTCTGATGCTCTCCATCCCACGTGCCCCTTGGGTTTTAATGCAGGTAGATGCACAGGAACCGTAAGCTGAGCAAATATCACTTTTAAAAAGTTATGATGTGCAAACATTTAGGCTGGAAAATGGATGATTAGAGGGTGTCGTGTCTAATGCTGTTGCTGTGTCTGTTCTTAGATAAAGTGGACTGGTGTCACAGCGGAATGGGGAGCCACATGATCCACAGGCCCATGTCGGATCCAGGGGTGTTCTCGCACCAAGCCATGGAGAGAGACAGCACGGGAATCGTAACGCCTTCCGGTACATTCCATCAGCCTGTTCCTGCAGGATACATGGACTTCCCAAAAGTCGGGGTAATGACCTTTTTGGACTCGATATGGCGGTTCCACCTGATTTATGTGTCAGTGAGTGGGGCAGATGAACAACACAGAAGTAGTTCCACGTGCAGCTGCACGTGTGTAAGCTGAAACACTAACTAGCCCTCACGGTATTGCAGTAGCCTAGATCTAATAAAAGCTAACTTGTCCGTGATACAATAAATATATGCATAGAGAGGTTTTTATCTTAAATTAGATGTTTCATTACTGCTTTAAGACGGAGAATTTCTTTAACACGAATCCCCCTTTGTCATTCTGTCTGTGCAATAGTAGCGGTGTTTATGAATACATACTGATTCTTGCTTTTTTCCTTCCCCAAAGGGTATGCCTTTTTCTGTGTATGGGAACGCAATGATTCCTCCTGTAGCCCCCATCGCAGATGGTACTGGAGGCCCTATATTTAATGGGCCTCATGCTGCTGACCCATCTTGGAACTCGCTGATAAAGATGGTTTCAAATTCCACAGAAAATAACGGGCCTCAGACGGTAATTTTCCGGTTTTTATATTTGCCATTTTGTTGTAATTTAAGAAACAGTGTGGTGAAGATAAGACCCAACCTGTTAAAAAGTATGAAAATGAAGTGTAGTGTTTGTTCTCTTTGCTAGTGTCTCTGAGCAGCTGAAAGAGCCCCCCTGCTCACGACAGCACCGAGTGCTGTACGTGCTTACTGACAACTTCTAAACATTAGTCATCTCTCCAAAAATAAGTCTAAGGTGTTCCGAGAAGAAATCGGCATCGCTCGGTTAATGTACTTCAAAGGAGTGTGGTGTAGTCAATTCTCTGAACATATTTGTGCTTGAGAATTGGGAAGCTTCCTTCCAGCTGAGCTCAGAGAAGCTGCCTATTTAATCAGACACCCGGATAATTACTGCAGATCTGCTTTTTTTTTTTGATTGTGTTGTAAGCAAGTCTGGATACAAATGAGTTTTACACTGTGTATTTTACATGATTTCTATCTGTACAGTTCTACATTGGGGAAAACACAATCAATTTGCTTTTGAGAGAAAAGCCGTTTATTTGCTGTTATGTAAGTTTTCCCTTCCCCAAAAGGGAAAACAGCATTAGGTCTAAAATACCGTTGCTGGGCTCTGAAAGGAACGATGTCTGCCCTCTGTTAGGAATTCATCTCGGAAGGGTGATGATGTCTGCTGCTCTGATCTTGCCTGGGTTGTAGGCTTGGCCCCTAAATATGATTTAGGTGTAGGGATTATGTTCCCTAAATCTCTTGTTCGTACCCAGCCAGCAACTAATACTATAATGGATCATCAGTAGCTCCTGTTATATTATATCCTGAGTTTATTTTTAATTATACAGTGAGCTCTGTCAGACTGTTACTAAATAAAGCTATTTCTGGACTTAATTTGCTTGGGAATCATCCAAGCTGCAAACAGCAGCTCCCGGCTCTGGCAGACCGTAGGCGTGCAGAAGAAGAGGCGGTCTGTTTTTTGGCCACAGTTCATGTACTGCTCTGAAGTGGCTCATGACTGTTACGAGGCGACTTCTGGTTTAGTGAGAAAGCTTTGTCCCCCAAAGAAGGCTTTAGTTATTACACGTGGGTTTCCCCAGAGCTGAGGCTGTTGGAATGCATTGGGGCAAAATAATTCAAGTTGCCAGAAATCAAGTTCTTGATTGTCTGAACTTCCAAAGGTAAAAAGGTAAGACAGTCTCTTGCTCTGAAAGCTGGAGGTCTTCAGATGCTGTCCCTGCAAATAATTTGGCACATGTACAGACTCCTGTTAATTCTTCTTGATAGCGGACCCAGCATGTTTAGCGGGAGTACTTATTTCCCTGGTGTAAAGGGATACATTTTTCCTGGGGAACAGTAAAATATATATTATATCAGTGTTGCTATGATGGAGGAACTAGTGAGCATAAACAGCGTTGATTGCTCTCTTGAATTTGCTGTGAAGGGAAGCACTCAGGCTGGGTGACAGTATTTTTTTGCACTAAGTCGAAAGGAAGATGGACACTTTGGACAAGGTGAAAAAGTACAGGCAGAAAGAGTAAAACCCCATTTCTTCCTTTTCTCACCTGAATCACAGCAGGATAAAACAAGTGCTGAAAGGAACTCAGTGTAGTTTGATGATTGATTGCCACGTTGTAATTTTGACTTCGGAGCTGTTGTGAGGAGCCCTGACGCATGGTGTTAAAGGAAGCTTTCTCTTTCAGGTGTGGACTGGAACTTGGACACCTCACATGAACAGCGTGCATATGAACCAACTTGGCTGAGTGGGATCAACTTGCGAGCCTTGAGATTCCTTTTTTTGCAGAGGAAAACACAAATGGCAGAAACAGTTTATGTGCTCCCAGATCATTCTACTGATGTGCTTGACTGAAGTGTGTAGGCTTTTTGCAGAAGAACTTACTAACTGACCTTTTTCTGTGAACATTGTGACCGCCCATTCCCCACCATCATACGTTTCAACTTAGTTAGCCTTTATTCTTTCCTTTCCTTTTTTTTTTTTTTGACATAACTTTCTGTTGAAGCTGTTCTTTGGCTGGTTGGTTTTAGTACTGTAAACTGCTTCTGAGCAAACACAGAAATTTAGCAAAATTATGTAAACTTGATCCTGAAGTTTTAGAATGGCAAATAAATGTACAATTGTTTACATAACAAATGGCTAAGCAGAAAGTAAATTTCAATATGTCAGTATAGAGGCTCTACTTTATGTAGACTTAAATTAATGTGAGATATGTACCTTCATATTCAGAAATCTGGATGTTTCCTTCATACATTAAACTATTAATAAGCATAACTTTTCTACTTGTGTAATTTAAGTACGTTATAAAAAAAAAAGGGGGCATTATCAGAGGGTGTTTTCCATGTGTGTTGGATTTTTTTAAAGAAGGCATATTGTCAGTTGTAACCGGATATTAAGAGTTTCCATTTTCCTTCTGCAAAAGGCTTTTCAGCAAAAACGCGCCTGAGAAAACAGCCTTTTGGCATATTCGGAGTCGTCTCCGCACTGAACTCCCTCCCCTACTTGCCCGGTAAACGTGGTAAATGTATCACGCTGCAGCATCTATTAAAAATTATTCTTACAGTTGGGTTGATGCAGCAAGGTCTGTTCTGTTCCACGAGTGCTCCCAGAGCTGCTGTTCCTCTGGTTCCCTCCTTTTGCCAGCAAAAGTCGTTTCAGAACATGGATCCTCGGTATATGTTAGTTCAAGAATATGACTCTCAGCCTGCAGTTGTAGCGGAGCTTCTCTGATGAAAACGGGCTCCAAACTAAGGCTTATTTCAGAGTAAGTGGTTCTTTTTCTAGTAGACAATGTCTTGCTCTGAACTGGATCGCTGCTCTCTGAAGGTTTATTAGGAAAAGTCCAAGGGAGAATTTCCATACAGTTACTTTATCCACTCGCAGTTGCTTGGAGCGAGCAGCAGCGCTGGAATGTGAAGTTTCGGGGGTCCTGTGAGGGAAGACGCAGTCAGCAGTGGCGCACGGCTTGCGGGCAGTTTGGGTATAGTTTATGGTAGATGTACAAGTTGGATGTATTTTTGCGCAGGACAGCGAGGGCCGGCGTGATCTCTTGCTGGTTATTCTGCATGGAGGACGGCTGAAGGAGAGATTGTTTGTCACTTGGAGTCAGCCTGTTGTGAGTTACTATAATAAGTGATGCAATCTGGGGAAGAAAAGTCCCAGATGAGTTAAATGGTCTGCTGTTAAGGCTAGTATTTAATAAGTGCTATTTTATACCTATTATGGTACTCCTTGGGGAGCCAGAAGTAAAAAAAAAAAAACAAACAAACCCACAACACACTTCTCCAAAGAAATCTACTGCCTTTTAAATACTGTGGTATTTCTGAGGTGTCCAGAAGGTTTGTGCGTACCGCTGTCCATAGACATGCCCTTCAGTTGTGCTCTAAATAAAATTAAGCACCTTTTCCCAGTTGTTTTGTCACCTGAAATACATTGTGTAACTATCTGGTTATAGCAAAATAGACACCAAACTGAAGAACTGCTCAGAGAAACGACTGAAATGCCACTTGAAATACTGAAACTCCGTTTCAACACGTGACTGTGAGTGAGGAAGTAGTGCCCTTCCCGTTCTCTCTGACCCTCAGCCCTCTACTGGAAGTTTTTTGCTTAATGCTTCAGTGCTATTAGGGATTATTTGCATTCTTACTCTGAAATAGTCCAACTGACAAATAGTGCTCAGGATTTATTAAAATAGTGAGTTCCGGGGCTGGGCCAGTGACATCCTGGGGTCAGTCTGTAGCAGGAACAAGGTTTTTTCCTTAAATACTTTTTTTTTTAAACATTTTGAATGTAATGCCTTTCATTTGATCAATAAAAAAAAATCAACAAGCTCGTGTGAGACCGGGCAGGTCCTTTTTATTTAAAGAAAAGGTACAAATTAATGTTTAGGTTGGGTCTTGTGTGCACTGAGGATCTCAGAGGCTGAAGGAGCAGTGGAGAGGGTTGAGCAATATCAGCTGCACCAGCGGTCGTCCGGGCTTTTCTACCACTCCTTTCCGAGGGCAGAGTAAGTAGGCACCAGTCCATGTGCCGCTGGAGAGTTTTTAATTGCCGTTGGCGGTAATTAAAGCCGATTCCCTACGTTCCCCCCCCACTTACCCTTCCTCCTGCCCGCACCCAACATGGCGGCCGCGGCGCCAGCAGCGCGCCCTCCTCCGGCGCAGCCCGCGCATGCGCGGGGGTGCAGCGGGTGGTGCGCCCGGCCCCCACCTCGTGACCCAGCCGTTAGCTATGTGGCGGCTGGGGCGGGCGGGCCGCGCGCTGGCCGCCGGCTCGCGGGGCCGGCCGTTAACGGTCGCCGGCGCGCGGGGCCGGCCGTTAACGGTCGCCGCCTCAGCGGCGAGCGGCACTCCCGGCGGTTGGTACGAGTGGTTGGCGCAGGCGGCGGCCGTGCGCTGGGCCGAGGACGGGCTGGTGGGGCTGCAGGAGGCCGCCGGGCTGCCGTGGTGGGCCGCCATCGCCGGCGGCGCCGCGCTGCTCCGCACCGCCGTCACTTTGCCGCTCGCCGCCCACCAGGGCCGCCTCCTGGCCAAGGTGGGTGCATGGCCGGCGTGCTGAGGGAGGGAGGAAGGGAGGAGCGCGGTTGTCGCCCTTCAGGGTGCCCTGCGCCGGCGGCCGCGCGGCGTTCGCGGCGGAGGGGGTCGGTAGTTGTGTGGAGGGCGGTGTTTTGCCGCAAAAGTGGGGGAATGTTTCCACAAAGCGTCATGACCGCCGCTTCGTCCAGGGACCGCCTGTGCCTCTATGGCTACCCGGAAGGAGGTTGGAGCGGCGCAGGGTCAGTTTCATCTCTGAAGTAACAAGTTTTACGACAAGAGGAAGCGCTCCCAGGTTGTGCCACGGGATGTTTAGGATGGATATTAGAAAAAATGTCTCTACGGAAAGGGCTATGAAGCATTGGAACAGGTTGCCCAGGGTGGTGGTGGAGTCGCCATTCCTGGAGGTATTTAACAGACGGGCGGACGTGGGTTAGTGGTGGGTTTGGCAGCGTTGGGGTTAATGGTTGGGCTCGATGATCGTAAAGGTCCCGTCAGTCTCGACGATTTTGCGATTCTTTATGGTAACTCCATGGAAATGGAGTTGGTTTCGTGAGAGTCAGATGGTGCGTGCAAGGTACTTTCTGTGATTTGCTCTGTTAACTTAAGCCAAGTTCTTGCTAAAGCTGCTATAGTAGAATCTTGAAGTAAACAAGCTTTCAGCAGTTTCTCAAGACCTGCTTTTCCTCAAAAGCGAGGAAAGCAGTTGAAATTACTGAAGAGGCTCTGTGCTGTGCCTACTGCAGCACTGCGGTACGAAGTCAGGTGGGTCTCCTTTTCTGTGCTGCTTCCTTCCCAACTCAGGAGGAGTTCGGGTGGTGCTTCACAGCTGCCGGGAGTTGAGTCTGATTGGGACTCGGCTGAATCTCTGTAATTCCCCTGTGGAACGATCAGCCTGGTAAATGCAGCTGTGTTTCTTGGGTGGAGTTCTTCAGTGACAGATATTAGGGTTTTAATTCTTCTTGGGGTGGCATTAAAAGTTTTCTAAAGATTTTTTTCTTAAGTAAAGTAGCTGGTCACAAGTCCTGAATGAAGACAAAAAGATGCTTATTTAGAACAAAATATAAAATCTAATTCTGTATTTATTTCATTTAGTAGTAAGCTAGTGTCTTTGATTATAAATCTAATAATTCTCACTGATATCTTTGTGTGGTTATTTTGTTTAAAGATAAAAGGTGCTTGCAGATCTGTGCTTTGTCCTTCGTGGTGGTTTTTAACGTCTGTACAGGATCAGGTGGGGAGAGGAAGTGTTTGTTACCTGTAACTGTGCATAAACGTTTTTCCTTTTCTTTAGCTAGTTGGAAAATTTGCAGCCTGAGATTAAAAAACTAGTTGAGCGCCTTCGCTATGAAGTTTCTCTTCGTGGAAAGCAAGTTGGTTGGTCTGAAAAGGTTGCCAGGTAAGATGGCGATTGTGTATATCTTATAGATCCATTTCAGATTTTGGGGTAGCAGGAGGTAAAGTCCTACAAACAACAGTCCTACTGAAAGATTCTGCCTTTGTTACCACTACTGTGACTTACTTGTGTTTGTTTTACTGCCCGTCAGAGTGTATCCATTTTAAAGCTCTGAATTTGTGATAAGCTTATGATTATAGGGCCAAATCCAGGATTGTTTTCGTTGTCTTTACTTATGATTAAAGTTTCCTTAGCTATTATAGTATCTAAATATTGCTGGAACTTGAGGTTTAGATGGTTGTGGTCCTGTTCGTTTCATAGTATTGTACTGCACCCCGTGCGGTAGTGGTATACCTAAACTGGGACGCTGAGGATCACGTAACTGGCTGATTGCCTCTGTGTTGACAAAGTTATACCCTAGTTCAGACAAAGAGCACCATGAAATAAAATAGCAGACAATGGCAACGTGAAATGTTGTTGTGAAAGGTGCTTGCAGCAACACAGTAGGAAATTGTGAGAGAAGGGGGTTGGTGAAGGAGAGGGGTGTGTTTGAAGAGGAAAGACTTTTCAGGTTTTCCAGAGTTGCGCACATTAAATAGGCTTATTTAGGTGCAGCCTGTAGAAGTGTTATTTCAGAAATTGAGAAGTTAACCCTACAACAAGTATTGTGAGAAGTGTTTGTTTTGTTTTTTTTTTTTCCACTTTCTAAAAGGTTCCGCTTTAAGAAAAACCTACGGAGGATTATTACGGAACTGTACATTCGAGACAACTGCCATCCCTTTAAAGCCACTTTACTGGTGTGGGTACAGATTCCAATGTGGGTTTGCGTGTCCCTCGCTTTGCGCAACTGCAGCGTCGGTGCCAGGGGCTCAGAAGGTGATTAATCTGAACAGACACATTCTTAACAGTAATTTTTCGTGAGCATTTATTTATTATGTGTTTTTCTGAAGACAGAGGTACTAGAAAAAACAATTGTCTTGGGATTTTTCTAGTTCACTAGAAAAGCGTGTTTAGCAAGTAATATTATCTAAGCCACAGTACGTTCACTATTAGTCTGTATTTTTTTTCTTCCATGTGTTGTTTCACGTGGGGTACTATAGGCGAGGTGAATGTGTGGCGTTTTTAAAATAAAAATGTGGATATTTTGGTCTTTTAGAAAAGAGTTTATAGCATGTTCTTCTAAACAAAAACTCGATGGGTTAGATAGTTATTAAAAAACTTAATTATTTAAACAACACAAAATATGTAGTCACTGTATATTACTACATGCTTATTTTCCTCATTGGCTTCTAAAAAGTGGTTGAGGTTAAAGTAGTTTTTATCACTGGTTTACCTGAATCGGTGGTTGTCATGAGCTAAACTGCATTTCAGCTTTTATCTCCCACCATTTTTTACTTGTATTGATAGTAGACTGACTTGACATGTGATATGCTAAAGCAGATTTCTGCTTTAATATTATTTATCGTGTAGATACAATGTGCCAAGAAAATTGGATGATTTGATTGCAATCCGTGGTATGGTTTTGACTGACTTTAAGTAGGAAATCATACTCAATTCCATATTTTCTTTAAACTATTCTTGTAGTTCAAGAACAGCTTTCAGCAGGCGGAACGTTGTGGTTTACGGACCTCACTGTACCGGATTCTACGTGGATTTTGCCAGTTTCGCTTGGGCTCATTAATTTGCTGATAGTGGAGGTATGTTGGTGGAATGAGTAGATGATTGCAAAAGGATAATTTTTTTTATAGAATTGTAGAACAATATTACCCAGTTGTAAAACATGGTACCGTAAGGGTAGTTTCAGGTTATCGCTGCCTGAAATGCACTGGGCAGAACTGAAAAATAACTTAATTGATCATAACTTAATTCAAATAGCATTTGAATGTGTGGGTGTCTTGTTTAGAGATGACAAATTCTCACGTGACATGTCTCACATAATTTATTGGCTTTACTTGAGCCTCAGTAAAATTTAATCTGGACTCTGAAGTTTCCCTTTAGAATGATGTTCCGATGAGCTTCCTGGGTGTTAAGCATCCAGAAGCGAAACATTCCAGGTCAGGTTGGACGGGGCTCTGAGCAAGCTGGTCTAGCTGAAGATGTCCCTGCTCATGGCTGGGGGTTGGACTAGATGGCCTTTAAAGGTCTCTTCCCACCCAGACTATTCTATGAATCTGTGACTGAGACTGTCTTAGAGGAAGAAAAGTCAGTATGTGACTGTAGAGCTTGTTCTGCAGTAGTTCAGTTATCGATCAACCGTTTTTGGTCTGTTACCTGTTGGCAGCCTTTTTTCAGAGGGCTGTGCTTCAGGATGAGGCGTTGGAACTTTTCTACCTGCAAAAGTGGCTATATAAAATTACATTACCTTGAAATGATTGTTAGGTACTCCGCTAGGTTGGTACAGCATTTTCTTCAAAGGACTGAACATGTAAAACATCAAACAAGTTAAATGAAAGACTGTAGCAGTATGTTAATTGAATTGGAGGATGCAAAATGGTAAGAATGGGTGAACAAGAGTGCTGGGTTACAGGAAAACCTGCTGCTGCCTTTTTTTCTCATTTTAATTGTTTCCAAAAGAGCTTGCTTATAACCGTCTGTCTTCCCTTTTAGATCTTTGCTTCTCAAAAAATGGAAGTTTCCAGGTTCCAGAAGCTTGCTACTAATTTCTTTCGAGTGGTGTCAGTAATAATGATCCCTGTTGCTGCAACAGTCCCCTCTGTAAGTACAGAGTCTTAAC
The DNA here is from genome assembly GCA_008711295.1 of Anarhynchus alexandrinus. NCBI lineage: Eukaryota > Metazoa > Chordata > Aves > Charadriiformes > Charadriidae > Anarhynchus > Anarhynchus alexandrinus. Next base: position 107,034 of record VUYV01000651.1, on the reverse strand, counting down.
GGCGCGTCTGTTAACCTGTGACTCGGGTATGTTGTTCTAGCACCCAAATGTCTGGTGTATTTAATACTCTCTATTACAGTGTGCCTTAAAACAAACAAGATGTTTTGTCTGTGTGTATCTTTAAATTCTTAACTTGTTTGGAACATGTTTGTCTAAGAGGGAAGAATCTGGGAACTTAATGTTTCTAAACATCATTTTTGCACACTAAGGTTTGGAAGGACTTTGAGTGGGTTAGCGTCCTTTTTGTCATCTCAAAAATGAGAGGAAAACTTTATATAAGGACATACAGATAAAGGTTTGCTAAGTGTTTGCTTACTGTAAGAGGAAAACAGCATAGTTCTTAGACTAGGAAATTTTCCACAATCTTCTTAAAACACTTCTCATTTTTACCAGGTATTCTACTTCTGAATATTTTTGCAGTGGCTAGCAATTATCTAGTTGTTTGGCACATCGACGTATTGTCTGAAATATAGAAGTTCAAGCAAGTTTAACATGAATTAATTTATGAACTGTTGTCAAACTTCAGTGTAGATGACTTTTTTTCCCCAGAAGAGTTGAGAAACAGTGAAAAATGCATTTGAAATGGAAGCCGTTATTGTTATTGAGAGGAGTGGGATTAGGTGAGTTATTTTTCTCCATAACTGGGAGTAGCCAGTGGTCGTGGTTCGTGCAGAGCTGCCTAAAACTGTAGTGTTTTCATTGCATCTAGGGAGGCTGAACTCGGTATTTGTCTCCTTGCAGTCCATGGCGCTGTACTGGCTGTCCTCGAGCTTCGTGGGACTCTCGCACAACCTGCTGCTACGTTCTCCGACCTTTCGTCGACTGTGTCGCATACCAAGGACCAAATCTGAGTCGGAGACTCCTTACAGGGATATTGTGTCTGCCTTGACTACCAAATACAGTTTTAAGAAATGATGTCTTTAGAATTGTCGGAAGAGCTGTCCCGTGAATGTTGCATGGGTAATTAAGTAGTGCTATTTTACTGAGATGTACTTATTTACTGTAAAATGTTGCAGCTGGAATTATATTTATTTTCCAAATAAAGCATTGACCATCTGGCCATGAGGAATGATTGTTCAGCACAAATGTATGTTTATTGGGAAGTTTCGTTTCAAGGGTGCTGGTTTTGCAAGGAGAATAGTCCAATAATACAGGTTTGTCTCCTCAATTGTCATAAGAAATTGTGCAGATGAATTTTAAATGAAACTGTGACTTATCTAGGCTGCCTTCTTGTAGTGATGCTGATCTGGCCTACAGGCTAGCGAACGAGTTTTGGGGTGAGGGAAAAGGCTAGATGGACTATGCTGCAGTTATTGGTTTATTTAATTAAGACTGGTGCAGATTGATTGGTCATCAGGTATAGTCATTCGATATTCAGGTGGTTCACGTGATAGTCTTCATAACAGTTCTGATGGCTGATTTCCCAAAACTGCGAAGTAAACTAGGTTGTTGTCAATCTCTCGTGCATTAGATGTGGAGTTGGGAGGACAAGTTTCTATTGTCATATCTGGTGATCCCCTGTTGAGTGACAGCATTCTGTTCCTGATCGCTTCTTCCGTGAATAAAATAGAGTTGGCAGCTGCTTATTGTCTATCTAAAAAGAGGCAAGTAGCACCTTGACAAAGAATGAATGATGATAAGAAACCAGCTACCTCATTTTACTGTATATCAAATGTACTTTTTAATGCGACTCCCAAAGGTAAAGTGTTATTATGTGTAGGCCCTTCCTGTAAAGGTATTCAGATTCACGTCTCACCTCGCTCTGCATACATCTTAAATCAGCAGACATACCTTGTTGTGGAACTTGTGCACGGTAATGTCCCTCTGCACAGAAGTCTGTGCAAGTCCAGTCTTGTAAAAAGGTAGTCTTTTTCTTACAGAAGCAGAAATCAGGATAGAGGGCAAAGCATTGGTTGTGGTGTTTGCTCTCGGACTGGTGTCATAGTGCAGAGTCAGGATGATGCGTGTTTTAACTGTTAAAGTTAGCGCTCGTTAACCTTTGGTAATACAAAGTGATTTTTAAAATAACTAGGATTTTTTTGTCATTAGAGAAAAGTATTTAGCCATGGGTAAGAGAGCGGCAGGTGGAATACCAGGCAGATGTAGACAACAGTAACAAGCCAACAGTCGCATGCCTTTGTTGTGGTGGGAAGAGTCTATAGTCTTTTCGGTTTATGTCTTTTGTTGTTTCCTGTCACCCTAACCAAAAGAAGGGGTTGAAGGAGTTTATCAAGGTTTGGCCTGTAGGTAGGGCCGGGATATCTTTTCAGAAATATTGTTTGAAACTACATGTTCCTAATTTTCAGTCCTGGTGTTGGACTTCAAATTGTCTTTAGTGGGTGTACTTTTGCTAAGGGCAGTGCGTGATAATGTTCTTACACTTGCTTCAGAAGCTTAAAAAAATAATATAAATTCTATTTCATTATTGCATTTTATTGGAATTTAGTTTTGCTGTACAGTTCAGACTGCAATCTGCCTGTCAGACAGGACTGAATGACAGCGGTAGCGGTTGGGCTTGGTTTCTCGCTGTAGAATGACGTAGTTCACTGGTGGCAGGATAAAAGCAGGCCTGCGTGCTGATTCTGACCGGCTCAGCTGCTCTCTGTGTCAGGGTAGTCACTTTTGTCTCATTTACGCCATCAGTTCAATTGCCAAGAACACTTAATTGCATTTAGAAAATACTTACAGTTGTTGAGTTTGGAAAACATCAATGGACCGGTTTTTGTCCCTGCTCCTTACGGTGAGAGGTAGCCAGAGTCTGAGATATGGGGCTGGAGTGGAAATTTTGTTTGTCTCACTTGTGCATCCTTGATCCAGGAAGACTGGAGCTGTTTTATGGTGGTGACATTATTATTATTCTTCTCTGGAAAGGAGTTAAAACATTGCTCTGGTGTTTACTGTTGTTTCTGTGTTGGTAAAGAAATGTGTACGGAACTAAGGATATGAGGTCAAGAAAATCCAGACTGTTCAGGCTGAAACTGAAAAGAAAACAAGCCAACTCATTAATATACGTATTATTTTTTAAAAGTAGATATGAGGTTCTACTATTTAACCATTCATCACTTGGCTTTTAGACAAGCACTGTTCGGGATTACTTGGGCCAAGGAGTTTCAAATTGGCTAACATCTGGTGAAATATGTGCGAGACATACAACGGTTGATTATCTTTTTCACAGGATAGATACTATCAAAAACAAAACTGCTGTTCCTCAGAAACACAGAGCGTAACAGAGGAACTACGATATGTCACTGCGGAGAGCATAGCACAGTGCACGGTTCATACAACTGACTTAACACAAATTTTATAAAGAGGATTATGTTCCTTTGAAACGTCAGGTAGGAGTGGTTTGTTTTAACATAACTGTTGTGAAGATAAGAATTTGGGTTCCTTTGACAATTCAGGAAAGCAATTGTACTTCTAATTCAAGAGGTACTGTGAGAGGAATTTTATTTCCTTTCAGATGTCTCAGAGAAGGTGCTAGTTTGAGTGAAGTGGATCCCAGAGATAAATTTCCTAGGACTCTCAATTTTGGTTCTCTGCAGGTCTGTAAGTTTCCCGGGAGTAAATAAACTGTACCATGTTTCTTGTTATGTCTGTTCCAGGTACTGAGGTGATAAAATTCTGCCTTATCAAATTTAGCTGCATTCAGAGTAAAGTTTGTAGCTTTTGTTGCAGTTTAGTGTTCTGTATATGCAAAATAAGAGGCACACCTGTATATTTGGGGGGCAAGAAAAAGCAGACAATCTGTTTTTTTTCAGGATTCTGCTGGTTAAATGGAAAATTGACCTGGTTACAAGTTGACAATTCATACTATTATTTCCTGAGATAGCCTGGCTCTAAAAATAAGCAAGACTTGTTTTATCATTACCAAACACGCATGAAGGAACTGTTCCTCTTTGCCCGTTCCTGTTTGCACAAACTAACACTAGAGAATCCAGGTGTTTTCAGCATCCTCTGGTGACTCAGAAATTTAACATTTGTGTAATGTCACTGCTTTATCTTTGTGAGAAATGTTGGCAATTTTGTGTAAGACTTATTTTGTAGACGTCCCTCAAATAGACCGGGAAGAAATTGGATAAAAGGAACATTTTGGTGTTTTTTTTTATCTTTTTCACTCTCTTCAAGCCCTGAATACACTGATACATAGGGCGTTTGTCACACAAGGGAGCGCTGAGAAAAAAAAACCTGCTTAAGGATATTCTGCACAGCGGTCCTCCTTTCACTGCCTGGCATGTGGCAGCAGATTGGCATAACTAAGGATATTTTTGTTTGTGGAACAGATGGAAACAGTGATAATTATGGAATGGAAGTTGTAATTCTTCCAATAAAAAAAAAGCACTGATAGCTTGTACTAGTATTTTTATTGCTGAATTATGTAGTGATTATCCAGGCGTAACTCAAGTTGGCATGATGCTTTAGCCCTAAATACAGACTCTAGTTCCTCATCTCTGCTGTAACTCATTTTGTATTGTGCCTATGGAAGAAGTGTCTTAACCTTTCAGTTTATCGCTGGAGCAGACAGCGACTAGGATCTCAAAAAGTTCTACATTTGGTTACATTAATGGTATCTGTCAAAATACTTCCTAACAATAATTTTTCTGTAATAACAAATCCAAGCTTCTAATTTATGCATAGTTTCTGAACTTCAGCCAGTAGATCTTGCTCCACAAATTCTTTAAATACTTTCAGTACAGTCAGAAACACTGGAATTTCTAAATTGTTTTTCTCAGCGTTGCCGAGAAAACAGGTGAAACGTAGAAATAAGTACCATAAACTCCAGGAATCTCTTGAGTACTTTAAGCTGACCTTTAAACAGTAGCAGAAATAAGTAAAATTCAGTAACTGTTTCTGCTCTACTTTATTGGATGAGAAATCTGGAAAAAGTGATTATTAAATAACATTCCAAGTATGAAAGAAGTTTCATAGATTTCAGCCACAGGACTATCTGAAAGCTGTTGAAGAAAAAAGACGGGACAAATTGTAAAATAAACTATAAGGTGCAAAGTAAGTGTTCCAGCCAGGGCTGAGGAAATCCAGGTGCCTCAGACATACTTCAGTCTCGCTGGGAGCTGGTACCACGAGCCCTTAGCAGGCTAGAGTCCACAAGGCTGGAAAGGGGTAAAAAAGGGGTAAAACCTATTTTTTTGTTCATGAGAGACAGTACATATACTCTCATACATACGTGTATACACATGTACCCTCCTATCTGTCTTTTAGCCTTTCTCCACAGTTCCGTGCTTTTAAGAAAACAGTTTTATGTTTGCCAATAGCTTTCAGATTAAAAGCAGCGGCAGTTCCGCAGCTTGAACTCGTGAGAGTATTTCTGCTCTCAGAATGCACTTTTTCCAGATTCTTTTTATTTGAGTTAAAAGTAACACTGATACTGAGTGCTGAATAATCATGCTTCGGTCCTTAAAGAAAGCCAAAATTTCTGTTTCAACATGATGAGACAAACAAAGATGATAATGTTGTTCCCTGTAGTTTGTTTATAATTCTGTACTAATTGGTACTTTAATGCTTCTCTGTAGCTGTAAGGGTTGTATGCGGACGGACTTAAAGCAAGACCTGAGCTGCTTGTGTAGATTAATAGGTCACAAGTAGAGAACTGTGCTTTGCAGGCACTGCCTGTTTAAACGGCTAATGGGCTAAAAGCAGAACTGAACTTAATGGTTTACTAATGTCAAGACATGACACATTCAGTGTGAGGAATAGCTGTGTGGCACTGCAAGACTGAACAGAACATCTTATTCTGTAGTTTGCTTGCTTGTTCCGTAATTTCTGTCCCTTTCTCCCAAAAGTCTATAAACTATGTGTCCTGAAAGTATCTGAAAAAGTGGTTAGACTTTGTGCTTTGTGTATATACTGGGTTCGTCTTTGAGTTTTTTTCTTTGTTAAAATGAAAGGTAAGGAATTAAATACTTATTTTGAGTTTTTGAAAGATTCCACATTACTATTTTGTTGTAAAATACCTTAAAAAATTGGGAGCAAAATTTTTAACACAGAGTTTGAAGGATTTGTTGGACTTGTGTTGATGGCTTAGTGAAACTCAAGAAGGACTAACTGCACCCTATGCTTACCGATTCTGTTATTGGTACGTGTCAATCTTGTCACTGTTTTCCTGCATCAGCCACTTAACTGTTTGTGGTGTGATGGAATTGTAGACTCCTGTTTCTCCTGCGATTGTGCCAAATGTATTTATTTAGGCTTTCGAAAGGGTATCAAAAGTCAACATTCCATACGAGGAGGTTAATTGATACCACTAACTACACGTTGCACCATTCTGCCTGCTGTATAGACCTATGCTCGCGCAGCCATAACTGTAGAGAGGTAGGGAGAGATGCCGTTTCTGACTGAGAACAGCAATTGTGGAGGAAAAGTGTGGCTGTCATCATACTAATAATGCTGCGCTTGTACAGATTTGGCTGGTTTACCTGCAGAGAAGTTTGCACTGTCTGCGTATGAGTCTCAGAACATCAGTGATATAGCTCCATCTGTATGCCACCAGGATATTCTTAGGCCAAAAAAGCTTTCTGTGTGTGAAACTGCAAGTTAAACGAGGCAGTGAAAAACATCTTGTCTAACGATGTCTCACAACTCAGAAACCACAGGTAAGGAGGTCATGGTGTGGGGTCAGAATCAATATGATGAAGCCCTTTACAGGGCTGCATCAGATGTAGGAAATTATCTCTGGCTATTTAGAGGGGGCTACAGCTCTTTCCAAGTGGCATATTGTGTCGGCTGAAGGTATGGGGAGCAGAGTGTTGGCGAAGGGGGAGGGAGGTTTCGTTTGGGGAGCCGCTACTCTGGAAGCATAAAGAGGGCATTAAACCAGTCACCGAAAAATACAGGTTGACGGGTCTGTCAGGGCATGCACAAATGTTTAGTACGTGGAATTGGCTTTTTTAGATCTACTGTTCTCGGTGTATTTGAAAGTTTGCTGCTTCCAAAGATTTGAGTCACCCTAGAGAAGGAGCATCCCTGTTTTCTTTGGTATGTCTCTGCTGGAGCAAGCAATACGTGGCATATATACATGAAGAGAAACAGCATATTTAGTAGAGTCACATACAGATATAGAGACACATGTACACCATATGCTTTCATAAATATACATTCCTGTATGTAGATAATGGTGCATATGCTGAAGAGCGAACAGATCCTTGTGGGAAAGGCACGCGTAATGGCTGCCCCAGCAGATACTTTTCAGGCTGTGATTTAATATGGGACTCCATTGTCAGCAGTGATAAGCGTTTATCTTTGCTTTGTACCAATTGATTTGCTATATCAGGTACCATTTGACTGTTTCTTGTTTATTTCTGAAATCCCCGTGAATCCCTTTGTGACCCAGATTGCTGTGATGAACTCAGGCTGGCTTATTCCTGCTCTTTGTCTCTGGTTTTTGTGAACTGTTTTCTCTGTTGCAAATAGTCCCCCTCGGGTCTGAGCAAATTGTGCACCGTAGAGAAGTATGGGAATTTGTACAGAGATGTAAGTTTTCACTTGCATAAAACTTTAGCATGAACTTTGCCACTCAGTTTTATTGTTTCTACCACACGAGCAAATTTTCAGTGCTGTTTTAGCAATATGTGGGCGCAGTAGTCAGTTAATCTAAATGCTAAATTCTCCATTTATTCATGTTTGGTTTACACCTTTTTAATTCGGCTTACGTCATAAAATGGCATCCAAGGGCTGCCAGTGCAAATTCAAAGAGAGTAAGGTTCCTCTGATGAATGTATTTGGAGGTGGATTTCTTATAGCATTATTTTAGGTGAAACCTGAGTCTGGAAGAGGGTTATTGGAATAATGCAGCTACCTCGAAGGGAGACTAAACTCAAGGAACTGAAATCAGTCAAGTCATGTAAGTACAAGTTCCCTCAATGGGTTCTGTGCTGATAGCACTCAAAATTGCTGAAAAATATCCTGGCACAGATCCTGTCTGGAGTAGAACTTGGAGCCTTCAGTGTCTATGTTGTTTTTCTATTCCAAAACCATAATCCAGAGCACGTGTGGGAACATTCCAAGTTGTTCTGAAGTATTTACTGATACTCTTTCAACGCAGAAGATAAATCTGCAAAGGCAAGTGGACATGACATAAGGTGAAAATGAGAGAGAGCTAATAGAAAAACTTGTTTTGTTGCTAATATTTTCAGTGTACGATGAAAAGGAAAAAGGGTCCATTCTAAATGCCCTTTGCCCCTGCCTAACCAGTGTAGGTAGGGTTGCCTTGCTATGCCTACAGCCGCCTGCTTTGTCCTTTATGCCAACCTCCTGAGTGAGCAGCCTTGCGAGCTGTCATGTCGTGTTAGAGGGTGTGCTTTCTGCAAGTGAGCAAGCAGAGGTGGATTTCTGGAGGAGAGATCAGAAAACCTGTTGCTGTGTTCTCTCAGAAGCAAAACTGAAATGTCTTGGCAAAGGCTGTATGGTATTCTTGCTGGGTGATACTGTATTATTTAAGTAATGTGAGCTCTGTTTGGCTTAACTGTTTCTTCACCTAGTCTGCATGCTTCCCATTCTGGCTTTACTAAAATCAAAGAAATAATAAGTAAATTGCCAAAACCCGCTAGTAATAAAAAATTTGAGGTTTTAGAACAGAGGAGTTTGCTTCTTAACTTCCCTCTGCTTATTAGCTTGAAATACTGTAAGAAAGATGAGTTTGAATCACAGAATAGTTTGGGTTGGAAGGGGCCTTTAAAGGTCAATGTCACATTGAAGATGCAAATGTCAGTATAATATGATACCGTTTACGGGGTGCTAGAGGGGAGTGCTGTTGTCTGCCAGAGAAGTTGATAGTTTGCCAGTCCACCTGGTTGTTCTTTGTGGTTGTTTCAGTGGGGAATCCAGATCCTTAATTCGAAGCTGAGTTACGAGGATGGATTCCTTGAAGTGCGAGAATTTTTTCAAGGGCAAAGTGTCTTTTTTGGCACTTCAGCTCCACCATTTCTGGAAAGAAAAAAATGCTTAAGTATTTCTGAATATGCTGCTGTACACACGGGGGTGCTCAAGCTGTATCTGTTGTCGTTAGCTGCTGGGCTGTCAGGGTTCTGATATGTAGGGCAAGCAGGCAAGCCTCCCACCAAAACGTTTTTCTTCTGCTGTCTTTCATCTTGACGCTGTTTCAGAACTTAATCAGCCCATCCCTTTGCCGTGTACACTGCTTTTCCACCTCGTTGCCGTGTCCCTTTGAAGTAACCCGGTGCTTAGCAGTGCTGATCTTTAAAATAATGACAAGAACTTGTTAGCGGCTCCCTCTTTGTGGGCTGAGGATGCCAAATGGAAATTGGCAGGTGTGGGGACAATCCCTCTTACGGCCCCGTTGTCTTTGCAAAGCCATGGGTTTATGCAGCCATGCGGCCAGCTGGCAGGAGAACTCCCCTTTCTTTTTTCACTTGTTAGTGTTGGACTACCTGTGTATAATTGATCTGACTTATTTCTAACGGTAAATAAAATATTCTTCGTTCCTTTGAAGCTCAGCCTAGCGCTAAGAGTAACTGCGGCTGCTCTTCTCCTAAATGAGGGGTGTAGCTCTATTTTTAAAGTTTGAGAGATCGCAAGTTGGTATTATCTTAAAGAGCGGGGAAGAGGCCAACGGGGAATTCGCACCACATAAAAACTGGCAGAAAGGGTGTCCTTAGTCCCTTTTTCATTCTTTCCCCCTTCCGCTATTTTGTAGATTTAGGACTACTTTAGGCCGTGATTTCACAATGCTACAACTAGACGTTGCTGGATCTCAGCAGTACAAGCGTGGCCTGGATCAAGCTGGACTATGCAGTTGCACTTGTGTCAGATTAGAGGACACAAATAAGGAGTTCATGCTGACATCGGGGCTTTTTCTTGCCGGCGGCATGCCAGCTGTGGGAGGACGGATGATACTAGATCTAGCAAACAGTCCGTCACAGAAAGGTGCTGTGTGCTGCAAGCCTGAAGCTGCAAAGTTAACCTGCCGCAAACTTTTCAGCACATGTAGATCAGCAAAGTGAGTTCACAGTAAGGGATCGGTGCTTTTCATCAATGTCGCCGTGATGGTTTTAATCAATTTTCGGTGTGCGCAATTATCCTACGGTGCTATGAGCTTTTGGTTTGGGGAGGGATTTTTTAAAAAGCCTATCCAAGTTAGGTGCCTTAGTGTAGATTAAGGTGAGTGTGCACATCCCTATGTTCCTTTATTTAAAGAGTTGAGCTTCGTACACTCATTTGTCTAACTGCCAGTTCATAATTTGAATGCCTTAATTAACTTTGCAACTGAAGGAATGGTAAATAACGCTTTTAAACTTGCTTTATTTGATGTAATCCCCTACTTTTGTTTAAAAACAAAAAAAAGGTAAGAGTCCTTCAGGAGAGACGGCTGCTGCTTTATTTATAGGGTTTGGGCTTCTGGATGAGGGTAATAGCTAGCCACAGAGCCCAGATGGCTCTCTTTTACCCGCTGCTCCCTATGTCTGGGGAGATGAGGGTCCCCTCTGGCAATGGGCAGGATGCTCCTCTGGGTCCACTTGTAAGGTGACCAATAAGAATTTATTGCCATGCGTTGGGTCAGATACTTAAGCTTGGTAAACATCCTCCCCCCGACTGCCCCTTCCAACTGCAGTTGCTGTGGCAAATTCTTCTTTCACAAAATTATGGAGTGTTCTCTGGTTTTGACCAGGATAAAATGGTAATAAAAATGTCTTTGCGTTTACTTAGTTCCATGGTAGGAAGTAGCGAAAAAATCTGCAGTATTATCAACTGCAATGAATGATAACTGGAATTTTAAGGCCACAATTTTCATCTAATTTCATACTTAGACTGGTAAATTAAGACCATAATCATCCCTCTGAAGTAGTTAAATTCTGTTCCACATAGTACTGATAGGGGGAGGCTAAGGACCACGTAGACTGGTGTAAATCTAAAGAAACTAGGAGAACTCACCAAACACTTTCCTCTGAATTCTAAGCATCGTGGGTTCAGCCATTTTATTTTTTTTCCTGCAAACTAATCACCAATATTTGCTTTCTGATTATTGTTTTTTCATGCATAACATGATAAAATACATTGAAGTGCACTATCTTTCTATTTGATTACATAAATTTTAGCTTGTTTGTAGGGTATGTGATGAATCACTTGGACAAAAAATAGTTTGTTCTGGCTCAATTAAATTAATGTGATTCGAAGCCCCTGGAAAATGGGAGACAAATAATACTCATTTCCAAGTTTTCAGATGGACAATTAATGTTTTGACCAAAAGCCAACATGCTTATGGGGATTGCCAAACCATTTCCCCAAAACAAGTACCAAAAGTAATTCTGCGTTCTTGGAGCAAACGGATATGCAAGTGATGGAATGTTAAATGCTGGGGAGCTAGTTTCAGTTAAACGGCGTACTCAGAAGTTATGCAAATTGTGCTGGAGATGATTCAAAAAGGTCCCTCTGCTGTTTAATATATGTCACAGATTGCTAGAATGATGGAATTTCAGGGTTGTTTTTTTTTAAAGGATCACAATTCTCTAGCACAAGTGCTAGATAATCTTTCCTGCTCTGAAAATGGTTCTGGCATTACAGTCCTGAGATGTTATGATGATTGGAGTGTAATGACAGGTTAGCGAAACGAGCGGTGAACAATTCTCTCATTTTGTGCAGATTCTAGGGGAAAAACTTAATGTATAACAAGTGGTCCTGACTGGCCTGGAAAGGAACCAGCCATCATCGACATTGCTAAAAGCTAAGGATGGAGGATGGTGAGGATGACAGTCCTTGTACCATCCTTCAGGGTGGAAGAATTTGTGTGGGAATGTTGTGCTTTGTTTTGCCTGGAAGCCTGTCCCCTCTGCTCACCCGCTCGCACCCTTGCACCTCTCTCCCTGGGATGCCATGGCAGTCCGCTCTTTCCGGTTTAGCGTTTTGCAGATGAAGCCCAGAAGGCATTTAAATTCTGGAATCTCATGTTCTGACTTCATGGAACAACTATGGTGCAGGCAAGAGTCTGTCTTATTTCTTTAGATCCCCAAGATGGAAGCAAGGCTTCTGTCTTGTGCTTGGAATGTTCCCCAAGCTCTGAGTGTTCATCTACCAACAGCAGATACTCGAATACAAGTGTGTTCCTGCAGATAACAAAATCTTCACCGTGGCAAACAGAAAAGCAATGAAATATTCCCAGCGCACAGAACCCCTGGCACTCAAATCCTGCATGAAAAAATGGGGTGTTGTACTGTATGCTCTGAAGCTTAATGATACCTGCTCTTTTTTAGGCCTGGGGAGAGGTAGGGAAGGAAAACACGTTTAGCTGTGCCAAGTCTCCTGCCTGGGCCCTCTTTTATTCACAGCTGGTTTAGCCTCGCAGGGTAGAAGGTCCTTTTCCAGGCAGGAAGGTCAGAGGACACCAAAAGCTCTATGCAGTGTCTTAACTGGACCTTAGTGCCAAGTAGCAATGAATCCAGACCCTGAAGCAGAGGTTGGGGACTGTTTTCTCATCCTGCTGTGCAGGTCCTACCAACTTATGTTATTGGGGCAACGCGGCCTGAACTGCACGGGGTGATGGTGCGTGTGTAATCGACCCCAGCTGCATCTCTGAGACGTGCAAAGCAGCACGTAAAGGAAAGAAGGATGCGAGGCTCTTTGCGGCACCGTTGAAGCATGTGGCTTCCACTATTTCAGGTAAATCTGTTCCTGCAGCATTAAGGAAATTTCTTCAGCTTCTCACTAAATATTTTCCATTGCCTCCTTCTTGCAGGTGCCGTTTTGTTCTGAAGAAATATTAGTAGCAAGAAACATCAGTTTCTCTTTGGAAGGAGGAACTGCTGAAAAACACTCTATTTATAGCAGAAAGGAACCTCTGATACTGATGTTTGTCAGTACGCAGTAACTGCAGTCAAACTTGGGATAAGACACTGCATAGGTATTACTTAGACTAAACGCCCTGTCTTTCTGTAGTCTGAATTCAGTATAAATATTTGCTTTGTTTAGGTTTCATGCTAGATTTAGCCTGCCTGAGAAAAAGTATGTCTATCTAGCAAACCTGTTGGCAGGGGAGCGCTCTGAGTTCTGTTAGTAAGAGTTTGCTGTGTGCTTGAAATGAAGGGACACTGCTAGTTTGCTGTTTGGCTGGATTCACGTGGAGCATTTGTATCAGTATAAATATTGATGATAAGAAGCTAATTAATATTTTCTCACTGAAATAACTGGTTTTTTACAGCTATGCCCTTGGATTCAGTTATCGGTGTTTAAATGCATACATAGCAAGAGTTAATTGGGGCAGGGTCTGAGCACCCTGGTTTGGTTTAACTATCCACATACAAGGATAGTGAAGGTGGGCACACACCATTTTTCTTCCACCAAGATCCTGTAATCAGTATTTTTGTGAAAAGCATTCAAACACAATACGGTTGTGTTTTCCAAAGAGGAGAGTATAATCCACTGGTAGAGCAGTGTACTGCTCATCTCGGATGTCAGGGTATAGTTCTCACTGACATCTGTTCTGTGCTGCAGCCTCCGTCTCTGCTGCTTCGATCTTCTGTATCCATAAGGCACCGTATGGAATAGCACATTCTTGTGGCATCGTTTCTGGAAGTGCATGGCTTGTAAAATATTTTTCATCCCAACTTCCAGGAGAAACATGAAGAGAATGTCCTGTCTTGGATGGTGCTGTGTTTCAGCTGGAATGAGAGAAAAGCAACCCCTGCCATCATCTGCTCAGAAAGTAAGGATCCCAAGGTAGAATGTACATCACCTTATTCGGGTATTGCCTAGGATATTCGAAGTCAAGGAATGCCATTGTCTTGATAAACAGTAAGGAAAACTGGATTGTTAGCTCAGCTCCTAAATTTTCTTACCTTTCTTCACTGTGTGTCTTGCCAAGCTTATTGCAGCTGCTGCCTCGGGGTCTGGTGAGCTCCACCCAGAGACTCAGTAGAGAAGAGGAGTTTCTGCAGCCCAATAATTGATCTTTAATAGGGAGAACCGTTGCTGTTGCTGATTTGCATTGCGCCTTCTGTCAGTAGATGGAAGGCAGGTGCAGGAAAAAAGAACATCCCCACCAGAGAAAACGCTGTCTCACCTCATTGGTGAATGAATGCAACTGGTTTCAAGGAAATCACGCTTTTGCATCTGCACTTGAACAGTAAAAAGATGGTTTGGGTACTTGTTACTGGAGTACAGCTGAGAACTTGTGATATTATCACAAGCTTGATTTTTGGCTTTATGAGTCTGAGGCTGAAATGTGTTAAATGGAGGGGCCAGAAAGGTTGAAAGCCGTTTGGAATGTCAATGGGTACCGCACACATCGTAACGGGAAGAATGTTGTTAATTAGAAACAAATGCCAGCCTTCAGCATCAGCCAGTTTTGACGAAAAGGGCCTGTCAGATCCAGGAGTTTGGGCTTTGTTATGTTTGTTTTGAATTTGCCTGGGGACTGTCTCACAGCACTGATCGAAAGTGGTGTGCAGTTGTTCCGGAGGGGATTGAATGCAAAACCGTGGTGAAGGATTGAGCCTTGGAAGTGCAAGAGGGTGAGAAGATCTTTGGATCATAGTTAAATTGTAATCTTGCAGCCAAGTTAGAGCAAGCCAAGAAGTTGCTTTTCCACTCTCATCTGTTAAGATGACCTGCTCTACTTTGCACTGAGATGGGCTAGGAATCTTCAGGCAGAGAGATGCTAGCTTTTGAGGTACTTGAACTTGAGTGGAGGAGAACATCTGACTGGCTTTTTCATTCCTATTTGAGGGCTGTGATGGGTGACCATTTGTCTTTCTGTGTGTTTTTCACTTTGGGAATGCGTTTTAGAAAATGGTGACCCCTGAACTTTTCCTGACAGGATAACATTTTAAATAGGATTTTGCCTGAAGTTTTTGAAAGGCTGAACTGGATTTGAGAGGTCTAATGGAGGTACCAGAGTACTTAAGTCCAATGTTTTTCTTTCAGCACCTGAGTTTGAACAGACAAATGACCCCTGTACTGATGCGTGTTGCTGACAGAGGTTTTTCAAACATGATGTGTGTAAGGACAAGAGGCCCTTTAAGAGTCTGAAACGTTATTGTTCAAAACAGTAGTTGCAGGATAGGTTACTTGAAGCAGACTGTTAGAAGGATTCAGAGATAATTTTCTCTCCGTGCAAATTCCTTTCACAATTTTAGTTTTATCCCTGTTGATGAAAAGCCTTGCCATGAGGAAGGGGCTTTCCTAACATTCTTCGTTAATATAGCTGACACAGGGGAAAAAATAGTCATAAAGGTGTTTTTTGAGCTCAAGGTGGTGAATTAATAAGTCAGTCGCCAGCTCATGGGTCCTCTCGTACTCAACACCTGCAGAAAACGCAAGTGGCCACAAAAAGAACAGCTGTATTCCGATGTGATCCCGGTTGGAAGAAAGCTGAGAGGCAGGAATCCAGTTTTGAAAAATGGACATAATTGCCCTTAAGGGTTCAAATTAAAACTGAGGCCCTTTTTGTTCTGCATGCTTGACATAAGCAGATGGAAATCATATTGACCATAACTACAGATTTCAGTAAGTCGGGAAACATATTTTCTTAAGGAAGTGAGAGTCAGAGGGACTGCACTGTAAAAATGCCGTGCGGTCGAACCTGGGGCAGCTAATCGTGTGCTCTAATGGCAGCTGCTGCAGGCAGATAACATTCTCTTCTGTATGAATTTCTGAACTGTTAAGTTAGGAAGTGAAAAAGAAACGTTGAGCTTGAACTCTCTTTATGGCTGAGAACTTGAGCCCTTTTTGTCTAGAAAATAGTCAAATGATAAAATCTAATAGGGAAAGTCAGTTGCTTAGAAATGTATCTAATAAAATACGAATAGTGGCAGTAGTCTTCAGGCACATTATTTCTGCTTTGAGCGAGAGTTTGAAATTGAAAGTTGGCAAAGAAGAACTTTTTAGAGCTTTCAGATCAGTGTAGCCTAAACCTTGTCTTTTATCTTGTGGATACAACTAGAGGGATTTCTCTCTTTACCCACTCACATTCTTTGTGCGTTTTGTTAAAGTCTAGCTGGCCAGTCTGTATAATGAGACAAGATTATTATTTTTTTTTTAAAGGTTCTGTAAAGCAAAGGAACTTAAAACTTGAGACAGCTTCTGAAAATGTTTTAATCTATGCCTAAACATGACACTATTATTCAAACTTAAGAATCGTTCTCGGTTCAAATTCTAATTAAATCTACCTACAACACCATCCTTCCCATGAGTTCCATGTCTCATACCCTTGTATTGGGTTTTTTTCCAAAAAGTAAGCCTTCTTTAAACACTTTTTTAATTTATTTTTTTTTTTAAATAATCTCTCTCTTGCTATTCAGTGTTCAAGCCAGGAATTGTGCTTTTTACCTTTTCTGTATATGTCCATGTGGTTCACATTATTTCCTAATTAAAACACTATATACTTTTGACACTCAGCTGTTTGAAAATATTTCTGTTCTTATTTCTAGGAATGTCTTTAATACATTGCCAGAATTACAGTTGAGCCATTAGGTCCTTATCAGCTTTCGTAAATGGAGAAGATGCAGCTCTGTCAAAAGGAAAACAGTGAGGGACTGGAACCGGGTCAGTTGCTTCCAAAGGGGTGCCATTTGCAAAGCATCAGCGCTGATTTTTCAGCTGCGATCGCTGTGCAGTTCATGTTTTTTATTTAGTTACTGCCTGTTTAAGTGCTTGCTCCAGAGAGTGCAACTAATAATTCTCTTTTATTTTACAAAGTAAACAACCTCAGATTAATGGGATAATAAAAGTTTTGCTATGCTTGCTTTTTTCCACTTTATGTGCTATTACTGGAAGGCTGAGAGATAAGCTTTGTTTGGACATATTTAGAATAATGGTTTTGGCAATAAATCCCCAGAGACTGACTATTCACATGACTGCAATTTTTACAAAATATACGGTGACCTTTTCCCCTTCAGATGCTGATGATCTAGAATGAACTAGTTGTAGCAATCAGGAGAAAATAGGAGCAGCAATGCTTTAATGCAGCATACCTGCTTATTAATAGCTCCTCCTGCAGTACTTCTGTTTCTCTTTGCTACAGCGTGGTGATGTTGACATGAACTTGTCAAAATGGAACAGAACGTAGTTGACAGACTGCGAGAGCTCGGAGCTTTGGCATATTTATTTTTCCAACGCAGCCAACCCCCTTAAGGAATGGAACTGAAATAAGAACAGTCTGGCTCGGGAGTAAGTATATATCATGTTATTTGCTGTCACGAGCTATTTGCTCTTGTGACAAATCAAAAATTGGATTGGAGGTCTCTGTGGAAAATCAGGCTTGAGTCTGGGAGGTGCTGAAATGCAAAAGTGAGGACTTGACCACAAAATAGTCTTTTAAATATCCTAAAGATAGGGAAAACTAATTTTGATACTCTGGCCGAATGAATTTTTTTTGGTCTTTGGGCTTTTATAATCTTTCTTCACCAAGTTCTGTGAGGTGAGATGATGTTCTTGTGGTGTTAAATAACGCAAAACGCAGATTGGAGGTGCAGGCCTGAGCAAAGGAGCTGTTGTGTTGCTGTGCTGGCATTACAGTGCCTGCCAGCATCCCTGGGTTTGTACTGGTTTCTATTTGGGTGAGCATCGCTATGACCTGTTATGGGCCTGTAGTCAAACAGCATTTTCTGGTCTGTCTTCTGAAAGCTTTGTGGTCTCCTCTCAAAAAATTCTTTATTTTTTTTTCATTATTTTTTTACTATTCACTCATTTTCTGACCTGAAAATGGAGGCAGATTGCCCAGATGAGCATGCAGCTCTACGATCAGTTACTGCATGCCCTTTGATATGTAACTCTTCGGCTGCAGAAGATGAGATATAATCTAACTCAGTTTCACTTGCAGTGAAAGAGAACAGTGCCATGAAGGTGCATTAACTTCAACTTTTTCTCCCATACACAACTGCAGAGCCTTTCCTTAGCTGAAGTGGTGCATGGTAATTGAGACGAGCCAAATCCAAAGTTTTTCCAAAAGGATCTTAGCCAAATCTGTTGATTTTTGTGCTTCACTTGACTAAACTCATTCTTCCAGAGACTCTGAAATCTTGGACCTGCTGATGCCAGCAGGATTTTGTGTCTGATTTCACTGGGATACAGACTGATTTCTCCCTTGCCTCCTTTCCTCCTGATCAGACAGGTTGAAGCCAGAGCATTTGCTGCTCCCTTGGGTGGTAGTCCTCTGTGGAACGCGCTGGTCTTCTAAGCTGTAGCACTGGGATGCTGAATTGGGCACTGAGCGATGAGGACACGTCACCAGACTTTGATACTGGTGACGTGCTGAGAATGGCAGATGGTGTATGAAGTTTTCTGTCAACTGCGCAGTACTATACGTGCTAATTTACCTAGAACATTGGCTTTAATTTCTGCTACCTTAGTGTATAAAGTGATCTATTATGTTACTATTGAGTAGTTTTGCAGAGATTAGGATGTTAATTTTGTATTATTTAAAGTCATTTGAGACGGAAGAAGTAGAGACAAAATCACTGGACAGTAATATATTAATTTTCAGAAGAGAGGGTTTTACAAGTCAGTAAGTGATCGAGGGTCTCAAACTACATGTTGAATGCGAGTTGTTATATTTTCCAGTGGAAATTAAATCTGTTCAAACAGCTTGAAAACCCTGGGAAAAGACCATTGTGCCTAAAAAGTAAGTGGAGTTGGACTATTAAACAGATATATGAACATAACAGACATTAGGCTAATGTCTGTTGGCTTTTGTTTTTGAACATGTACTGAGCTTGTAATTGGCTCACTTGCTTTATCAGAGAAACGAATAAGAAATTAAGCCTTTCTTTCTTGTTATTCATAAAGCTTTAGGTCTCTACAGGTGGTGATAATAACATGAACAGGAATAATATACCGACCAGCAGTTGGGATAACACAGTTGGATGTAAAGGGAAGGGAGGATCATCTGGAGAGCAGCGTCTAGGGCAGAAGATTGATATTTGAAATGCCAATAGTGGCTAGGAGCCAGCATTCTGCTAATAGTGAATGTTTTCTTCGGAGATTAGTACTGCCCTTACTAATACGTCTTTGGATTTTAATACTTATCGGTACTTAAAAGCCCTCCAGGAAGAAACTGAACTAGTATTTGGCAAACAGGATGAGTACCGCATCTGAAGCTCTCGAATGATGCAAAGATTGTTTCTTTTTTCATGCTTTTGATTATACTATGATTTGGAAGAGTATACGGAAAAGAAACATATCTCATGTTGTGGCTGTATAATGACTGCCAAATATATTGAAATGATTTAGCAACAAACTCTTATTTTTCTCCATAACGTAAGGTCTATGGCTAAGCATTCCAGCGTTCTTGGTAGAATCCTTACTGTTTCTATCTATATATTTCTGTTTTATGGAAGGAAGTTGAGCAAATAGACTACTCATCATCATGGCATGTTCCAAGTTTAGAATATCCTTCACTTTGCAAAAGAAATGCTCTGAGACGTCAACTATATTGGCTTTGTCTGAAGTTTATCGCAGATTAAAACCCCGTAGCTTATTTTAGAAAAGCTTTTTCATTTGTTTTGGAAACGCTATTCTTCAGAAGTTCTCTATAGAAATTTGGATGGCAGGGAATACCCATGTCAGGGTCAAATGCCCATTTTATTCTTATGCCTGTCCCAAACCTGTCTGGAGATACTGTTGTGCTGGGTACGGAAGTTGCTGATCTGCACCAGTTTTTCTGCTTAAACCTAACTGGTATTCCAAGCTTGCAGCCTGTGTTATCTTTCATTGCTGAGATTTGATGTTGCAATGCTGAGTACCATTGTAAACCCCAGGATAAGCTAACCTGTCAACAGTAGAAGCAGGAAGTTAAAGAAACCCAGCTCTAAGTAAATAGACCTTATTTACCACAGTAGCCAGGTAGCTTCTATGAGGCTCCAAGTCCTGGCTCCCACTTTGACATCCCTGTCCTCTGTTCCAGAGTTGTCACATGGGAAAGTCTTGTCAAGAGAGAGACCTCTGCCGTCAGTCTGGGGTCCCCATCCCCGAACGCTACAGAAGAGCTCTAGGAGGGAATATCTGTATCCAGAGTATGCTTTCTGCCTGCTCGCCACCATGGCCAGTGTCAACGACCCCCCTCAAGGGAGGTAAGAGCGCTGTTTTTCTACACGTTGCCTTTGGGTGAGGGACATATGTATACATGAGGCTTCTGGAGAAACTAGGGTGTTGCTCTTGCCTTGGCGGAGAGGCAGTCAATAACTGCTAGTCTGCCAAAGAGCTCTACACTTTTAAAAGCAATTCCTTGGGATTGTGAGAGAAATCTTCGACATACTGACTGCTCACACCAAATGCCGTCTGCCCGGTGGCCGCCTTGTGGGAGTGCTTAGCTCTGTCCTTGTGACACAGAAGCTGAGCATGCGCTGTGCTTTGTTAATCCACATTTCTGTGGTTCCTGTACAAGAAGAACTCTCTGCGGCTCTTTCCCTTGACAAAAGCAGCAGGTAGGGAGGGCATATGAGACTCGAACAGCACCAGGCACAGCACCTCTTGAAACCCTGTCCCAGGGGTAAAGTCCTCATGTAAAACTTGGGGTGGTTTCTGATATTCGAAGCGGCGGGTGTAGCGGTTGGTGGAGGTAACACTCTTCCCTTGCTGCCTTGAAGCCGGGCCAAGCATGGAGAACACGGTTGGTAGGAAATGTCACTGCATAGACTTAGGGTTGGGAGACCTTCACTGTGTTTCTGGTCTGCTGCTGTATGACCTTCAGCGTTCGCTCCCCTAAGTTCAACAGTCAATAAGTTTTGGGGTTTCTGTGTTCTTTCTTGTCCTTTCTCTGACTTACTTTGGTCGTGAAGTTTCCTAACTAGGGTCTGTCTCCGCCTACACTTTACTTTGACCATCTAATCCATTTTTAAATTACAACTTATATGTTCACAGTGGGATTCTAATACAGTTTGATTAATAGCTTAAAATACTTTATTTTCCAGGTGTGAATACTTATAGAGTCTAACTCTAATGCAGCTTTATACAAGCAGTAAAGAAAGCTGTGTTTGCTTGACAAGCGTAGCAAATCAGGAGTTATGCTTTATTCCTATCCCGCTTTGCTCTGCTCTTAGATACAGTTCTAAGAAATAAAGACAGTTCAAGACTCCTAACAGCCGAGTCTCACAGCGTGGTGTGATATATGTTGTGTTGGGAAGAAACATATGCACCACGACCCAGTAGTTGTGTGTGTGTATAGTCAGCATTTCCTTTGGAATATTTCTCGAGTCCTATTTCACAGGCAGTTGGTGCTGCTGCAACAGACAAGAATAAATATGCTAATGACATCCAAGAGGGAACTGCATGCTCAGGAGCTGCCTGTGTAATTTATCCCTGTTATTGTTTTCTAACATAAGTCTTTGAATTGGCTACACATGTTCAGTCATCAACCCTCCAGTTATTTGAGGGTTAGAAGGCTGTTTAACCCTCCCTCGCACCGTTCTGATGTACTACTCACACCGTTAAGGTAACTGTTCAAAGGAATGAAAACAAAACACCGATAAATTAGCTTTTGCATTCACTATTAAAAAGCCTATGCCAGAGGCCTGATTCTGATGCCATCAAAGCTTTGTGTAGGGGGAGTATAAAGAAAACTCATTAAGGAATTTTGAAATGCAAGTTTCATTTATGGTTTTTGTGCTCCGTCACACCATGAGGACAGCCATAAGGCAAGTTTTCCTGTTGCGTGTCACCGGAGTCCTCCGAACCCTGGAAACAGCATCTGACTCCAAAGAGCTGTTTTCTTAAGTACAGAAGACAGTTTTGCTCTAAGGAATTTAGTCAGGGAGCTCCATTAATGCTCTGTGTGACATGAATTCACCTCCTGAGACAGGTAACTATCACCTTATATTGGTGCATCTGTATGATTGCACAATGATTTTATAATGTGTTAATGTATGCAGCTTAATTTTGCCACAAGAGGCAACATAACTGACAAAAACTGGATTTAATGCCAGGGAGACTTGTTCACTGGACTGAAGCAAACATTTGAACTGGCATTGCTCAAATCACTCTTGACGTGGTGCTTCTCTTCTGCGTCACATCGCACTTAAATATAGTTTCGGCCAGGGTTTAATCCAGGTTATGGTACTTCGGGTATTAAAAACGTGAACGTTTGAACTGAAGCAATGTATGCTTCATAATCGGGTAGCTTTTACAGTTAATTCTAGGGATATGCCCATCCATACTTGGGTGGTGTGCTTTTGTGGAAACACTCAAGATCGCAACAGAAAGGTGGCTCCTTTTCATGGCTAAAGGTTAAGGTCCTTCCATAAACTGTGAAAAAGTGATTTATACCAAAGTAAGAGATCCCGCAATAGAAATGGAAGAATACTCCCACAATAATTCCAATTTAAATGGTCTTAGTTAAAAATATACGCACAGATGAGACTTAAAGAAATTCTACACAAACTACCTAGGCCAGAAGTAAAGCACCTCTCACCCACTGCCATAAATTGTTTCCCTGGCTGATAAAATCTTCATATATAGAAAGTATCAAGTGAAGTGTCGGTGAGACCACATGCGCCTGTGAACATGATGTGCCTATATTTAATTATTTTCGGATTGTGGTGTCAATAGAAGAATGAGTTTATGAATACATGCCTAGAGCAGTGGGTAGCAGAATCTTCTTCATCATCTATTTTGTTCATCCGCCTCTTCCTCCAGCTAAAACATCATCCTCTTGATCTAAATATGATCTGGCTTGTGCACTGTTCTGTTTCTTGGGCAAATGAAGATGTTGGAAGGAACACCTAGGGGTTTGTGGCTCATGTTCCTTCTAATGGTAGTGTTCCCTACAGCAGAGGCATAAAGGAGTGTCTTACCCAAACTCATCTTTAAACTCCCTTACGCCCACAGGACGCTACCTCTGGCTACGGTATCCATCGGTCAGGCGTGGGGCAGAGACAGCAGGAAAAACTGAAGACTACAGCTCTTCCCAAACCCTTTTCTGGTCAAAGAAGCATCCATGAGTGTGGTTGGATGTTTGTTAGTGATAAAGGCTGCCTGGCTCAGTTAAGCGTTTTATCCTGTGGACACATTTATACTTTTCCGCAGCTCCTAGTGCTTGTTGGAGTTGCTCTCTACCTTGCTAAATGAGGAGACACCACCGTGACTCTCTATCTCGAATGGGACACCCTCCAACAGCTCTTTGAATGAAATGTATTTTGATACAATTGTTCACAAAAAAGCAAATAAAGAGGAGATGCTAATAGGAATAAAAGATTCAGCAGTTATTTTTTTGCTGTAGTGGTTAGAAGCTGCTCCTGTCTTGAAAATCCATGCAGATTTTAATGTGAGGCTTGGCCGTCATTCAGATTTTCTGTGTTTACGATTGATCCAGGTACAGGTCGTTTTGGTGGTGCTTGGTTTTTTTTTAAAAGACAGTATAGTATTTACTCGAGACAACATTAAATTGGTATAAAGCTTCCTTAGATTGATACAGCTCTTTCCTTTTCCCAGAGTCGCTCAAGATGTTTTGGCAAAAGGTCAGTATTATATCATTTCCACTCTATCTCCATTCTGGCTGACTGCAGGTTTGCTGATAAAATAGTAGCGTGGAGGTTAAACGGTGAAACTTCTGTGTCTGAGGCTGTGACTCGTGTGTCATAAAAGAAGCCGAGGCGTTTCTGTTCGTTTAAAAATACCCTTCTCAGCTTAACCTACGCTTGTTTTGCTACCACTGTACTACTTAAAGGAAGAGGTGATCTTCAAATCACAATATATCTAATACCTACAAATATTTTGATTATTTTAATTTGTTGTTTAATAGACTATATGTTGATATATATCTTACTCAAGACCTGAAGAGGAAATGTGGCCGAAAGATACCCATATATTTGCCAAAAACTGTTAAAATCTCCTTGGTTTGCAGAGCTGATTATTTAAATTACAGACCTGAAGTTGTGCTGTTTTCTCCATCCCGGTGTGTATATATGTTACGATGCAGTGTTAAATGAGCACAGACTGTTTTATTCTTGGCAGTTCTGCCTCGGTGCACAGGATAATTGATGTTTGGGCGTTCATGTACTGCATGAGGCTCTTGGACATGCTATGGTGAATGAAGTTGAAATGAAGCTGGCGAGTAGGTCAGGACGTTAGAGAGCAGAAAGGGTGGTTTTGTGCTGAAGGTGGCTGAACGCTCCCTGGCTTTGGTGTTTTTTCTGTGGGCAGTTCAGAAGACAGTGCAGAAGTCTGTCTAGGAAGATTGAGCGTATCTGTGCAGCACACTGATAACACATGTTTTAGCACCTCCTGCAAAGGAAGAGGTATGGCATATTTTTATGTTCCAGAGGATCTTTAAACTCCATGTAATGAACTCTGTTATGCTGATGGATATGGTATTTGTTTTCTTGTCTGTTCCTGAGCTGTTTGTATATCTCCATATGTTGATTTATTAGATAATATTATTGCTTTGTATGGACAGAAGGAACACGAATAATGGGCAAGCCTTAGAAACATGGGGTGTATCAGCAGCATCCATGCATGCTGATACGCAGACTGGGGTTGTAGAATGGCCTTTCTCATGCTCTCTGACGTGCTTGAGGAGCGATAGGTTGTTTAGCAGTAATCTGGACTGCATTCTATACTTGTCTAGAATGGCTCTCACAGACACCATCAGCTTTCGCTAAATTTTGACTCAAACTTGTGGACTTGATAGCATTTACGTGTGCTTTAGGGGTCATACACAGAAGTGAATTCATAGTGTTTGGACAAATACAACGCTTCCGTATCTCAAGTGTATGTGTTTTCAGTGGTACCTGTTGCTGATGCTTCTGTTGCCTATGGAGACAGCACCACCTGCTCTTCTTTGGGCCAAAGTTCTACACTTTCTTTTTCCTGCGTTTTCAAACTCTGTTCAGAATCCATTATACTGCTGTGTATGGTGAGATCTTTGTCAAGAGGAAGAAGGACCTGTGGATGCTTATTGCTTGGCAAAGTAGTAGAACGTTTTGTTGGCCAGCTGTGAGGCAGCTTGGGAGGAGTCAGCATGGTATATTCCAGTTCTACTATCTAGATACTGGCAACTGCTCACCACAAGTGTATTGGACTCGTTTAGACTCGAACAGGAAATGCTAACTTGCCATTTTCAGTGTTGGAGTTGTCTTTGTGCTGTGGAGAGAAAGATCTGATGCGCTCGGCTAAATGTTGTATTTGCTATGGGAATTTGCTTTGGCTAATGCAGTTTTTAAGACCTGTTGGTTCATTTGGAGGTCAAGGAACATTTATGTAAGAGACTCTTCAATAACATTCTTTTAACTTGGCAAGTTGAAAAAGCACAGCGCCAGTTTTTCTCCTCCTTTGAGTACTAAATTTTTGCATGCATCCTTTTGACTTCCAACCAACCAGTGAAATTGCTTTTAAAATCTGAAGATAGCATCATGTAAAGGCAAAGCAGCATGCATTATGAATTAGTTTCCATCGATTATCTTTTTTCCCTACCTCCCTCTTAATGAGGGTTAAGCCAAACCCCAGCACACTGTCTGTGAGTTTTCAGGTGAAATGGTATACAAAGGAAAGGTTTGTGTAAGCTTGCTTAAGTCCAGCTATCTGCTGTTACGCTTTTGCATGCATCCAAACATTCTGGAGATACCAGATGTGAGGGAAGGCCCCGTATTCTACATGTGTAGCTGCTTTTCTTCCCTGAAGAATCCATAGTATTCTGGCATTTTCTCTATTTCCTCTCCCACTTGCCATCTCTACAAATGCTCAAAGCATTTGTCTTCTCTCAAGTCCATAAAAAAGCCCCGGTCTTTGGTAAAGTCCAGATTAAAAGCACCAGGGCAGGAAACATGAGATCTGTTTGCTTTCCTGAGAAACGCAGCCAGGCTCTTCTGTCACCTCCGGCGAAGTGGGTTGAAGGGGGATTTACCTGAGCTGCCTCACCTGACTTAACGCAGTGGAAAAAGCAAATGTCTCTCCACAGAATTGTCTTAGACATTTAAATGCACTTCCTCCCACCTCCGTATGCAGTTATTTCATCTTGCGTGCACAGAATTCATGTTTGGGTTATGTACAACTGACAGAGGAGGGAAATGGGGGACACGCTGGGCAGAAGCAGGATGAGATCCCCGGCCCCCTCGTTAGCTGCTAGTTAGCAGAGGGATTTCAAATACCACAGAAGCACTTGAAGGAAAACTACTTTTAATTTTCTTTTCCTCCTTTTTTGTTATTTCCCTTGAGACAGAATAATATTGGTTGTTTTATGATCCCATTGTCTTGACAGATCTTGTGCTCTGCAAATGTGAACCATGGTTTTAAAAAAAAGTGTGTGTTTGATTATGGAATGATATGCTTGGTGTACGATCACTTTCTTTTTTTAACGCTGGGGTTTAAACAGTAGTAACCCAGTCACTGTATGCAAATACCTACTTACAACACCTAGCTTGGGTTGCAGACGTGGCCAGAAATCTCACCAGTTTATCTTACTGCCAGGATTACCTGGACCGAAACCCCGAAGCGCAGCCTTGCCACAATCTGTGATTTCAGCCTTCGGCTGAGCCCGTGCAGTTAAAGGAAAGGAGCCAGATAGGGCTCTCTGGCTCCGAGGTGGGATGTCACACTGGATGTCACAGCTTGGTTTGCATCCCTGCAGTCTGTAGCTAAGCTCTTCTTCCCCAGAGGAGAATGGTTGTGTCAAAACTGCCTCGTTAGGAGGGGTTTCCTGAATTGTGGTGGGATGTTTTTTGGTGGAGTGATGGATGACATGGGCAAAAGTTGTGCCAGGGAGTGAGAAAGAACCAGGACAAAGGATCATGTGCCAGTGTTTGTGTCAGAGCCTTGTCCCTCTTTAACTTATAAGTGGAGACAGGGGCCTGTCAGTTCAGTGGAAATATCATACAGAGCAGCATGTCTTTTGTCTGCTTATATGGTCTGCTTCTTGCATTGGCACCACTTGAGCTCGTGGGCATGAGCAACGGGATAATGTGCTACCAGAGATACTGGATCACAATATGTAATAATGTTGGTGTTTGCTCTAATTCCTCCCTATTGCTTTGGTTTTCAGATGTTCTCCCATTTTCTGGAGCACAGAAACACCTGTGCAACAAAAGCACTGCTTCAATGATTTCTCTCTGCTGCTGAATATACACAAATTCATGGCTTGCTAAGCCATCCCTGGCTATGAAGGATGCAGTAAAACTGTTGTCTCTTACAGTTGTATGAGTAAATCTAAGCGTGGGTCAATTTTAAATTGCAGTTTTTATTTCTCAACATGTAACGTTTCATGTATTAAGGATGTAAACACTTTTCCGATTGTCACGAAATGATTTTCTTTACCTCGTGTCTCTAGTTTAGAGCAAAGTTTCCAAGCCATTCCAAGCAATTTTCTAACCTCTGCTAGAACATTTAGCAAATGTAGTCTACAGAAGCCATTAGCTCAGCCAGAAAAGATCTTTTCATCCTTCCACAGCACGGTGTTTTTACCACTCTCCAGAAAGAACACATCAGCTAAATGTTGTTGTGAGGAGGTAAAACTATCCTGGTTGAACAGGAACAGCCAAAGTTTACCTTTCTGCCTAGCTAAAGTTTATTCAGGAACAATTATTTAAAGCACTGACACTTCACTGCAAAGGGGACTCTTTGAAGTGTTGTGATTCACAGGTCTTTGTAAAACAGATTAATATCTTTGGAAGAAGCTATGGCAGCTAATAAGGAGAGAGAAACTTGGAAAGGGATTTTTAGTCACTATATTTCTCTGACTTCGCTTCAGCAGTGCAAAGAATCTGCCTGACTATTAGACTTACAGATTGTATTAAAAAATCTGTGGCCAGAGGAGGGGGGAAAAAAAGGAAGAAGGAAGATGATAAAAATTGGAAACAAGGAAGAGCAGTTTCATGTGTTTTGAAAAGGGAGCAAATAGATCATGAGTAGATACAAGGTGCTCTGTATT
Organism: Anarhynchus alexandrinus; assembly: GCA_008711295.1. Classification (NCBI taxonomy): domain Eukaryota; kingdom Metazoa; phylum Chordata; class Aves; order Charadriiformes; family Charadriidae; genus Anarhynchus; species Anarhynchus alexandrinus. The sequence continues at coordinate 79,220 of VUYV01000651.1, read as the reverse complement.
TCTTCTTATATATGATGATGTCAAGCTTAAACCACTTAGGTATCTCAAAATTATATAGAATATGGTTTGAAACTTAAAATAAAATTAAGTACCTAGTCCAGATTTTTATTAAGCTTCAGTTACAATTAATTTCAGAATACAAATTTGATTGCAGCTTGAGGAAGGAAGTTTGAAGGCCTAATGCATTTTACCCACTGAGTTTCAGAAGGATTTTGAGCACCCAAGTTTTGAAAAATTCAGCTTAAGCCTTTAAGTAGACTTTTGTAGCCCCTACCCCCCCCCCCAAAAAAAAAAGTGGTTTTGAGAAATAAGGCCCTTTGTAGTGAAAACGTGCCTTATCAAAACCTCTGTTTCTGTACCACAGTAATAACTGATTTGGGGTTAGCTAAATCCACTAAACACTGGCTGTAAGGGTGGGAAGTGGAGCAAAGTAAATTTGAGTGGTGTTCNATTTCATTTCCCTTGAGACAGAATAATATTGGTTGTTTTATGATCCCATTGTCTTGACAGATCTTGTGCTCTGCAAATGTGAACCATGGTTTTAAAAAAAAGTGTGTGTTTGATTATGGAATGATATGCTTGGTGTACGATCACTTTCTTTTTTTAACGCTGGGGTTTAAACAGTAGTAACCCAGTCACTGTATGCAAATACCTACTTACAACACCTAGCTTGGGTTGCAGACGTGGCCAGAAATCTCACCAGTTTATCTTACTGCCAGGATTACCTGGACCGAAACCCCGAAGCGCAGCCTTGCCACAATCTGTGATTTCAGCCTTCGGCTGAGCCCGTGCAGTTAAAGGAAAGGAGCCAGATAGGGCTCTCTGGCTCCGAGGTGGGATGTCACACTGGATGTCACAGCTTGGTTTGCATCCCTGCAGTCTGTAGCTAAGCTCTTCTTCCCCAGAGGAGAATGGTTGTGTCAAAACTGCCTCGTTAGGAGGGGTTTCCTGAATTGTGGTGGGATGTTTTTTGGTGGAGTGATGGATGACATGGGCAAAAGTTGTGCCAGGGAGTGAGGAAGAACCAGGACAAAGGAGCATGTGCTAGTGTTTGTGTCAGAGCCTTGTCCCTCTTTTACTTATAAGTGGAGACAGGGGCCTGTCAGTTCAGTGGAAATATCATACAGAGCAGCATGTCTTTTGTCTGCTTATATGGTCTGCTTCTTGCATTGGCACCACTTGAGCTCGTGGGCATGAGCAACGGGATAATGTGCTACCAGAGATACTGGATCACAATATGTAATAATGTTGGTGTTTGCTCTAATTCCTCCCTATTGCTTTGGTTTTCAGATGTCCTCCCATTTTCTGGAGTACAGAAACACCTGTGCAACTCAAGTGCTGCTTCAATGATTTCTCTCTGCTGCTGAATATACACAAATTCATGGCTTGCTAAGCCATCCCTGGCTATGAAGGATGCAGTAAAACTGTTGTCTCTTACAGTTGTATGAGTAAATCTAAGCGTGGGTCAATTTTAAATTGCAGTTTTTATTTCTCAACATGTAACGTTTCATGTATTAAGGGGNTGAGAAATAAGGCCCTTTGTAGTGAAAACGTGCCTTATCAAAACCTCTGTTTCTGTACCACAGTAATAACTGATTTGGGGTTAGCTAAATCCACTAAACACTGGCTGTAAGGGTGGGAAGTGGAGCAAAGTAAATTTGAGTGGTGTTCACGATGACATGTGTGAAAGAACAGTCTGCACAATTTAACATAGTGTGTATAAAGTGGCCGGCACAGTGCGCTCGTGGTGGCCACAGAGGTGGTGCGGTCCTTAATTGATTAAGGCTGAAATGAGTTCTCTCTCTGGGGCTGAGATGATGAAATGAGAAGACATATTTAAAAGGGCTGGCATTAAGTGTCCAAACGGACAGAGCAATTAGAAGGAGAACTTGCTCTTCTCTCAGAGTATTGCAGCCCGGAGATAGCAGTCTTGTGTTTTGGCACATCAGGCAGAGGATGTGTTCATCATCAACACCAATCAATGGCGTTGATTGGGTAAGTAATGGTGAAACAAGATCAGACAAGAAATGAGACCTGGAATTTTAAGTTTGATCTGTTTGTGCTTGTGAGATGGTGGTATTGAGCACTGTACTGGAAGCTTTTTGGAAAGTTTTTGTTTGTTGAACTCTGCTAAGCAGAATTATTTGGAAAGGCAGCATGAAGTAGCGTTCTGAAATATTGCTGTCCTCGCTCAAGACAGCAGGTCATTGACGCTGATGTTAAAGGGGAGAGAGAACCAGGGATGACATACAGCAGTGTGGCTGTATCATGAATGGAACAATACCAATTAACATCAGCGTAAGGCTTAACGCAGTATCTGAAATAACCTGGGAAGTGGATGAGAGAGAGAATTTTTCTTTCCACACTGGGGACCTGGCTTGATTGCTGGAGCTGGCTCTCCACGCTCTTGCCAAAGATAGCAGATGATTTTTAATGGCCACACCTATTTAGGATTGTTATTTTATGTCTCATTCAATAAAGGATAGAATAAATGTTCTGTTTCAGAAAAATACAACAGGCATGATAAATGCTTCCAAAACTAACAATTTTTTAGAAAAACAACTGTGTTCTGGCAAGTAGCAGACTCAAGCTCTTTGTTAGTCTAATGCTTGCATAATGTGACCACTGTTAATTCGTTAGTATTTATTGTGCCAACTCTAGTTGTAAAATGTATACCATCATTTTCTTCTCTTTGTTTGTTGTTTGTTTTGGTTTTTTTTAAATATTTTTTGTATGGCCTTATATTCTGTTAAAAACTCTATACTTCTGTGCAGTGACTGTGGAGGGTGGTCCTGGTTAGTCACTGGGATGAAAGCATGCACCAGCCTTAGCTCCCTCCAGGTGCGCTCCGGGCCAAGGCCGTTATCTTCTCCAGAGCGGCCATACCTTACCTCGCCTCTCGCTGCCGCGGCTGCTCCCGGTGCTGCCCCACTCCTGATGCCACCCACCCTTTCATAGGGTGCACGTGTGGGGGCGTGGGTTAGGCAAAGGCTACCCCCTTCCTAGGCTAGAAGCTGCTACGGGAGGTCCCAACGTTCAAGGGGTGTCACTACTCTTCCAGTATTCCAGTAGTAAGTCCAGAGCCAGTGGACTTGATCTTGCTCGGTATTATTTTTTGATTTGTTCATTCATTCGTGATGTGCGTGCTGAACTAGCAACTCACAAGGAAACGCAAATAGTAGAACTGAAGCAACTGGTTCGCTTCCCCCCAAACCAGAAAGCTTCATTTTGGGGCAGCTTTAATAGAAACCAAAGAAGCAAAGAACATGAGACAGGAAAAAGGCTGGTGCGTGTTACTTCCACTTCACAGCCAAGCAGGTGAGAGCTAGGCTGTTGCTTAGGAGCTCTTCTCTGCTTCTTACGCCTACTTTTCTGTGTTTTATAAACTCTGCAGAACTAGCAAATAGACTGTCTGAAGCGTGGGTGTATTTTTAAAAAACACTGCACTGTTCAAAAAGCATCAGTTTGCTTAGGGACTTACATGATTTTGCCTGAAGAACCCCTGGTAATCAATGCAGTTATCACATGTAAACGGTGTTTTATGCAGTGTTTCTCCAGTTTATATTATTGTATAATTAAAAGTTTGGGTTTAGATTTGTTGAATTTACACAATTGTAGTACTAAAACTTGTAACAGGGAGGCTTCTGGAGCGGTTTCCAGCATTTGCTCCAGAATTGCGCTGACATTGCTAATCCTAGAGAGAGCCTGAATTCCAACTGGCATGTATGGCGTTAATGGAAGCAGTCTTGATTTTTGAGGGTTTGAGGGCTTTTTTGTGAAAGAGTTTCTGCTTTGCAATAGCCATCTTTATTTGCAGGCGTGCGTGGTTAGAGGCTTCTTGGTGTCCTCGCAAGAGCAGCCTCAAAACCGGCCAACTGGCTGATTTAGAGCCTACGGTATTATTGCTGTCCCCGGGCTCCAGCCAGCATCATGAAACCACAAGAATCAAACAAACAATAGGATTTCTTTGGTACAAAAGATTTTTCCTAACCCTGAAAGATGTCTTTTGTTGTACTTCAGAGAATGGGGAGGGAGGAGAATTCCACTGCTTTGAGTCCAGTCTCGAGGGACCGCGTGAACGTTTGTCTTTTGTCCGGTGAAGGAGGATGGCTAAGCGGTTCTGACAAGGCAGGCTCAGTTGTTTGGGACAGCTGTACACACTGCTGCATACAACGCCCAAAAGTAGTTTTCATAAGTGGCTCAGAGTTGGTAGCCAAGACGTTCCTGACTACCTGGGGAAGTAGTAGGATCCGTGTAGGATCTCGCTGTTCAGCTGAAGCCCGGCGGCGCTGATTTGTGGTGATGAAGTTCCATGTGTAAGCAGTGTGGCGTGACTTCATCTCTTCATCCTCTGACACGAATTTCTGCGTGTTCTCTACTCACCTAGCACGCTGGTGAAAAGTTCATGTGATGTCTTTCCCAGTGTTGTATACATTTCATAGTCTACTGTAGATGATGTAATCCAGAACTGCTTGGGGGTTTCCAAAACTACTAGGGGATCCTAGTAAAGTTTTTGGGTTGCGTGACATTATTTGAATACTTCCCAAGCATTTTTCTGAAAACGTTTTTTCAGATAAAGTAGAAGTAAGTAGATATTTATTTTGTGTTAAGTAAAAGAAAATTGTTTTCCCGGAAGCAAATGCAGTTTGAAAACTGTCCCATTTTATACAAAATTAAAGGCAAAGATTATTAGGACAAAATCAAACCAGAGCCTTAATGAACTGTAGTTTTAGTACAGTTAAAGAAACTTATCATATGGAATTCTCATTGCAACTGAACATCCGAGAAGAATTTAAGCAGCTGAAAGCAAAATGAAAGTTTTAGTGTTTGGCTTCAGTTTCGTCTTTTTAAAACTTCTAATTGCTCTTTTCAGTTGTCTAAAACTCATGGAACATGAAGGAAATAGGTGACAATTAGCAATAATGGCAGTGAGATGTTGCTTAAGAGAGTCAGCCTTGCCAGAGCCTTTCCTGTCTTAAAAATGGAGAATTGAAATTTTAAAAGCATTTCTATTATATGTTAGGAAACAAGGGCTGCAGTTGATTTCCTTATTACGGAGTGCAGATGAGCCATCGGGAGACTGTCAGATAGATGTTTTTCATGTCTACCAGGGTGCCTTTTCCCTTGCAGTCTCTGTGGAGACAGTTAAGCTGTTAACAGTTTCACTGCCATATCGGACATTTAGTAGAGTCTTGCAAGTGTTAAGTCATGCGAAGTCTGAAGATCTTACAACCTAAAATACTTTAAAATAATGGTAAAACATTGAAAACAAATCTTTGAAAGTTGTGGAGGAAAAGTCATTGGCGAGGCCTGCTCGCTGTCTTATAAAAAACTTTAAAATTTAAAAGTACCAATAAAATCTTTAGAAAATGCAAAGAAGGAAAGGAAAGATTGGCATAGGAGTCTGGTGTGGAACCAGCATTTCTTGGCTGTGTACAAATTCTTTCAAAGAAACATTTGGAAAAGTTCTTTGCAGCATTTTTTATTGTGTTTTTCTTCATCGGTTTCATTGCCAAAATAATTTAATGTGGGCTGAATACTTGTGCCCTCTCATTCTCTTTGTTCTTTGACATGAGCATCTCATCTCAAAAGCAAGGCAAGTTTTATCTGTTAGACAGTTCAGGCTCTTTATGTGGAGCATTATGGCAGCAACAGTAACGTGCTGTAGCCCAGACGGATTTCTGAAGGCTGTACATCCTGTGGCTCAGGAATCCTTTTACTGCTTCGCCGTGGCCAACAGAGACGGCTCTTCCCTGGTTAGGCAGTGGCAATTACTGAGGGTGGCAGAAGAGATCCTGACTTTGAGATACCCCAGGAGCTACAGAATATAGTAAAACCACTTAAATATCAGTGGTTCAAGTGCTTAGTACGGCACCAAACTCAGTAATAATTTGGAATTTCTTTTGAGCGATGGTATATTTTTTAAGAGTAGAAGAGTTGCATTGGTAGAACAGATAATTGTCCATATGGCCCAGTATCTGGATGCTTTAAAGCAAGGTATTAATCTTCCTTTCCTTAATATACTGTTAATTATCTAACACTATAGCCGTGGTGGGGTTGGAGCAGAGGGGATTTCGTTCTGATCCCAGCTGGTGATCAGCTTATGCCGTGATGATAAGGATTGATAGCCCCAATAATTCTTGTATAAGCTAACAGCAGTTGGTATTTATTCCTTTTCATAATGGAAATTATATTTTTGTTTTGCAGACAAGAGCCAGATGAAGTGGAATCTTACAAATACTCCAGCAGCTTTTTGAGATTTGGTAACTAGTTTGTCTCAGTAGTCTAATTCACTCTTCTGCAAGTCCTGTAAATTTGCTTAAACCACGGCTGAACTGATCCTCTCGCATAACGGTAAGATCTGAATCTTTTCATCCGTAATGAATAAAGTCCTATTATGTCTAACAAGATTGACCCCAGTCCTCCCACACATGATACACAGTGCTCCATCTGTACAAATTTCAGTAAGTAATACTGCTTTTCACTCTGAAAAGTCTCTAATTTTTTGAGTATACCCAGCTCTGAATTTTTTGTTGATAATGTGAGCAGCCACCATGAGCACGAACGCTTCTTTTATTTGCTGGCTTAATTCAAGAAGGACACAGAAGAGTTGTGGTCGCCCTTTGCTGGTCTACGAGACTCCAGGTGTTTTTTATAGGTGCCTTCCATTGGTCTTCCATTGGTAGCTGGGATTAAATATTGTGGTTTTCAAGGCTGGGATTTCTTTACAAAAGCAAACTCTCGATCGCCCTTCTAATTTACCGATTCTCTCACTTCCTCCTGTTTTTTGGATTCCTTCCAATCTAGTCTTATCAGCAGCTGTGACCAAATGTGTATTTTTGTTAAGCTCATTTTGTAAATCATTTGTGCCCTATCCCTTTTTGAATCCTGAAATGACATTCTGCTCACAGTTGTCTGCTCCGGATTAATAGGCAGTATGTCTGGATACGGAGTTTTCTGTGCTGGGCTGTGAATGAACAACCAGAATTTAGTTCTGTCTCATGTGTGCTGTCTGCCTCGCAGTGCCTTTGGCTGAGGCGTCTGAGCGGTTCCGTCTGTATATTTGGAGAGCCGAAGTCAATGCCTGCCTTATCTCCGAGGGAATGCAGGGTTGGACAAGGCCGCGTGTCGCTGGAATCCGGCATTGCTCTAACTACGCAAGAGAAAAACAAGGTCAGAATGTTGCTCTGTAGCATCGGCAGCACCCACTGCAATCTTGCTGTAGGTCTTCAAGATCAAAAGAAAGAACTGTCAGTGACAACCATTCCCTCTGTATCATTACACTTCCCAGGCAGGCTTCCAGCTGTCCGAAGGAGATCAAAGATGCAGGCGAGAAACGTGGCTGTCCGCATCCTGGAAGCTCAGCGCAACCGAGAGGAGGTGGCGGCGATGCCTGCGAGCCAGCCCCGGGGCACTCCCCTGCCCGCTCTTACCAGTAAGCGTTCGCTCTAATGTAGCCACGCTACAAACACGCCTGGAAAGGAGCTGCACTCCGTGGCACGTTTTACTGTGATACTTATTTCCAAAGCAAGGTGGCTGCCTGCGGGAGGCTTATGGGGAGTACTCGTGTTAAAACAGAGACAGAGGAATCGTTGAGAAGAATGAAATGCCAGAACTCACAGCGTGCACCCTTCTACTTCATGGTAAGCGCGCAAAGTAAAATATACTCATTTAAACCACACTCTAGATAATGAAGAGACTGAAACTGAGAATGGTTTTTGTTATACTTCTAGTTTTGGGTTGGTTTTTTTTTTTAAGTTGACACTCGTAACGAAATGAGAATATCTATATTGATGGTTATCATGTCTCACCTGCGGGCAGTAGCTTCTTAGGATGTCCTCATAAAGCTCCTTGTAAATATGCAGTAATCCCTCCAGACTTGTGGCTGTAAATCTTATGTGTCTCATTCTGAATCACGTGTTCATTTCTGGCTTGTAAATAGTTGCAAATGGACCCGATTTTACCTCCTGTGAATGTTGACAAACTCTTCTGACAGGCCTTGGTTGACTTTCTGGTAGAAAAAAAACAGTCGCCATTTCTCACGCCTTCTTCTATCTCTAGTCCGCTTTCATATATTGCAGACTCTGTCCCAGGAAGCCCAATCCAAACCCGAGCAGGATTTCCACCAGGGCCCAAGTCCCTATCGTGTTCTTTCCTTTTCGTGCTTCTGGTGAAACCAATGTTCAACAGGAGCTGTAAAATCCATTGTGAATCAGTCCCGTGGCTGTATGGAGGTGTCTCTAACGCTGCACGCAGCCACCCAGATGGGAAGTGGCAGGCGTTTTTTCCCTGACTATGTCACCCGTTCTGCTACACGCTGGTAACAAACTGCACTGCTACTTCGTCACTGCCAGCGTGGTACCAGTGAAATGACATCAACTTAAACGTTGGGTGACCTAGTCTAATGCTTTCCATGTCTGCAAAATGCTCAATTTCCAAATCCATTAAATTCAAAATGGGGCCCTGTATTGTTTGTACTTATTTTTGTCAATCCTTTGCCTTCCCTTCTATCTTTTCAAATAAGAACATGGGAGGCCTTTAATTTTCTGCGTCCGAACTGGAGATGGGATACAATCTAAACTTGTTTGCCTTTTTCCAGCATGCGTTGCATTCACAGACCATGAAGAAGTCTGTGTTCTACCAGGGCCATGGTAACCATTGCCAGATTTTGACTTGATGGACCAATTTTCATTTTCATTGCTATTATCGGACTGAAAAACAATCTTTTTATATGCCAAACCTGGCCCTCACTCCGATTGCTACTAGGATTGGCAAACATTCCAGGAATCTCATGTTCTGACTTAATTCCAGCATTCCCCAGTGATTCAGTTATTTCTTAGAAAAATATGTTCCATTTGAAATTAAACACCGGCCATGGTAGCGTGCATTTTCATAGCAGCTTTCACCCTGAAAGATCCCAAGTGATGTTCCTCACCATGTGTACTGGATGCCATCCTCGTTGGCACAGCAATTACCGTGTCACCAGGGGTATTTTCCCCTGGGCTGCCCACGCTCCCGAAACACTTCTCCAGTGTATTTGTTGGGGCTGGAACTGGCAGGGAAGCGAGACTGCGCAGTGCTTGGGGAGAGGGACAAGGACGGGGGGAGTCAGAGCATGACCTTTCCTTCCCCTCTCTGTTTGAGATACGCAAGATGTTCTTCGGCAATTAAACGTGATGAAAACTGCTGGTTTATCTCTCTGTAGGTCAGCAATCTACCCCTCTCTTTTTAATAGGATGTATGGCTGGTTTTAGCACTGTTTAAAATAAAAGCCTAAGCTTCTTGAACTTGGCATCCTCCAAAAAGCCGAGTCAAGCGGAAGTTCGAGGTTTGTTGGGAATGTGGCCTTTAGAGAGTAGAGTCAGCTCTAAAGCACTAAGACATTCCTCCTTCCCAGTGAGCAGAGCCGTGCTTTCCCGGGTGCCGCCTCCAAACCTGGGGCGCTCCTTGTCCCCCTCAGAGGCTGGAGGGTCTCTGCGGGAGCTCCATGTCTGGGGAATGCTGCTCTTGTGCACAAAACCGAGTTATGCCGCCTCTCAATAGCAGTCTTTAGCAATACTGGTCACTGCTAAGTAAATATTGCATCGAGTGACTCTGGGGTTGTTGTTCTGCACTGTTTGCACAACTGGAAGTTTGCCCTCCTGAGAACTTGAGGCAACCTTTTTGGGTTATGTCATGCTGTGTGAAACGTGTACAGATACAGCCAGGGCAGGAGACAGGGAAACTGGGTTTTGTTGGTTTGGGGTGTGGTTTTGTTTGGTTTGGTTTTTTTTTGAAAAAGGTCTCATTCTCATATGTGGGCCTGATAGGAAGCTTTGTTCCCTTTTTTTCTTTGAGGCCACATTTCCATTCTGTTTGGAGGTATTTCTCAGCGTACTCACTTGACTTGGGCACATAGAATAAGTTCTGAAAGGCAGCTAAAAAGACAAACTGACAGAAATTATATGTATGTGTCGTATATTTGGTCTGTGCCCATATAGGATGGGCACATACTAATAGTAGGTACTATGGCACTGGTCTTTATTTCTTCCTATTGATTTCTTTCAGGTATACAGGAAAAATGCCTCTTGTCATTTGATAAATAGTAATTCCCTTGTTAGCCTTCAGCTATAAAAAAAAATGCTATCTTCTTTCAAGCAACCTTCTTGCATATTGAGGCAGATTGATGCATCTGTTTATCATGAGACTGACACCAACATGAAGTAAAACATTA
>VUYV01000651.1:8285-69000 GCA_008711295.1 Anarhynchus alexandrinus | reverse complement strand
GTTAAGTTAAAACTGGGCTAGCCCAGGTGGCACCATGCTCTCATGCACGGTGCCCAGAAGCACACGTTGCCAAATGGTGTGGAGCCGCATCTCACCGCTGGAAACGGGCGGAAAATCAGGGCAGAGCTGATTGTGTTGATATGTCTGTAGTCTGTCCGCGCACACTGGCACTGCATCAAAGAACGCCTTTTATTTGTGATCAGTGATGAAGCTAGAACAGAGCTGTGAAGTGGTGAGCATCTTCAAAACGTTTCCAGACAGAATGGTCACTTTTTAAAAATCACACTCACATTATATCCTTATGGGGGGAATGGAGTTTATTTATAAGTTAATACAAATATTTTGTTTCTCTGCCACTTTAGAAATTCAGTGTGGTTATTCCCAAAGTGGATTAACCATTTCCCATAAAGCCACAGGTTGACATGTGGAGACTTTGCATATTGACGTTCCTTACCGGGCACGAACGTCCGTGGGGAGAGGCGGTGGGAGCTTTTTCGGAGGGTGACAGAAGCAAGCCTTTGTGCGCCCACGTCCAGAGTGGCCAACACATGGATGCTGGGGGACAAAGCTGCAGAGCAGTCGCTGTGGCAAAGTCTACACCAGCAGGAAGCTTTGACCCGTACTGATGTTATTACTGTCTTTGCTGGACTGTGAAGTATATCGTTAGTTATCTCTCTATAACCAAAGTTTTGGGGGTCTTTGCTTTGCTTGGGAGAGATTTCTGCACAGCAGCCTCTTTATTTGTGTTTTATTTGGACTGGGTAGGTGGAAGGAGGCTTGCTTCTGAGTACGGAGAACCATGTTCGAGAGACATGTTAGCTTCCAGCATCTACAAACACGTTGCTTGTCTTTGCTACAACCACCTCCCCAGCTGCTCACTAAAAAGCCCTTTTTAAGGAAAGTATTGCAAACGGGTGAGCTGTCGGCAATCCTGCTTTCCTCTAACATCCTTCCCATTTGTCCTGGAGAACCAGGGGTTTGAATGGCAGATCACATGTGGACTAAAGTGTTGTCTGCCCCTCTCTTGTGTGTGCTGCTGCTGTTCTCAGACCCAATACCTCCTCAGTCTTACAATTTTTTACAAAGGTGCTCTCTGAAACATAGCCATGTGTCCTATACGGTGAACTATATGGTTCTGAATAGACAAAGCCATGGCCAAAAGTTTTGCAAAATGCTACAGGGCTGGAGATTTTGGTATTCTTTTCTCTTTTCTTGTGGTTGTGGTTTTCGGTGAGCTATGAAGCAGATAATAACCATCTTTAAAGCTTTCTTCTATGGAACATTATAGTTACAGCTTTCGGTCTTTCTCTGTTTGTCTTTTGTGGGATGTTGAAAAGTATTTTCTGCTGCCCGTAGTAGACCAGATGTCCTTTGAACTGTCCTTTGGGAGGTTTCTCCTTGTTGCACAACATGATCGAATGAGGCATTACTTGTTCCTAGAACATGATAGTGAGGAAAGAAGGCCGGAGAGGAGTTTGAGCCTTTCGGTGTACTCGTGCCGGAGGCCAGGGACAGAGGACACCACTGTAGATGAGTGCGTGGGGTAGGTAGGTTGCCCTTGTTACTGTTTCCTATCTCGTTAAACCGGTGTGTGTTTATCACATCAGCCTTGTGGTTGAATTTAAATTGACCCTCTGTGAAGAGAGCATCATTTGAAGCGGAGGGGGGAAGGAAGCTCGTGCTAGTGGGATGCTGGCAGTACGGGATCCAAGGATGGAAGCCGCGGACTTCTTGCCTCCTGTTCTTTGACGGCAGCGCTTGGCGAGGACCCCGCTGCCGCTGTCTGATGGGCTGCTGAGGCTCAGTGAAAGGATCTGAAGGGTATGTGACTTGCATCCATAGCTGCTGCTGTGGGGTACAGCGTCCCTGCACACGAGAAAAAGACCTCATTCATCTCACTGAAACCGTCCGTAAGACGGACTGTTGGGAGTGTCTCACCAAAAGCAGTTACTGAAAGGAAAGCGATGGTGATGATGGAGTAGGGAATAAGCTTCTCGGGGCCACTGGCTCAGGTGTGACATGGCAACTGTTAGCGGATGCTCTTGCTCTGCTAACTGCCTATAAAGCTACCGTGATAGCCATCTCCTGTTCTTTGGTCCTCAATAGAGGTGTTTGTAAAGTAAGTTTACAAATCATCCTCCCTAAAAAATGGCATTACCTCACTTTATAACGTACTTCCTTACATATTTTCATTTGAGAAGGCTTTTAGCATTCAGAGAAATCGATAATCTTTCCTGCATGTGGTCACTGCTGGAGAAAATTTAGCAGGAAATTAGATCCTGAGGATAAGCTTTTGTAGTGTGGTATTCAACCCTGGCACAATCTTACTCATTACTTGATTTGTCAAGGTTTTATAATTTCTGCCGAGCTTTATTAAATCCCACTAACAACGTCTTGTTTCCATCCCCCTTAGACTACATATGTTGTTGAAAGTCTCTGGTCATATTGTGCATTCCTAAAAATGATAAAATGATGTTAAAATAAGTTGATCCATTAGGACTGCTGTACTTAACAGACAGTTTACATGGATGCTGACATTTAAGGACAACAACATGACAAAACCAGAATATGACAAAAGTGGTATTTCACAGTTTAAGCAACACATTTACAGATTTTTATCCTGATTTTTTTTGCATATTTCATTCAGATGTACGTTTTATAATTAATGAGAATCCTGTTTCAATGGAAAGTTGTTTAGAAATAATTGTGAGAAACAGCTGGAGCAACTTTGATTAACCAGCTGTAAGCATATTTCTGAAAAGCTGAAAAACACAACCCCAAGGTTCTTCCAGGCCTCCTTGCTAGAAAAAGAAAGACCAGTTCTAATGATCCTTTAAGTCATGATGAAGTACACATTAAAAGGGGTGTCTTTCTGATTGCAGCCGCCTCTGAGATGGATCCCGTGGAGCGGAGTGACTAAGCACAGCCAGAATACTGCAACGCAGGAGTGAAAAACAGGTTGGTGGCTGGTGGGCAATGTGCTGCCTGTGAACTTTCTGTTACCGCAGACAATTAAAAAGTCTCAAAGTGAGCCTGGCAGGGTAAGCAAGCAAAGGACCCGCTTTAGACTTCTGAAAACAAGCACAGCCCCTGTAACAATTTTTGCTCAGCATTGTTGCATCCTCTGTCCAAAGTATAGCAGCTTCAGCAGCACTGCGCGTGCTTAGTCATCAATTCAGCTCGGTCTTAGAGGAAAAAGCTACTTCTTCCGTTTTTCGGTCCTATTTGCTTGCATATTTTCTTAGGGTTTACTCCTCAGCTGTGCTAGATAGACCAGAAATGTCTAATGTCAGATGAGTGAGGGGAGAGTTTCAGTCCCGTCGTGTTTACATGTCTTGGTGATGGGCAAACACGTGGGTTGAGTCCGGCTTTGGACCCGGTTCTCTGCAATCTGGCTGCGTGAGCAGTGTGACGCGAGCTGAAATACCGAAGAATCTGCCTTCGGTGCGTTGGTGAGAAGTCACTGGACGCTCTGCTGAGTTGTTTACCGGTCCTGGGAATCTTAATGTCATGTTCCAGAAGCCCTTCTAGCCTGCTGTTCTAGATTGCTGACCAAGGAACGCTCAGGAAACCGAGAAGCTGAGTTTTTAGCAAGGAGAATTTTAATAAGTTTATAATGGTTCGTTGTTCATCCATCCAATATTTGGTCACTTTTGCTGCTGGGGAGTTCTTGCTATAAGTAGCTTAGGTAGCACAGAACTGTGTTGCCTGGAGATTAAAACATACCCAGAAGACACAAGATTTTTATGTGACTTCATGAAAAGCCATACAGGGCTAGATTTTTCGAGTTGTTTTTTAAATGTGTTACAGCCGTCTGCATCCTCCCCAGCAATGACAGTGGAACATTCCTTTAGCTATTACATGAGGCAGGATCTCCTTTCAGAAGTGTTAGAATGTGCAGTCGGTCCAGACATCTGAACTGCTGGAAATAAAAAGCAGGGAGACTGGGGGATTTTATTTTTTTTTAATTTTATTTTAAATCCAAACGCTCTGGATTTGTGGGGTCAAAAGCATCTAGACTCCCTGCAACGAGCAGATAATTTGTAATTAATGAAAGAGGTTAATGCAGATACCAATAGAATGAGAACAGCAACCCAAATGTTTTGATGTAGATGGCGATAACGCTTTATTGGCCATATAAAACTTTTGAGAGATATTACAGTAAAAATCCTTTCCGTTGTGCTCTTGGAGTGTGTCAGCAGTCGATGGGCTGATACAATATAATATGTTAACGCAGTGAAATCCAGTTATTAAAATAGGGTTAAAGATACTCTGACTTGAAGACTGAAGCATTCTGCTTTGGTTTGTTGATCATCAGACAGTTCCAGGATTTCAGGGTTAATTCTAAATGTCATATTTTGCCCCTGTTCATTGACGGTTGCAAATAGCTACATTAGAGAGAAAGAAAAAAACCAAAGAAGGAACAAAAGAGGTTTCAGATATCACAGTCTGTTCCAGGAAAGCCTGCCAAGTCTCCAGAAAACTGAACTTAGGAACTGAAACTATTAAAATCATAAAGTTTTATAGAATTTTCATTTTATTATGCTTTCATCCTAAGGTATCTGATAGAAGGCGTTACACAGAGGGTGTCACACACTTTCCAGGCTTTATCTGCAAGGTCAGTGTATGAGTAGCGGCAGTTTTTACAGCAGGCTGCGCTGGCAAGGTGCAGGGCTGTGTCCCTTCCCGCTGTGACTCTGCGTTCTGCGGTACGCGCTGGCTCTGCACGACCGTGTGTTTTCACCCTCCCTGTGTCAGGAAAATACTCTGCTCCCAGGGACGTTCCTCATTGTGCAGAAGTTGGGGGAGGGCAACAAATAAATAAACCAGCTTCTTGGGGGACTGCACATGGAGTGTGCCACAAGGTTTTTTAATACTAGTTAAACACACGGAATGAAATAGTTTTCCAAAACATTACTCTTGATCTTACTGCTAGGGCTTCAAGTAGAATCATAGAATTGTCTAGGTTGGAGGGGACCTTGAAGATCATCAAGGCACCTTGAAGATCATCAAGTCCAACCATCAACCTGACACTGCTAAAACCTCCACTAAACCATGTCCCATTGCTTTACTTTTGTGGAAGAAGTGTGGGACCAGAAAGGAAACAGGTTCATTAGGCAGAGCAAATTTTGCCCGCTAGCAGTTAGCTCTGAAAGTTAAGGGTAATGGAAGGGGCGTTATTCCATCCCAAATCCAAAGGCAGTAGTGTGAGAAAAAGAGGGACAGGCTGAGTGCTCAGAGCATTGGGCAGAGCCATCCTGGTTTTGGATTCTCTCCTCTCTCTCGGCAGGTCAGTGAGACCAAATCCTGCCCTTGCTGCGTATCGCTGGGAGGGTGCTAAGCTGTAGTGACGCACCAGCTCTCCCGAGCCCTGGTTTCAGTGGCACGCCTCTGTGTCCCCCTCGGGGGGGCGAGAGGAGGCGGCTGTTGCTCCCTTCAGTGCAGGGACAGGCCTTTCCCTGACAAACTGTGTCAGAAAAGCAGAAAGGAGGGCATCTGGTAGCGGACATGGAGTTCCACAGCGTGCTAATCCAGCTATATACCTCCACAGCCAAAAATGGCATTGGCCTCTTCCTTCTGGGCCAACCTTGGTACAGCTATACCATGGCAATATCGGGAGCATCACTCCTAAGCGGGTGTTGGCATCACCGTGTCCACTCGTTCCCATCCCTGCGGGCTCCGCACATCTCCTCAGAGAAATTCACGGGCAGTATTTCAGCTGGAGCAACTCCCCGATGGTTGTCCCGTGGCTCTGTCCATCTCCCGCACAAGAGATGGCAAAGAGATGTTCTTCATTAGCCCTGGATCTGTGGCACGCTATGGTTTTTTCCCGTTGCCCGGTGCCACTGTGTGCACGGGCTGGCCGTCCCCGCGGCTCTGCCCCAAGCGAGGGGGACTTGCTCACCGCTCCGGGCAGTCCCGAAAACGTGGAACTCGTTCCCTCTGGAGCTATGAAATGTGGACCGACTCCTTTTTTTTTTTTTTTTTTACAGTGGAAAAGCCTGAAATCATAGCCACATTGGCTAGAGTTGTTATTCATTTAACGGTTAAACTTCCATTATGTTTTACTGTTTGCTACATGCCATTTTTATGTGCTTCAGTTTTATGTATTTTGCAGTTAACTGTTTGAAAGGAGAAAGAAGTGATTTACCAGGGCTGCGCCTTTCTCCCCACTAACTGTGCTTTTCTTGTTGCTAGGATGATATTTGTTTCGTATGGCACGTGGGCATATTGGAAAATGGAAATGTATAAAGTTTTACTGTCTCATTGTTCATAAGAGACCTCTAGAAAAAACCGACTCTGCATCTGTTGTGATAAATCCTCCCTATCTGTGGGTACAGCCGTAGCTGTAAGCGCTGTTTCTTGTTGGTTTGGGAGACAAATTGCTGAGAGTGATGTTGTGTCTCACTCTTACTGTTCCAAAATGCTCAAGGCATGGTGTTTGCTTTTTAAATTAGCAACTTTTATGTGTTAGTTTGAAAAAGTTTTTAAAAAAAAGCAGCTCATACTTGTCATTCTTCAAAATCAAGAGCAGCCTTTCTGTTAACGTCATTAACCTTGGCCTGTGCCCCTTATCTTCTATTTATTCATCAGGAAAAGTTTCCTTAATCACGTTTGCATTGGCTTAACTCAAAATTTTGTTCTTTTTTGCAGTAGTTCCGTGCTGCGTGGTGAAATTCTTCTCTGAGGAACCCCATTCCTGGAAGAAGCTCCGCAGAAGCAGGTGGGTGGGACACCATCGCTTTGAACATGCGCTTGAGACTGCCAGTTGAACAGAACCACGTCCTAAAGTGGTTTCTCCTCATGGGAACCGCTGGCCCAGCTGGTGTGGGCCCTCGTTTGAAATACGTAGCAGTAGCTTTTAGTTAGGTAAACAAAGGGAGGGACAGTGCCTGGTGGGGGGAAAGGCATGGGGTCCGTCTTCCTTAGCCCATCCCTGCAGGTGGCAAATGAGGTTTGGGTGGCTCTGTTCCCAGAACCCACCAAACACTGGGAGAGGAGACTGGTGTATGCGGTGGCTCCTCTTCAAGGAACAGAGGGAGAATGTCTGGCTGGTGAGGGGTATGTGGCTCCGGACTCATTCCCCCTTCCCTTCTCAGGCAGCAGTGTGAAGCTGTAAGCAGAAGGAGGCGTAGGAGTCTCTCGGAGGTGTGGGTGAAATGACTCCTGCAGTGCACCTCCACAGGGACTGGGTGGGTACTTGAGGACAGGTTATTGGAGGTAATTCACACAGCTTTCGCTGGGACAACGCAGTTGTAGCAAACCAAAACTGGGGACTGTATACACACTGCCACAGTACATTCACAAGTGATAGAGTCCAGTGTATTGATCTGATTTCTGTAGAGGTGCAGCACTTGAATAATCTGCTGGCAGTAGGGACCTAAAGCTGCTGGCCACGGAAGGTGCACTTAACTCCAGAGTACAAGAATTAGCCCTTGTCTTTACTTGTGCACTTTTTATTTCCTGAAAATGTAACCAGATGAACTTCTTACTCAACATACGCTCCATGGTTATTATTTTACATCTCTAAAATGGTTTTGAAAAAGATGGTGGAAGCTCTGCTTGATTTGCTGTCTTGCTTGCTCTCTGTTGAAGCTTGTTTTGCTCCTGTGATGAGTCTGCCTGCTGGCCTCTTACAGTGAAATCATACCGTAATCACACCGTTCTTTAGGAGCAGCGACTTATTTTTAGATCTCTGTTTTTAAGATTCCAGTTTGGGAGTTACCCTGAAGGTTTCGGGCTTTTGGTAGTGTTTCCCCAGTTGAAATAGGGACATGCTGCCCCGTAAAATTGGGCCAATTCAAATTCACACTGATAAATTACATGAGAGAATAAACAGAAGGCATTTTATTAGAGCCTGCTTCCTAATGTTCGTTGAGCTCCCTGATAATTCACCGTATGGAGGTCCTAGAGAACAATGAGCTGAACGTGGGCCAGCAACGCATGCTTGCAGCAAAGAAGGGCCGGCAGTATCTTGGCCTGTATCAGGAGAAGCATCACCAGCAGGTTGAGGGAGATGATCTTTGCCATCTACTTGGCCCTGGTGAGGCATGGACCTTTTGGAGCGGGACCAGAAGAGGGCACGGAGATGCTGCGAGGGCTGGAGCCCCTCTGCTGGGAGGACAGGCTGGGAGAGTTGGGGGGGTTCAGCCTGGAGAAGAGAAGGCTCCGGGGAGACTTTAGAGCTCCTTCTGGTTCCTAAAGGGGCTCCAGGAAAGCTGGGGAGGGACTCTTGATCAGGGAGGGGAGCCATAGGACAAGGGGGAATGGTTTTAAACTAAAAGAGGGAAGATTTAGATTAGATATCCAGAAAAAATTCTTTGCTGTGAGGGCGGTGAGCCCCTGGCCCAAGTTGCCCAGAGAAGCTGTGGCTGCCCCATCCCTGGAGGTGTTCAGGGCCAGATTGGACGGGGCTTGGAGCAACCTGGGCTGGTGGGAGGTGTCCCTGCCCAGGGCAGGGGGGTGGAACTGGATGATCTTGAAGGTCACTTCCAACCCAAACCATTCTCTGATTCTATAAAACGTGGTACAAAAAATCCGGAGGAAACTCCGGGTGTCCTGGAGCACCACTAAGTAGCAACATTATTCTAAGGGCAACCGGTCAATCGGTCGTTGATGCACTGGGAATGGAGGGAGGGAGCGGGAAGTTGGGCAGTTTTGATTTAAATGTCAAATTGTTTTGAAACATAGTCTGTGCAGTATGTAGGTCAGTGCTAAAGGGCTAGACTGTATCTCCAAAGGTGCTGAGAATGATTAATTTCCCTGGACAGAATTCTAGGGTTTTTTTTCAATGCGCGCTCAAGCAAAGCTGCACATTCTCATTCATGATGGGCTCAGGTTTCCGACCGTCTGCCCAAAGGGGAAATTTATCCTGGCAGCTGCTGAAAGGGGAACGCTTGTGGATTGGCACCAGTTTGTGCATTAAAAAAAAAAAATTAATTTTTTTTGCTGCGTTTAGGGTAGCTTTTCAAGGATGGTTTATTTACATTTCCTCCTGTGTTCTCTTACCATTTTTATCAGCGAGAGTTGATATTTGTGTGCTTCCCAGCAGCTGCCAGGCACCGCGTAAGACGTGAATGAGCCTCCTTTCACCATCGTGAGCGAGCAGGAGCCGCATTGCTGGGGAAATGGTGCCAGCCGTGCCCGCCGAGGGCTGGCTACTGTGTGGGTAGACCAGCTAGCCGGTTGGGCTGAAGGGCCCTGCTCATTAACGGAGACAACTTTTTGTTCGTCGATCAAATTTATGCTGGCGATTTCGTTACCTGTAGCTGTGAAATCATGTGGGAGGTGAGAAGCTTGGGTCAGATGTTCTTTGAAGCCTGAGGGACAGATAGTATAAGCTCTCCGTAGTGGCCCTGGCCAGAGAGAAGCTCTGCCAAGCCTTTAGGAGCTTTTTCGGTCGTTAGCTCTTCATGTGATGCCTAGCCTACCTAAAGTCTGTATTGCCACACAATAGATGCTAAAGCTATGGTATTATTATAAACGTAATAAAACCCAGCCTGATGGAATATTTAGGGAAGACTTAACAAAAACTAATTAACGGTTCTTTATATGAGCGTGAGCCTTGTTTCCCTTCTCCCCCTTGATCCCAAGCACTCTGAACTTTGTCGGGGCCTTGCAGTCTCAAACAAAACCTTTTAAACTTGGCTGATGTGAAGTTTTAAATGACAGTAGAACAAAGTCTGGAAAAATTATTTGATGTTCTAAAATATTAACTTCAAATAGTAATTTATTGCTTATTTTTTACTGCTTTGCTTGGTGCTCGCGTATGCAGGAATAGATTTTTAAAACAGATTCTGTAATTGTCACGCGGTCCATCTTCTCATGCTTTACAGATTAATAGTGGTCCTCAAATTGTAACAAAGGAACATGTCTGGAGGGCCCGGGTTTTTCCTGGGGTTGCCAAGATGCCTGAACACAAGGGCTGTCTTAGCGCCTGGGCATTCTTTCCTACACTGTCGAGCACACAGAGTCCCTGGCAGACGAGAAGCAGGTGGAGGGATTGTGCCTGGAGAAGACACTGGATGTGTTCTGCTCAGTGGGCTGCAAAGACGGCTTCAAGGTGGCTTTGCTCAGTAATTGTGTCAGACAGATTTCCTAGCGCAGTTTGGCAAGTTCCTCCAAACACTTCTCCTGCTACGTGCACGCGTAACTTGTACGTGCTATGGGTCTTCAAAGAGTACAACTTCATAATTTAAAAGAAGGCTTGCAAAAGGTGCTATTTACTGAGGAAAATGTGTTTTCCTGGAATCCTGATGGATTGATTTATTGCTTCTGCAGTTTTTGCTGGAAGCTGCCGCGTCGTGGAGTTGTGCCTTCTGGGTCAGAGATGAAAGGAGCTGGCCAGGAACTCTGTGGAACTGAAACAGTTTTTTCCGAAGGTACAGTAAAATTTTAGCAGTTGTGTTGAAACGCACTGTTTTGCCTGGTCAGTACAGACAACTAATTCATATTTTTGCAGCAAAGAGAATACTTGGATTCTTTGCTGCAGGACATCTTTTGTTGCTGCTGGATTTTTGAGGAGTCTGTGTCAAAAGATGTCTCTTTTGACAGCTTTTTCATGAATCGTGAAAAAAAAAAAACAAAACAACCTGGTCTGGGATTGTGTTTGTGTATAAGCGTGTGCTAAAGAGCTTGGGTGCAGGCATTTGTCCAAAATTTGTTCGTGGGCTGGTCAAAAATGATCAATTCTTCAGCGTGTGAGACTGGCCATGTGGTTGCTTTTGGACAGCTGGAATTATAAAAGAAAAATAATGCAGATGTCTCCGCATCATGTCACCTCTGAAGTTTGTGAACATAATTAGAAATGCCTTTGGTAAGCTGAGTATTCCACAGAAGTATAAGCATTGCCGATCACATCAGTGGCTCTCCTGTGGAAGTGGGACTATTCCTTAGTGCTGAGGGTTGAAATCATTCCCAAAGGTCGCAGTCTTGAATAGGGGAGGGAGATAAACAGGGGAAGGAAGCGCACTGAAAGTCATTTCTCAGTGGTATCAGTTTGGGAGATGGTTTAGTTTCCCGTTTGTGTGCAGTACGGTGTCAGCTGTCATGACTTTTGTGGGGTGCTGCAGCAAGGGACGGGCGCTGCCCCAGGGACGGGGGGTGTTGCAGAGCTTCAGCGGCAGCTCACTGTGGGCTGCCGGACTTGGCTTCAGCATTTAGGGATGCTAGTAAGAGCGTAGGTGGAGAAGAAAGAAAATTTGGCAAGTAAGAAACCGTTATGGACCATCACCAAATCAATAAGTGAGTGTTCTCTACACGTGAATTCATTTTGGCTTAAAAAGATGTGAAGCTGCTCCGCTCTCCCATTGTAACATCAGCCAACACAAAGTACCGGCGCAAAGGGTGTTCAGAAATGCGCAAGACTTGAAAATCCTCTTCTTTGTGTTTTATACACTGAAATGTATGCATTTTTAAAAATCTCCTGCCTTCCCATGGGTGTTTCAATGTTTTCAATTCCAATAAGTCAAATATTTTCTTATAGGGGAAAAGTCCAACCAAAATTGCTCCGATAGTAACAGTGTCTCTTAGTGGTACCCGTCAGGCATAAAGTGTGGGCTAAACTGCCTCTGTGAGTTTTGGATTGGCAAATCAGTTCTGCTGCTATCACTGCTCTGTGGGTTTGACTATAAAAAACCCCACATCTTTTATGTCTGTCGGCTCATCCACTGAGTTAACTCTGTAATTCTAAAAGCAAGGCCAATTGTCTCTGAGTTTCTCTTTTCTTTTTAAGCTTTTTTGTAGACCTCTTTTTCACTGATACGATTTGGCTGAGGCAAGAGCTGTTATTTTTAGTAATTATCTTTACCTAATTTTGCATATAGGGAGTGTGTAATGAAGAATAATAGATCTTAAACATTTTTCCTCTAGAATTCAGCTAGCCAAAAATACTTCTTGGTAAATATCCTAATACTCCTTTGTCCTTGTCGCCTTCAAGTATTATGAAAAAGAAAGGAAAACCAAAATCAAGTTTCAGATGAAAAATTGTAGGTGTCGGTCCATGTGATTCATACTATATACCCAGAGCTTTGTTTTCACGCGTTTAGAACTGTGATGCAGAGTGAGTGGCCTCTCTTGGAAGCCTGTGCTTTATGTCTGGGAAATCCTAGGCTTTTCTCTGGCCGTGCGGTTTTAAATCCCAGCCCTGTTCGAAGCCTGGCACCCTGCTGGCAGCTCCACGGGCAGCGGAGGGGAGGAAGGAGTCAGCAGGGCCAGAGGAGCGCCGCATACGCTCTCACCTTGGAAAGCTCCTTATCTCTGGGTATTTCTACACCCGCTGGAATTGAGGTTTTAACGGGGACAACTCCAGAAACGCCACACTGCACGTTGAGAACTTAGAAAACATTGCAGTTCTGACACCCAATTGAAATATTACCGATGCTACAGATGTTTTAACAAAATGTGAATAGGCTGGGAACCTCAATAAATTCAATTTGAGATATTGATTTTATTGCTTAAATGGCAGGATTTGTAAGATCCAAATGAAAGGAAGGGGAAAAAAGCACTAATTCACCTCTCTCCCTTCCCTACACCAGTTCTTGTGCATCTTGCTAGCTGTCATTTGGCCAAGGGGCCAGACTCGGCCCTTCAGGCAATTTGTGACAGCAGAAAACGGGCTCGACTTCCCAAAGCTTTTGGGGTGCGTACTGCAAGGTCCCTCGTCCCGAGCTCCATCCGTGCCGCCAGCAGCAGTGCGATGGCAGCGCTGGAGCCACGGCGGCGATGTCCGTGCTGCCGTGTCTTTATCGCTAGGGCTGGCTGTGCCGGCTCCGAGCGCGAGAGCAAACCACGGAGTTTGCTCTCCTTGCAGCGATCCTTTCTTCAGGTGGGCGCTTTCAAATTTCCGTAGGACAGCTGGAAAAAAATAAAATGTCCATTTTCCAGTGTCCTGTGTTTCTTACCAGGCTTGGGGAAAGACCTGCGTTCAGATAATCTGTCTGCAATGTTGCCAAACCAGCCTGATGGAGTGGCATTTTCAAGAGATTTTAAGCATCTGTAGTTGGTTCCAGGCGTTTCAAGTGGATTTACGTAGGACAGCTAAATAAGAGTCAGATTTTTAGAAAATGAGCTGTAGCCCTTAGCTTCCAGCGCAGCGCTCGTTGCAGCGTCTTGAAACCAAAGCTCTTGAAAACCTTTACACTTGACGAGGATTCTATTTGAGGGTCGAGCATTTTTGCTAATACTGAACGCAAAGTACAGGACAGTGTGTCTCAAAAAGAAAGCCAGAGCGGTGGCTTTGAAGCAGTACATTGCCAATACAGCAGTGGTAGCTGGTTGTCCCGAATGTGCGTGCGGACAGTTAAATTCTCATCTCTGGGATGGCGCGTTGCTGTTTTCTGCCAACCATTCATTGTTAGTAAAGAACCTCTTCTGGCCCAGCTAATAACCTTTCCAACATATGAATATCTCTCCTTTCATAAAAGTGTAGCATCCCTTTAAAATCACCGTCAAGTTAAAGCTGTTGGAAAACACAAATTGTTCTTTCAAAGATCGTTAGTTTCTATAACTAGTGTTTTAGTCTGGGAAACATATTCAGTGGCACAACCAGTCTTTGCTATGAAGATTTGGTAATGTGAGCACACTGGGATGGTTTTTATCAGGTTTGCGTTGGAATATTGAAGCCCGTGCTGTGCGGCTTTGTGCCTCCCTGTACCTGCTGGAACTCCTCAGGGGGGTGATGCCTCGGCATAATAACAACACAGATTTACTCCCCATTTTCCCTGGCCACTTTAATCCTGCCCCAGCTGCCTTTTTCTCTCCTACTCCTCTCTCATTAGCCGCAGAAAATCTTCCTTTGTTCTTAATTGTTGTCTGTTTAGGTTTCCAAATTCGAAACTCTAGTTAGCAGCCATGTCCTGTGCAAGAATGCTTTGTTTAAATGAGTGCCCATCAAAATCCCCAAATCCTCTGAATTCTTACACAGAAGGCAAGAAGGCAGCCGAGCCCGTTTCACAGTGAATTCCACTTCTGCACAGAAAGAAAGAGCCTGATACCCAAAATAGCTTACAAAGATGTATGGAAATAGCCCCCTCAGTTCATCACATTTCTCCCATCGGTTTATACACAATACTACTTCTCTTGATTAGAAACCACTTTACCAGAACCTCTGCATCTGAGCCGCGGGTGAGGAAATGAGGGTTTCGGTGTGACCAGTCTGTAATCTGCAGAGGATGTACAGTAAGTATATTATTGGAATTAAATATTTTACTATGATAGCATATCATTTCCAAATAACTTCTTCAAACCCAGTAGAGTCCTATTTTATTAAAAAAAACCCCAAACCTAACACCCCACTATTAAGGATACTTAGAGAGGTTTTACATTGAGGACTTTGAATTTTTATCAGACCAGCCTTCAGAGGATTGTCATTCTGCTGATAGGTCTTGGGGTCTAATATATTTTCAGCTTGTTGAAAGTATTTGGGGTGGGAAATGGCGTTACAGCGTTAAGAGGAAAGCTTCACTCCTGAAGCGTAGCTTGGAACGTAAGTGACAGTGACAGGAAAAAGTACTGGTAAATAGTTGAGTTCTGTATGGTTTTTGCCACTGCTCAAATCACACCCAAATCCAAATGCTTTATGATTTTAAAGCAGACTTTAAAGAAGTCTGCATATGCTTTTAAAATTCCAGATTTCAGCTGAAACTCAGACTATTAAAACAGTGTAAAAGAATCTGTGCTGGAGAAATTTCCTGCCAGGGTGAAACGCAACCAGTACTGGAATTTTCATTTGAAAAATCTGATCTCGCAAAACTGCTTTGTGTACTTCCAGGCCATGAAAGGCTGCGCAAGCGAAGATAAGCAGCTAAACTCCATGTATTTATTGCGGCTAAATCTAACTTGCAGAGAGTCGCTCGCGCCACAGACACTTCTCCCTTGGTAGGAGGAGTGTACAGATGGGGAGTTTGCAGTGGCGGATCCCGATTCCTGCGGCTTACACAGCTCACAAAGATGCTCTTCCACAATCTTAAGTGACCCCAAGATCAAAGATGTACTTTAGTAATAGTTTTCAGTTTGGTGGAGCAGTTCCTCACTCCTGCATGGAATGATGGCTTCAACTAAGTGGATTAGCCATTCAAATACATTCATAAATATACACCAACGTTTGCAAGGCTGAAGCCAAAAAAAAATAATAGTATATTTGTGTACTGTATTTCTTGCATATTCATTAAAATGAGATTTTTAATGTCTAGGACACCTGACTGATTTAGCTGAAACTGTAGAACTTTAAATCAGGTTGCTTTGAAAAGGCTGTTATTTTGGGGTTGTTTGTAATATTTAAACATTGATCTCCAACAGGAAAAAAAACCACCCACAAAGTTGTTTAAAAGCACTTCATCTGCTTTTAAATCATTAGGTTTTTTTTCAATTAAGTATTCACCTTTTTTTTCTGTTGTTTGGATGGAGGAGTTAGGTTGTTCTTAACAGTGTCAGTGCATGAATTTCACAGCAATAAATTAAGAATTTTATGTAGCAACCACAAAACAAAGTCAACTTCCTTAATTTCAGAAATTTCAGGATTGCTGGAACTATATTCGGAAATATAAAACTGGTTCATCAGTTGTCTGTCTAACTGAATTGTCACAGCCGTTCATGGCAAGTACCAACATACTGAATATTTTCGGTGTATTTCACGATTAAAACGCAGCTTGCTTGTTTGTTTTAATTCATCACGGCTTTTCCTTCGTCTCGTGCCATTACAATCCATTTAAGTTTCTTGGGAAGGGGTAGCAGTGTGGAGGCATGGCGAGCAAACATACGCAAAATTGGTTTAATTTGTCAACTTTTCTAATCTCCCTCTGTCTTTCAGTACTCGAACTTAAGGATTTTACAGTTATGGAACAGATTTGCCCATTTTTTGGGTTTTGAATGGGGACGTTCAGAGTATCTTCTGAATGAACACAATGACTTGGAAATGGCGCAGTTTTAGGGAGGCGAGTGCTTCTGCAGGTATGCAGGTTTTTTGTCTGCCAGCAGTCATAACAGCAAATCAAACAGATGCGAACCCGATTCTTCTCTGGCTTTGAAATCAGAAGTCATTCCCCTGAAATGTATGAAGAGCTGCAGAAACACAAAACGAGGGGCTTCTGCACTAAAGGCTTAGAGAATCCCTATGGAACCTTACCTGGCATGCTGAGCAACTTTACTGGTTTGCTTGAATCTCTCTCAGCTTCACAGTCATAGAACAAGAAAAACCTGCTGCTTTCTTATGCCCGTGTGAATTAAGGAATGGAGGAATTAATAGGGTCTCTGCTGTATCAGCTGCTCATTTTTATGAATTATATCAGAGCTTTGAGGCTTCAATTCCAACTCTAAGTTTGATGAAGATGAACCAGTGGGTTCAAAAGGAGAGTGGGAATGGGAGCACAGACAGAGCACCAGCACGATCCACAAGTGCCATTTATTTTGGAAAGACAACTGGAAATAATGCATGAATGGGAGTCTCCCGTTAGGGGTAAAAATGTCCTGAAAGTCAAACATGGGTTACCTCTTAGCCAGTGCCTGCTCATTTTGCAAGGGTTAGCATTAAGTGATAAACATGGGTTAAGAAGTGTGCTGGTGAACGTGGGAAATCCTGCAAATAACAATGTTATTTAGTCCAACAGAGGTTAAGTATTTGTTTTGCGTTCTTTGCTTTTAAAAGAAGATATATCAGCATGAAAAAAATCTCCTTTTGAATGATGGATTTCATAGTTCTCAAAAGAATAACCACTTAAGTTTCGCCAGAAAAAAAATATTTCCTCCTAAGGATTAGATTCTTGAGATACTCATCAATGAGTGTGAGAGTATTACATCACTGCCCTCTAGGAATAACCATTTCAATCTTTTTCTGCCTCATTCTGTAAAATGCCCTGTGAGAACGAACCAATTCCCTCAATGAAATCTCATTTTCTCTGGCCTTTTCCCTGCTGAAGAACCCTATAAACACAGAAAATAATTAAACAGAATAAAGGAAGCGGTTATGCTATTTTAGTTAAAAAAAAAAAATTTAAAATCCATGACTTGCTGTTTACATGACACTCATCACAGATCTAATTGCTTATTATCAGCCAGTTTATAATAAGAGCATTGATGTTTATATTTTGTAGTGTAAATAATGTGGAAAAAAATGCAGTCGGGGTTTTCCAAAGGCACTGCTGAGATGAGGAGGTCAGTCCTGTGTTGACAAACACGAGTCAGGCTCAGTTGTCAGACTGGTTTCCAGTTGCACCACCGCACGGGTCGGGATGGGTTTGAGGCTGTTTGGGGTGCGTTGCTTCACCATGTTGGTTTGTGAGGAGACCCCAGTGGGCGTCTTGGTTTGTTTGCTTTGCCTTTCTCACAGTATCCCCTGAGCCTTCTGTGTCTGGGAATGTGTTTTCCGTGGAGCCGGGGCAGCAGCACTGGTTCCCAGGGCACCGTCCGCCAGGTTTCCATCTGCACCGCAGATGGCCCAAGGACAGGAGGGCGCTTTGTGGTTGGGCACCTTCAGTGAGGCATAAAGCACAGGTTCCACCCCGTTTCTGTTGGGTTTATATATGTAATAATGAAATTCTCTATTAGAGGAGGGAGGGGAGGGAGTGTTCTGATGGACGGTGGTTCACTGTCTGTTCTGTCCTGATAACTGTTGGAACAGTTAATCGAAAGAGGAGATGGTTTGGGGCTTTTTTTCCCCCCAAAGACGGGCTATGGTTCACACAGGTTTGCTGGGGGGGTTCCTCTCACGTAGGTGAGAGGCAACTATGGTGACCTGTGAAAAATGCGTCATCAGGATTTCACTCTTCATGAAGTAACCATTGTCTATTAGAGCGAACGCTCATCGCAATTAGCCATAGCTGCTCATTTCATGGAGATCTCAGGTGTCCACCACCTTGGTCTGTGTCACAAGCATCGTTGCGAGTCTGCAGCCTGCTTTAAATTGCCCAGAAACTTCAGCGCCTGCAAATATTTTAAACATACTCAGCAACTTAATGGCTGTAGTGTGGTATATGAATTTCTCGTGGTTTGAATTAAAGTTGGGAATCTTATTCCAAGGTTGCTGAAGTCAGTGGGAAGCAGTAGTAGCTAGTGGTAGAGATTCGTGGCCTTGTGACGTTTGTTTGAAGCCTCAAACTGTTTTTTTCGTAGTAGAGTGTCCACGTTGTGCCAATCACCAATCGTGTTTGGCAATTGGAAGAGGGGAAAAAACCTCAGAAAAATGATTTGGCTTGTAATGTTAGCGATCCTCCCTCCGCCTGTCTTGCGGTGAGCGTAGGGCGGGAGGAGCAGCAACGCCAAGGGTCACCTTCACACTGCCACATTGGCAGGCACCGGGTTTCAGAGGTATAAACCTGCCAAGTTTTATAAGCACCGGCTTGAATTTTAAAGTGCCTTCAGACATGAGAGATAAATACTACACCCTTAAAAACTGCAAATAAAGAATGGCATGTTCTTTTGGAGTTGGTGCAGCATGTTCTTTTGGAGTTGGTGAACATCCCCAGACAGAGCTTTGCTTGGGATGAACGTGCTGAACCAATTCCGCCGTTGGTACCAGGGATGTGAGTGATGCCCGGGGTCTAGAGACAGTGTGCGTCCAGGGTTTTGGAGTGAATGTAGCCGTGATGCTGTGAGGTCTGCGTAGAAGCATCATACTGTAGGTTGCTTTATTTTAAATGACTTACCGTGAATGTGCACTTGTAATTTAACAACATCTAGCAGATAGGTAAAAGGTGGTGTTTCTTTCCCCATAGTGGCTTTATTAGCTCATGCTATCAATAGATTTACAGTAACAACAGGGGAAAGCTCTCTTAGAAATGAAACTTTCAGCCTTTTATGCAGCAGCAGAGTAAAGTTTGATCAACAACTTCTTACGGACATCCAAATATGTAGTTAATGAGCTTATTGTACCAGTTGGTTGGAATCTTCATTTTAGAAAGAAAAGCTATCCAAAACCTACTGAAAGGAAACATCATGTGGTCTGGAATGGTGGTTCCTTCATACATCTATCCATTGGGGGTCACTCTTCCCTCTGATTTATACCTTAAAGAGGACATCATTAGAAAAGCGGTCATATTTCACCTTGTTTAGCTGGTAAGGAAATGCTGATGGTTTTCCGTGGGTGCATGCTGTTGAGTAACGTTGATTAGAGTTACTAGTACTGGGAATAGTAAAAGAAATGAGAAAGCATAGTGAAAGTTGAAGAAATCATGACCAGATACTGCTTTCTGCCGGTCAGTCCCATAAACCTTTCCACAGACAGGACCCTCGTGTCAGTTGTTAATGAGTTTTGGATCAGAACTAGAGTACAGTCCTAGATGAGATGTCATGTTTTGGGAAGAAGCAGTCACAGCTGTTAGATCTGAAAATTCAGAGAAGAGCTTTTAGTGGCTCACTTAGATTCCCAGAAGATGAAGATATGAATCTTTGAAGGCATACATCTCAAAGTCACAGTTCTTTGTTTAGAAGCCCGACTGCTTGAAGTAAAAAATGAAGAGTTTAAAGCATTGGAGGATTTAGGACTTCATGAGGCTCTCCGTAATCAACTTGAAACTAGTAGCACTACCATAACGTAGTACTCATCTTCTGCATCGTTGGCACAAAAATACCGCTTTATAAAGAGTAGATGCTGTTGCTATTAAGGTGCACGTTTTCAAAACGTTTAGCATTCAGTGTGTTCCTACAGTTATAGTCAGATAATGGTTTGTTCTTTCTTTTTTTTTTTTTTTTTCCCCCAAAGTGTAATAGAAATGGCCTTTAACCAGATGTCACAGCAAGAATGTGTCTGTGCTTGATGGAGAGGAATAAGTCAGGCTCTTTCTGTACTATTATTTGTATGTTTGGAAGTATTATTGGAATATGATAGTAAGTTGTTACTGTTGATGTCTGAACGTAGATAGACTGTGGATGTGGTAGGTCCGATTCTGAGCTGGATCGCAGGGCACAACAGTGGTGCCGGGACTCTATCTGTGCTCTCTTCTCTTCCATTTTTAAAGCTCCGTGGCAGATATGAAAAGATCACTCTTATTTCCATGGTTTTGAATATGTTCATTTCACTAAAAGAATAGTTGTGTGACTTTTTGCTGAAGAAAAACAGAGGGGTGTAAAATAGCAGATAGTAGTGAATATGCTGTGCTGGTCTTTCCACTCGACTGTTGTGGCAGCCCTGTCTTGCTGTCAAGACACTGATAATGGAAAGGGTGTTCCAATGTCATGGCTAGATGGCCTGGACTGCGCTGAATATTATTAAAGTAGCTATGCCGGCTTACAGAACTGAAAGATGAGAAAATTAAACTCAAGCATGTTGCAAGTTCAAGTAGAAACAAAGGCCTGTAGTTATCCTCGTTAGGAAATAATGGTCCTAAAATGTGAGAGAGAGAAATTGCCTAATCGTTTCTTCACTGATGTAAGCCATTGAAGTTATTTATACGTATGTCTGTGTGGATGTGTGTTAAACTAGAAAACTCTTCTGTTGTCCTCTGCGTTTTGGCAATACGACTGTCTTGTCGTTCCTGATATTACTGCATAGATCCAGCAAATCACGAAACCTGGCTAAAGAATGTGTGGCCAATTTTAGCTGATCTTTAATCAAATTTGTAGATATTCCACAGGAAAGTGCATTCATGTTGCCCTGGACATTCAGACTGTTCCATGGAAAATGTAATTCTAAAGCTTAAGGCAGATTTTAAGCTATTTTTATTTTTGCTACCGATATTTCATAAAGCTGTAATTTAGGAGTTGACTCTGGATTAAATTTATATGCATCTATTCAGTGAGAAATTATGCTGGAAATTGCCGGTGAACAAGATTTCTAACAACTGCTTTTGACAGGCTTGGAAGCATAACAGGAGTAGCCTTTCTGGTTTCCTAAATCCCTTTAGACTTCAAAACAGCATTTTGTCGTTTTGGTTTGGCTTTTCAGGCTAACATGATCTCCACTTCTTAATTTATTTGAACTTCATGGTCATCCTCAGAGTTGGCTCTCTTGTAGAGAGCTTGGAGGATTTATATTCAAATGAGTCCTCTTTTATCCTTTCGGGTCATGTAGGAGTAATACTGAATTCAGTGTTAAAGTAGCGGTCTCACAAAGGTCCCTTTGGGCTTGGTGGCAGTCCCTATTTACAGCCTAGCTAAGCGAGGTACGCGGAGTGGGGTTGGAACTCGATGATCTTCAAGGTCCCTTCCAACCTAAACCATTCTATGATTCTCTGATTTCCTGACCTGCCCAAGGTCACCCTGCTAGCTCTTGGTGAGGACAGGCTTTCTTGACACCCTGTCCACACTGCGGCAGCCACAAGACGGAGCGTGTTGTCGAATGGGGTCTTTATACATAAAGATCATCTGGAACTTGGGTTATTTCTTGAACTTCAGTGTAAAAGATTGTCTATGAATGATGAATGAATACTAGATTATCGTGAGACAGAGCTCTGGTGTCATTGTAGTGATACTGTTGGATGTTTTTGCCCAGGAGGAACACATGGAGGACAAACACTTGTAGGAACGTGTGTCTTATGTGCACCTTCAGTATCGTGCTGTGGATGCTAATGTAATTTTTGATGTACACACTAATTTGCACACATGTTTTGAGAGTGCCTCTGTATCCATTTCTGAAAGGGCGAAGGAGGGAAGAACTGGGGAGCTTCCCTGGCCAGAGGGAGAAGAGGTTGTGGAGAAAACCCACTGCAGAGGCAGCTGGGGAGCTCCAGGGACATTCCAGCTGGCCTCCATCCTCCCTTTCCCCGCTTTTGTCCCTCTGTCTTCTAAGTCCTCTCTTCTCGGGCACCACGTGAAGCGCGCTGCTTTCTTCACAGTCCACAGGATGGGAAGTGGGGCTAAGGCCAACGTGCACAGAAAGGGGTGTAGGAAGTCTTCTCTGGTTTGTTTCTCTTCTTGGCAGTGCCCACCATTACATGTCATGTGAGCAGAGCTCAGGGCACAGTATTAGTACAAAAAGAAGGCAGAGTCTGCCCTGAAAACGTGCAAACAGCTGATCTGGAGAAGCTGTCTCTTCTGGCCCGAGGTGAGTGAAAAGCGTGTAAGTCTAAGAAAACTAGGTACTGTTTCCTTAGGAAAGTTTGCTTAACTAATATACTTAATTTGCCAATGGTTATCTTTAAATTAGAGTTGCAATCCTTTGCCTGATTGCTTCAAGATGTTTTTTTTTTTCCTGCGAGGACTCTTAAATTCCGGGAGAATCCCTTTAAACATCTGTTCTGGCTTCAGAGTAGAGATAGCGCTGGGTGACTGCTGCGACACCGTAATTAGAGGTAGCTGCTTGGTTAGCCATGATCCCTGTCTCCTCCTGGTGCCATCGTTTTCATGCGAGCAGCTAAAGGCATCCCATAAGCAAAATAAATGCATCCATTCAACACTCTAAAATGGGATTCAGGGCTTGTTTTCCCAGCAAATCCTGTAATTCATCAAAGTCTCAATTGGAAAAGCTTAGAACGAGCCTACAAGCATTGAACTTATCAAAGTGGTCACATTGGGGGGCAAACATGGCCTTTAAGACAAAGTGTATGAAGTATACAGTGTTTATGTTAGATACTCTCAGGTGTTAAGAAAGGTAAGATGTAAGCAAAGCGCGCAGTGCCGGTCTAGCCAAGTTTACAACAATAAATCCAAAAGTCTTTGAAATTATTACCGGTGGTTCACATGGCAGTCGTCATGGATTACGTTCATGGTTTGGTGCAAGTGCAATGAATTATATGCATCCAGTGAAAATTATTTTAACTGCCTCATGAAGGATAAAATTCCAAAATACTCAGTATTGATGTAGTACTGCTTTATTAAAATTGCCAGCCTGTTTGCCACGTGTTTCGGTGATAGTTCTCCTTGTAAAATTGCGTGACCTTGTGTATCACTTCTTCCTTACATCTTTTACAAGAAGGTTCTGCCCACTGCATTTTGGGAAGTGCCTGGTCCTGCTGATGGGGAAAACACCTCTCTGGGATTCTTCTTCTTGGAATTCAGAGGAAAAATAATTTTCTGAGTCCTGAGTAATTACAGATGAGAATTGGATATAGCAGCTGGGTGGGCAGGTTTGGGTCTCGGGTCCCTCAGTCCTGCCCATGTCCCTTGTTTGGAGCTAACCCTCTCCCTTCAGCTATAGCTTCATCTAAATGGCTCTTCTTTTATTCCTACCTGGTCGGTCTCGGTAGAAAGGAAAAAATGAGCTCTTGTTCCTGCTCTTGCGTTGGGATTGTTCACAAAAGACTTGTTAGGTTTCCAGCATGGAGGCCTCTCAGCGGAGACGTTGCCTTTCCGGAAGCCTCCTTGCTCCGTACCTCCCACGGGATGGCATGGCAGGATTCGCACGGGGCTGAGCGCTCCTCAGCATATGGCGGAGAGCTCTTGTCGGCGTGGCTGGCGAGACCAGCGCAGGGAAATGTTCCTTCTTCCTTTGCGTTTGGAATACAAGCTTCACCAAAAGCTGCCTTGTGAAGCCACTCTTCCTTTCTGCTTTCCAGATGTCCTTTCTCTGCCCTCTCCTCTTTTTTGGGTTATTTTGAATGCTTTTCAAGAATCAGCCAGGTTGGCCCTCCAGTAATAAAAATGTGGGGAATGGACGACAAGATCATCTAATTACTTATGTTTCTCTTCCTTTCATTCCTCTAATTTATGTGCCTGGTGGCAAGAATTAAGTCAGAGGAATAAGTAAACATAGATGTTTCTTTTAGGAAAGCGTGTTGGTGATGGACTTCTGCCATGGGTTTCAGGTTTGGACCTGAATCAAACCGAACTTCTCCAGCACTTGGTGATCATTAAATTGGGATAGCGGATCGATTGCTGCGCTCGGAGGGGTCTGAAAGCCTCATTGGGCTCCCAGTCCAGCGCCAGCTGCTCTGGACTGGGGTGTGAAGGAGCCCAAGGTCAGTCCACCGTGTGGATTCTGCAGAGCAGCAGCAGTGTCCTCCAAGTGCCTCGCTGCGAGGGTGGCGACAAAGGAGCTCTTGGGTTAGCGACCATCTTCTCTGTTGAAGAGACACCGCTGCGGAATGAGTTTGAGAAAGGAGGAAATTCTTTACTACTGGCTGAATCCTTTGCACAGGAAAGCGAGGTCTGTAGATGAAAGGAGTGAGTTTTAGATTCAGACCCTCTCAATAAGACATTAAATACACAAGAGGAGCCGTGACATATGGGCCACGTTCCACAACTTCAGAGCATATTTCAGAATTAATTATGCCGACAAAATTTTATAAAGAGCAGCTCCAGACTCTTTTCTTTTTGGCAACAGTCGCTTCTGGCTGCTGTCTAGCAGATGAACATGTTTTTCTGGTTTTATTATTTTGGGCTTGGCTCACATGCTTACTGTACAGATGACTCGGGGGGGGAGAGGGGCAGAATTACCTGCAGTGATTAACCAGGCTTGAAGTACTTGCGGCAGTGCCCGGGTGTTACCGCGTTGCCCGGAGTGCCTGGGGAGTCGGGAGGGGGAACGGCGATGGGAGTCGACGGGGAGAGGCGGGAGCGAAGGCTGGACCGGGATGCAGGCGGCGGTGGTGTTTGCAGCCAGCGTGGAGGGCTGTCCGGGATCCAGAGGGCTGAGGTCTAGTCTGCGGAGAATTCCAGCGTGGTTTAGTCTAGACTAAACATTTTTGGATGCACTGAGCCTATTGCTCTTGCTCAGTCTCCTCTGCCAGGGACTAATTGGAGCTGATGATCACCTACCCATGAGAACTGTGAATTCCATTTGGAAGGTGCTTTTTTTTCTTCTTCTTCTTCTTTTTTCTTTTCCTTTTTTTAAAAAGCATTTTACAGGTTTTGGCAGGAGGATATTTTTGGCTCTAAAATTGCAGAAATACTTTCAGCATAGATTCAGGTATAAATGTTAATATTCTCCAGATTCCTTCATTTAAAAATGATGCCAATTACAAACAAACAAAAATCCACCCCTCTTTCCAATTTGGGTAACCAAGTTTACTTTCTCTTCCTTTCTTTTCAGTCTTTAAAAGCTCTTTCCTTCAGGCCTTGTGATGCGGAATGCCTTCTTCCATGCTTGTTTTGATAGGCGATCGCTATAGGCTTCTCCCGCAGAATTTGCATGTGGTGGTAGAGCGATATGGGTGGGATTCCAAAGCACTCGCCCTCCACCTGATGCCTCTCTCCTTCAGTCAGTGGCCGGTCCAGCACAAACCACGACAGTGGGATCAGCCTTAGGCTGACTCTGGGCACGTTTGGAATCTCATCGTTGCTCAGACAGTTTGTGTGTGTTCAGTCATTTCTTAGAATACACTTTACATGGATGGACCTTGAATGCTTTTACTTCATACTGAGTTTGCAGCGTATGCCATTTGACAGAGTGAACAAAAAGAAGGCAATATATAGTGTAATATAATGTATTTTAGGAATTATTGCAGGTTTTCTTTTAAATTTTATGAGGACATTCAAAGCATCTTCTTCTCTTCTCACCCCACCTTCAACCTTGTTAGGAAAGGCATAGGAAGAAACCTTTAGGGCAGAAATTTTAGTGGTTGCTGATCAAACAAAGGGGTTTTTGGAGAAGAGAGATGAAAAGGCAACCTTTAAAATTAAGGGGAGCTTTATAAGTTCTTTTGTGTGTGTTTACGTAATACTGATTCAGAAACAATAAGTCACGGAGCTTTCAGTAATGCAATTTTAATCAATATACATTTCCCAATTCTTTTTAAGTCATAACCGGATCCAGAAGTAGCAGCGAGAGACCTGCAGACGTGTGAAATGGGAAAAACAGAAACCGTGCAGAGGGAGACTGTTTATCGCGTAAAGATGTGCGGGCTGCTGCCTCAGGAGATGGCATTTCGAAGCGTAAGGTAGGCTTGCTCTGCTCGGGATGAGATGAAAAGTTGCTGTGGGGTCGGATGTTCCTCTAACAATAGCATTAAAGGTAGCACGAAATCACTTGCTGTTAGGAAAAGAACTGCTGGGTAAGCGTGATACAGTATTTGGGATTTGAGGAGCCCCCACATCTGATGAAATCCACTGTTGCTATTTTAGTTCTGGATAGTTTTCTTTGAGATGATCAGTCGGACTTCTCAATATGTGTATCTCTGGTTGCAAAAATCCACCTGAAGCTGGTAAAAGTTTAAGTGCTTGGAGTTAAAAAAGATCTAATAATCACTGTTGCATACATTACTATAAGAATCAGAAAATTGTCTTCTCTTTGCGTGGTGACGTTCATTTCGGTACGATTTTTGAAGGTCATAGCTCAACGGTCTGGTGGAAGGGGAAGAAATGCAGACTCCAAGGAAAGTTCTCCTCACTTACTCATGGTTTCATAATTTCTATGGTAAAGCCCTTTTTGTCATGAGTCGGTTAGTTCTGGCTCCCATTTTGTTGCAGCTGTCATACAGCTTTCTGCTGGATCCGTCTGTCCTTCTGAGGAGGGCCGGCTCCCCGTGGGGTACAGAGAAAGTCTGCTCCTCGCAGGCACAGGCCCTCTTGGAGCACTGCGAAGGAACAAGGAGGACATGAGGTAGCACTGGCAAGGATCTTCTCATCAATCTTGCCAGCAAGAACACCGTTCGGTTCGTTGGTTGGGGTTTTTTGTTCAGAGTCCTGCTCCTCCACTGTAGGATCTACAGACCAGTCCCCTAATACCGCCGAGGAGTTAAAACTCCCAATGTCCTCTATTCCTCTTGTTGGAGCCTCTAGAAATCTTGAAATCCTCTAAGCTTATTTCACATCTCCTGCAGAGTTTTCTACAGGAGTCTTTGGAGCGGTCCGGCTCTTTCAGGGAAATCTCCTGGAGGGTAATGTTCTTGCTTACTCTGCCTTCTCTGTGCCTTCTTATTTCTTGGAAAGACTTCTGAGGCCGTGGCAGCTGACCGACTCTAACAGGATCAGCCGTCCTCCAGTTCGGTAACCATCATCGAGTTGGTTTTTTTGGAAATTGTTTGAGGAGGAGTGAACGAGGACTTGAGAGCAGTGCGGTGTTCTTTGACGGAACCACTATTTTTTTGAGTAGTCTTCAGCAACGCTGACCATATGTTGCTGTCGAAAAGGCTGTGGGACCTGGCAGGAATGAAAGAATTTGTTTCAACGAGCTGGGCTAATTACTTTCAGCGAGTCCTCAGCCAGTTGTGACGGTTGGTTGCTCTCTCCCGTAAGGTCTTTTAAGTGTTGAGTTTCATGAAACTTAAACTTCTCCACCCTGGCTGTTCAGTTTCTCTGCTAAGCCTCCAACTGTGGACTTGAAATTATAATGCGAACTGTATTTATAATGCTTAACGACTCTCCTCTTTCCCCTGGGTCCTCAAATAGGAATTTGACTCCTTGATGTCTCTTCTATAGATGAGGGAAATTGTCAAATGTAAGTACACACAAGTAGAAAGTGAGAGACAATGAGGCTATTTGGAAAACAAACGCTAATTCCAGTTTCTAGACTGTCATCTGCCAGTCCAGACAGCAGTTCCTCTTGAGTCAGCACGTCTCAGGTCTTGTGGTCTTTTGACTCGCTTTTCGTGGATAGATTTCAAATGCCTGTGCTCAACATGGAAGTCCTAGCAACCGCTTGAGGTTTGCCTGCAAGACTGTCTCGGTCAATTGTCCCCTTTCCCCTGCCTTGGGAATTTCTGCTCTCCTTTCTGTGTCCCACCAACATCAACTCCGTAAGTCAGCGGGAGAAGGGATGATGTGTAGCGGTGTTTGGTGGAGGCATTCAGTGTAAGGCTGGAGAAAGTGCCGTTATTGCCAGGCCTTTGTTGCTGTCCAGGCAAGGGATTACGCGGTGGCCCTGCGCATGATGGCAGCTCTCCTTCTCTGGGATTCGGGCAACATAAAAGTTCTGCGTAGCCTAAAATTTGACCATTTACTTTTGTGAAATGTACCTGGCTTGTCATTGAGCGCCATGTGAAAGTCAAGGCAAAACGCTATTATTGTAATTAAACTTTTGGGGTTTTTTAAGAGTCTGAGGCTGATCTTTAAATAAAGCATTTGCGCTCAGTTGTTAGAGCTTATGCCATTTGTGAGCCCTCTAATTGCATTAGCCCACGAACTGACATGTTTGTTAGGAACAGCGCCAAATACCACTGGAGCTGCCAAGGGGGGGTTTCTTCCAAGCCTTGCTGCGTAATCTCAGCCTGTGCTGAAGTCAGGCTGCAGTTCAGCGGTAATTCTTTCGCTCTCTGCTGTGGTGTTACTTCAGTCGTGTCCTTCTAACAAGCGAAGTGGAAATTGCTGGAGAAACGCCACGTTAAAATACATAATGCCAGGGGTGAAAAATAGTGGCTTATGAAATAACGCAACCATAATTTCTTCTCAAATGGTAGAAACAATCACCCAAATAATATTTATTAGCATGACTCAGTAAAGTCAATTAGTTTGTTTTGATTTAGAGCAGCTGAGTGTCTTAACAGATGTACCAATTACTGTTGTGTTTACTTGTGTACTGTTTTATGGAGAGAGGGCTGTCAAAAATGCAGTAACGCTGAACTTGTTACTCATCTTAACTCGCATGCATAATTCCAACTCATCAATTAATCATAATCATACCATTAATCATAGTTCGTCAAATTAAATATAATATATTTAATGTAAGAATAATACATAATAATAAATAATTCTTAATTTAAAGATGACCTTTATTGGTGACCTATACTGGGGAAAACCCCACATTTCTTACACTAAGGCAAGCTGGACTTGGGAGATGTGCACAGCATTTTTTCTTACATAAACCTGGAGTAAAAAAAAAAGAGGCAATAAAATGTAGAAGAGGCCTTGTCACATGGTTTGAATTTACCTGGCCCATGGCCAGCAACCATAGATTTGATTTGTATAGCAGCAGGTCACTGGAGACCATAGCATTGCTATTAAAACGCACTTAACCTGGTTACAAGGCAGCATATACAGATAGTGTGTGATCAGTTACCAGTTTTAGTAGAATTACCCTACAAAAATCGGCAAGAAAACTGCTGCATGCGTCGATGTGTCCTGTTTTGCTGTTTCTTCTAATATTTTTTTCTTCATTTTTACTGTACTTAAACCTATTGTCTGTCCTTAATTCTTCCAAAATGGGAAAAAGAAGACATTTTACATCATTGTAATAAAAACTGAAGTGCATTGCAACAGAATTAGTCCATTTATTAGAAAAAAGGTTTTGAGGAATCAATAAATAGAATTATTTTAACTAATTCCATAAAGGAAAAAGACAAACATGGTGGAGACTCTTCATTGGCACCTACTTTTGCCCGACTTCATTATGTTTTGCATTGGAGGAGTATACAAGTAATTTTAAAAGAAGACACACAGGTAGATATTTTTGTTGGAAAAAACTTTGATAATTGGTTAAAACAGACCAAAACAGATTTCCCAAAACATAAGCGAAATTCAGTCCGTTTTCCTTGCTTATAATAGACGCTTGAAACTTGTGAGAGGCAGTTTCTGAGCCATGCTCTCGCTGGGAAGCGGGGGTGGGCAGCGGGAGGAGCGAAGGACTGAAGGCAGGAGAACTGCCAGGTGTAGGAACGAGGGGGAGAAACCGTAAAGGGCTTTTTTTCTTCTTTTACAAAAACAACTGCCAAGAAGTTGCTTAACAAAATACTCTGAAGTGCCCATAGCGAGACTTTTTGGGTATGTCTTCACCGTGGTCCATGGACGAGGGTTTAAGTACAAAGCTGTGCTCAGCAAACTGACACCAAACTCCTGTGCCTCTGAGACACTAATGTTTAAAAGTTGAGTGAGTTCTAATATATGCACCAGGTTTTATTGGTTTTGTAGGGGAGAATATAAGGAATCGAACTAGATGGACTCGGAGAGCAAAACCTCCCACTGCGGGATTTTGGGGCGTCGTTCTCGCCGCTGGGAAGGGAAGGCTGTGTGGCGAGGGGAGGTGGTGGTCCTCTGCAGTACGCGAGCTCACAGTGCCTCTCCTAGTGGGTATCTTCAGCAAGAGACCAGAGAGAGCAGCCGTGCCTACACGGTCTCCCCCGTGCCGCCCCTCCTTCCCCGGCCAGGCGCGTTGGCTGCGGGCGAGGGCGATGCTGCAGTTGGCAGTTGCTGCCGTGGGTCAGCTCTCGCTTTGCATCTTCTCTTCACTGCCTTGGATTTCCTTTGTCTTCTCTGTTACAGCATCTCTGGCCGTTATAATAGTTGTATTTGCGCAATTATTTATTTTACTTGCATGATTTCCCCTTTTACCCATGTTGCCTTCTACCTCGCTGTCCCAGGAACCGATTCCTCCCGGTGAAGCGGTGGTGTGCGAATTGCGGCTGTTGTCCCTCTTAAGTCAAAAGCCAACATTCCCTTCTTTTCTTTTCCGTTGTCTCCTTTAACATACTGCCAACGGGTACGTCGTTTCCATCTGCTGACACTTCCCCACTGCGTGTTTCCACTTAGATAGCGGGAAGGAACGCAGAGCGAGCAGACAGCGCTGCGTTATCGGGGCAAAGCGCTCGCGCGGAGCTGTCGGAAGGGGACGGTGTTTCCAAGTCACCCTCGTAGCGTGCGTATGGAAGACCGATGTCCAGGTCAGACAGGGTATGACGTTTCACTTAAGAGGACGACTGGAGGGACCGAGGTTGGGAGGGGAATAGCGTAATGGGAGCAGATGGCGAGAGAGGTTAGAAGCGGAGAGGAGAATGGACGAGCGGAGAGGGAATGGATGAGGGGAAAAATGGCTGGAGTGCAAAGGGAGGAAGAGCGGAGGAGCTGACGGAGGAAGGACAAGGATAAGCAGAGGCTGCAGGAAAGGAATGGGAAGGGAGAAGCTTAGATGGGGAATAGTAACTTTACAATAGCAAAAATCCTAGAAACGGTGCTTATATATGATCCCTTTTTATGGTACTTCTCATCACTGGTTTCTCCTGAGTCAAACCCCTCCTTTTGGTGCTTTTTTTTTTTTTGAAAGGCAGTATGGTGAAGAATCTTGCAAACCTAACAAGAATAATCTCTTACCTCAGAATAACTCAGAGGGAGTAATCTCTTTTTTAAGAAAAGTGCTTAGCACATGAGTTATGTACTGCTGTTTCTTATTTTGTCTGTCTTTAGCATTAATAATCCTGCAGAGTTTTGCCCTGGCTTTCTGTAAGATTCTGTATGATTCTGTAAGATTTCTGTATGATTAAACCTGCTAAAAGAAAGCAGTGGTATAGAAAAAGAGCAGCAGGCAGGAATTAGGCTCCTGGGAAAAGGAATTCCTGTAAGGAGCACTAAATTTCAGAATATCATAAAGCCTTCCTTTAAATTGGAGAGTTCTAATTTTAAACTGCTGAAACTGGTGAAGATCAGCTCCCCAAGGGCCCTTTTGCATCCTTCCTGCCTGGGACTTCATTAAATTGTTAGATTCTGAAGAGAAACCTTAGAAAAACACCTTTTTAGGTATGTTTATAGTTAGACAGCATAATATTTTTCCATAAACCAATTGGTGATAATTAAGAGAGAACAGCAGCAGGAGTATACTTCATTTTTACGGAGCAATAACGCATTTCAGGAGCTGTCAAAATTTAAGGCTGATGATAGGATTATTATGGCGGAAGAATGGAGGTGTCAGTTCTGTTACGCCTATCAGACTGGGAGTGAAACAGCAATCGGGATGGAATCATTAATGTATTAATAGAGAAAGAATACTTTCCTGTCTCCTGGCCCAGCCCTGTCCCTGGCTGCGTTTTGATGCTTAGACCACCCAGGCGCTGAGACGATTACTGCAGCTGAAGTCCAAACTCCGTTCCAGAGCATGGCCAAGAGGAGTAAGAGTGACGGAGTGAGTTAAAAAATCAAAAAACCGATGGAACCCGAAGAGGCTGCTACTGTTGTGTATTCCTGGGATGCAGCCAGGAGGACGGGATTCGACTGCTGAGGGAGAGCGGGTGAAGGAGA
The DNA here is from genome assembly GCA_008711295.1 of Anarhynchus alexandrinus. Classification (NCBI taxonomy): domain Eukaryota; kingdom Metazoa; phylum Chordata; class Aves; order Charadriiformes; family Charadriidae; genus Anarhynchus; species Anarhynchus alexandrinus. Next base: position 37,254 of record VUYV01000651.1, on the reverse strand, counting down.
GTGTAAACCTGGAGTTTACCTACCTCGTCTGGAAAGGATGCAAATGATTATGGATGAAGTGATCAATGCTCATTTCTTCATTCTTTCATCCTTTCGTGGGTAATGAGAACAAAGACGTACCTGATGGAGTAAAAGGGCAATGGGCTTCGACCAGATGCTGACTAAACATCTGTGGGACATTTAGGAGCTGACTTAAGCATCGTATAATAAAAGGAAATGCTGAGGTTGGGTTTCCTAATGGGCTACATATTCTGATGATTACTAACCGTGTCCGTAACGTTGTGATGTGGAGTTGCAGTTCAGTCTGGGCTTTAGGGAATGCCTGAGCACCTTCTGCAGTACGTGGGTTGAAGGGTGGTCGCCGCCGTTGTCTGGAGTATATATTGCTCAACTTTACCAGCAGCCAACATTAGTAGAGGAGTAGGAAAATAAGTTTTGTGATTCAGCCTGGAAAATTCTGAGTTTGTGTTAATCAAGGATGCGAATTCTTTAATAGAAGTGATTTTGTGTTATTAGTGGGTTGGGAATTATGGGTGGGATATGCAGAAGAAGCTGCTGTAGAAGAGGCACAGAGATATGTTGGGCATAGAGATACATTACCTTGGGACAGAAAGCCCTTCGCGTGTTATGTTGCACAATATTTATGTCATGTGTAGGACAGTAAGAGCATGTTAGTCTTCATGCCTTTTGCATCCTCAGGGTTCAACCCGTCCTTGCAAAGGGAGACTGCTGTTGGCATCGTCCTCAGCTCTGTGCAGGAGCCGTCGTCTCGCGTCCTTCCCCGACAGAAAACAATCCATTTTCTGGTTTGTGCCTTTCTGGGGGAAGAACGAGTTCTGTGGGACTGTCTCTGCTTCCCTTTGTTCTGACTTGATGGGAGGGGTGGGCATTTTCTTTTAAATGAGTAACCTGGGAGAAGAAATCAGTGCTGGCCACAGAAACACAAGAAGATGGATGGCTGTGTCTTGCGGAAAGGAAGGAGGCAGGAGCAGCAAAGCTGCCGCGGCAGCTCGACCCCGCTCAGTCCGCAGTGCAGCGTGGGATTGATTGCACTGCCGTCGTCCTGCGAGTGGCCGGGACCGTCTCCCTTTGGTTTGTGGTAACATGAGTGCTAATTACCAATGCCTGTGTAGTAAAATTGACTTCGGCGGGGGCGGAGGAGGTCAGTCAATTAGAAAAAAAATCCAGAAGTTGCTGATGTTTCCTGGATTGGGGCCATCAGATTCGGCTATTAGTGTCTGTCAGGAACCAGGAGTGCCATGGTGGGGGAAAAGGAGATGGGAATTGCTCAGAGGTTGTTCTCTTGAATTTTTATGAGCAGTATCTGATGTAGTTTTGCAGAGCTACTGCAAGGATTTCTGAAGTGTGAAAATTCAGGTGTTAATATGGGAATGATGTTCAGTGCTATAGTTTCAGCTCTTAAACTTGCAGCTTTCCCTTGCTTTCCTCAAGTTGATGAGATCTTCTGTGTGAGAGCGGCTGCATTGATCTGTGTTGATCACAGGGCGAGCGATTATTTAAGAGAAGAGGAGTGGAATTGGGTCTTAAATTTTTTCATTTCTGTAGCCATAACTGAACTGGACAAGGTGCTGAGCAACTGACTCCGGTTGACCCTGCTCTGAGTGGGAATAGACATCTCCAGAGGTTCCTTCCAGCGTTATGCTGTGGTTCTGGGGTGATCTACTTCTGCACCCGGCAGATGGTGAGGAGGTGGAATAAGTGAAGCTTATCAACCTACTAGTTCCCTCTTCTGAAAACAGATACTAAAAACCAGACTTCTCTGCCATGGACCTCCACAGAAGTCAGTATCTGATCAAGCTTTTCCTTCCTCCTTAGCCAGGCTTTTCAAGATTGATTGTCAGTCAAATGCTCCATCAAATTCTTCTCTGAATGGTTTTGGTCAACACACATTCTTAACATATCCAGAGTAAAATCTGCAGTTGTATCATTTCAGCACAGCTCCCATCATTCCAGCAGAAACATCCAGCTGAAACAGATGGCACTTTGACAGGATCGAAAAGAAATCTTCATCAGCACAATACTTATCCTTCTTCATTTGAAGTTGTTCTCTTTTTCGGTGTATTAGTACAGGTTTTTCAGCTTGCTGTTTTAACAAATGCTCTTTTTTTTTCTGAAGATGAACAAGATGTCTGTGTGGTGTGTTTATTTAAAATATTTTAAGATGTAAGACATACAGATCCAACTCGAGCCTCATTAAAAGAAGTTAGCCAAAAATGGGGAGCCTTCAGACACCTATTATAGTGAATTATAGCAATTAGAAGCGTGAATTCTAACAGCTCAGACTGCTTCGGTTGATCTGGAATTCTTCCCAAAACCTGCAGAAATTTAAGGACCGAGGTCTGTCCAGGTAAAACACAGGGTCTTGGCTAACCGCTCAGCATTGTTAATAAACACCCTGGTTTGGGGTTCTTCGGGGCGCACAGCACCTCTGTCAGCAGCAGAAGCAGCAGCATCGGGTTGGTGCGGCGCTGCGGAGGCTTCTGTAGGTGCATTGATCGTAAGCACAGACTTAGAGTTGTTCTGAATATGCCAATGTCTTTCACGGTTGGAATTGCTGTTACCGAAGCCTCCTAAGGAGCCAACAGCTATCGAGACCCCACTGTTGTCCATCCTCTACGCGGGCAGGACACGAATTCCCTGCCTGGCTTCCGCGTGCCTTCAAACCAGCACAGAGAGCAGCAAAGGGACGGTAGTGCTGTCTCCGTTCGCTGTATATTCAGCATAACATTAAACAAAATGCTTAGGTAATAGCAGAAACTGCTTTGGCTTTCCTGAGTGTACGTATGATGTTTTAGTTATGTACGTATGATGCTTTAGTTATGTACGTCTGAAGCAGTGGCTTGAATTGTCATTATCATTGCTTACAGAAAAGACCTGCTTAGCTTTCCAAGGGTGAAATGGAGTTCCTGGGGTCCCCTCCTGTAAAGACAAATCTTCTGTGATATGTTCTTTTGGGTGACTCCTTTTTAAGGACAAAAAGGCTGGGGAATTCTCCAGGAGAATGTAATAGCGCTTTGAGAAAAGAGTTCACTAGGTATTCAAAGGAATAAAGAGAAGCCAAATTAAATGCGTTTAATACTTATCTTGTCATGATTATGTGTTACTCTTCACAGTAATCCCAATCTGTTTTCTACAGGAGAAACCGTTCTGTGAGAACAAGGCAACAGTTCGTAAACCTACAAACCAACGGCCAGTTGGATGAACAATGATCAGAAACTCTTTCTTTCATCTGGTTCATTCAAGAGGACAGAGTAAAGAGAAGAATTTCAATCTATGTTTGGTTGGTAAGAGACGAATTTCATCTTTGTGCATGGATGGAAGCAAACTCAATGTTGTGTCACTGGCCTGAGCAGTGCCATGTGGGTTTCTGGCATGTTCAGTTACATTTTCTAAAGGACTCGAGGCTACATGTTCAAGGGCTTGACAACTTCTGTTGGGGACAGAGTTTTGAAGGCGCTGTGAGCAAAGCACCTTCCAGTGGGACAGGTCAGCCTGGCTTTTCTGGCCCCCCCTGGAGGTATGGCCCTCACTCGGTTACTGACTTCCTCCAGCTGTAAGATGCCATTATCAAATATGTGAAAGATTCCATATTCCTTCAGTAACTCAGCCTCCACGGGCGCATAATCTCAGAAACCTTTGGTCTCATTACTCCTGAAAAAAAAAATAAACCCAAACCTCCACTTTTCTTCCTGTAATAATTTCATTCAGGTGAGCAGTGGGAATTTAAAAATCATATCTTAGTCTCCGCTGTGAACCATTCAGGATGATGAAAAGCGTAGAAACGAAGGCCCAAAGCAATTTGTCTGGTAATTTTGAACGTAGTCTCCCTGCTGTTCCTGGCACAAGCTTTTAGGTAAATGTTCCCAAAGAAAATAGTCACTTTGTGTAAACTATCTATATATTGTCTGGTTTAATTATAAAAGCATCAAGTGGCATTTCCTTCCCCGTAAAATTCCCTAACCTCATATTGCCAGATGTGGCAGTAAGTCATATAGCTGTAAATCAAACCAGCCCCTTTCTTCGTAATACTGAAAGCGACGATTCTCAAATGCTCTTTGCTGTTGCTTCCCCCTCAAAGTTAGAAGGTGTTGTTACGAGATGATATGTAAACTTGATCTCCAGTTCTTTCTCAATTTTTCAGCCACCGATAAACAATTTGAAACGGTGATGAGTTCCTGGTACTGTGCAGCGCTTGTTTGGAGTTGGAACTGCCTGGAAAGGTGCCTTGGAACCGATTCCTGATGTACCGGAGCCGTGTCCCTGGCTGTAGGTATTAGTCTTCTGGCACCTCCTTCCTTGCAAAATTACCTAGGTTTTTGCTTCTCTGTTTTATGGCGTTTTACATAGCGCATAGGTTGATGGCATCCATCTGGTGATTTACTGGGATTCTGAGACCAGTAAAGAGGTGAATATAAAAGCTGGAAAGGTACCCAATCCTTTTGAAACCAGGCAGCCGCTTGCAAATTCAAGTCACTTCCCGTGTAGGGTTGTTGGAGAGAGCAATTTTTCAAGTCAGAATTTAACATGGAAGCCACAGTTATCTTTTACTTCTTGATAATTCTGGTTGGCTCATTCTCTGCAGTATAGCGTCGTTTCTTGCTGCTTCTTTGCGTTTTCTCCTGGGTAGCAATTTGCAAATTCCTGAGTAGCGATTTGCAAAGCGCTCATCATAAAACTCAACCCGTTTTCACCTCTGAGTTGCTGGAGCATTTGGGGGACATTGAACTGTTTGTAAGGAATAAGTCAATGCAGGTTTTTTCTTGAATTCCACACGTTGCTATCTGTTTATGCCAGCTGAGGATGTTTGGATAGTCAGTCCTTCCTGAAGAAAATGACATCTGTAGAGTTGGAAGTATGACATCCAGAATACCCTCCCAGTTTGTTTCCTACAAAGAGCTGATGTTTGAATGACCCACAGGAGAGGCTGAAAGAGTTAGGTGGTACTCTGTTACCAGTCGAGTACACAAAACCCAAAGGATTGCTCCTGTTGATTGTGTGTGTCAGCCTGAAATGTTATCTCTTGACCAACAGGAAAACAAAACCCAACTTTATAAACACCCAAAGAGTCACTTTCTTGCAGTGGCCCTTATCAGCCAGTGCTCTCCTGTCAAAGTCGATCGCACAATGCGCACTAATTAGTGACATTTAAATGTTGCCCTCTGTCTTCAGATCTGTTGGTGTCAGCGGGCGGGGAGGGGGAAGTAAGAGGGGAAACTGTTGGCACAGAGTTTGGAGAGGCGTTTTGAGTGTTAGCTTGAAGTCAGTGTGTCTCCGGACTTAATACAAAGCCTGCCTTTAGTATCACGAGAGATTTACACGCGCAAAATCAAACCACTCAGTGCTTAAATCCATTGCGAAGTGGACTCGACCAGCCTGTCTGGGAGGATGGAGGACTCGGGGTATACATTTTGTGGTGGAACCAAAGGAGTTCTTGTTCCAGTATGGACTGGTGAATTCCTTTTATCGTGGAAAGCTTCATCTGTTCCATTGCATCCCGCCATGGTTTGTTTCTTTGTGATATTCTGCATGTTTTATTCTACTACTCTGTAAATGGTAGGGATTTGGGCTTCACTTTGATTTTATGTAGTAATAAAAATGGCAACTAGGTAAAGCTTTTTGTGTGTTAGCCAGAGGTTATTTTGTCTGAATGTAGGACCAGGTAGAAGACCCTTTTTGTAGGACGCTCTGTTACTTAAGTTTCTTTCACTGTACAGTTTTGACTAATAAGCAGTAATATTTCTGCACAGTAGCTATGTTAGAGTAATTTTTCTTTTTCTTTTTCCCTCTGGGACTAACATTTCCATATGTTTGTATCTCTGGTAGCATAGTGGCAGCCTGGAACAGGTTCTTAAATACTTGGGTGCTCTATTTATAAAGGATATAGTATATATCCGTTGTGACTGAAGGAGCGCATCATGGAACTGGGAAATGGCCGTTAGGGCTCACCTGCGTGAGCAGAGCCTGGTTTCAGCGCAGGGCCCTGCAACATCATAGTGAAACAGAAATACAGGAGGGTAAGAGAGGAGAAAGGCTCAGATTTTCTGAGCGGGTGAGGAATGGGTTGGATGGACGTCCTGTCGGTGGTTTAGGCACTGCCTTGGGAAAAGGGGTACAGCTACAGATGATCTCTGCGGCTTTGTCCAACTCCATTTTCTGTGTGTTCTAGGGTAACTGAGACAGTTGCATGTGTGTTTTTGCAGGCTGAACACCCACCTTTTTCCTTGCCTTTTGCTCCTTCTGGATTCTGCCTCTCTCCACCATGACTTGGTTCCAGGAATGAACCCGTCGGAGCCTGGAACTTGAGACTCAAACTGAATAAAGAGGTGGGCGCTGTCTCTTCATGCCAACGGAATAACTGCCCTGAGTTTAATGGGGTTAAAGTGATGTGGAACTGTGTTAATGAGATCAGAATGCAGTTTTAAACATTTCGAGTAGAGTGTATTTGTCTTAAAGTCTTTAAGCAAGTGCCTTTTTACAATGCAATAGCTTGGCACAATTTTGATATGTTAAGGCTAGCTAGAAAAATGTGTTTGTTGCATTTTCTGTAAATACTGTTTTATACAGAACCTATATATTTGTTAAACCATGACGAGTTAATGGAGGGATTTCTTCAATTATATTTCATAGTGGAAATGCTGTCCTAAAAAACGGTATGTCTTGAAGGGATTGATTCAAGTGAGGTACAGAAATACGGCGAGGAACAAAGGTGCAGATGAATGTAGTAATGTCTTCAGAGTACTATGTTTGAACGTAGCGTGCTGCCAAGTAGGCTAACTAACATCATCTTTCAATGAAAAACCTGCTTGAAGCTGATAATTACAGTGCCTTTGAGAAAGCAAAGTCCATTCATTATAGAGTAAATACTTTATGAACTGTGAATCTCTCTTTATCTCATGCAAAACTATTTTAGATCAAATCTCTTTCCAATTTGTATTTTTCAAACAATTATATTTAGCCGGGGTCAGAGTTTGGATAATGCATTCCCAGCCCTCGCGTTTATTAACTGGCTCCGGGACCGGACCGCAATGTCAAACAGCCCAAAGAGGTTTCAGATTTACTCTGTGTTTTGGCTATTTTGAGCTGTGCTGCTCCTTCCCGCTGCAGTGTAATCACTGTAGCCATTTGATAAGCGCCTCTCCATTGTGCGACTCGCCTTATTTGCTGAAGCTTTGCTCTCCAAACAGAAACAGCCACTCAAAATGCAGAGTCTTCGTTTAAGACTACGTTCTCCAGAATGAACCACTTCCCAGTTCCAAGAAGGAAACCGCAGTTAAAACAGTACCAGAACGATGGTGTACACAACCAGCATCAAATCCGAGAGCAGCGTCTGGATTTGTTAGTCTGAGCAGTCAAAGTACACTGAAGTGTTGCTTTTAGAGCGGTGTTTTCTCGGTCACCCTGTGGACGCGCTTCGTCCCGATAACTGGAATGGGACGTGCAGGCGGAGCAGGGTAGTGCCGTAACAGAGCTGCAAGCTGGTGAGGGATTAAAAAGGACCTTTGCAAATGCAGTTATCTCCAAATCATAACCAGCATCCCAAAGCAGCCCACCGCAGTTGCCTTATTAAGTCAGGTGTGATGCATCAAATGCAAATAGGTTCGGCTTTGTCTGTGTGAGTCCACGTCTCATTTGAAGACCACTTCCTCAGAAAAAATATCTTTCCATGCCCTCTGAGGTACCTGGAAGTTTTAAAAGCGTTTCTCCAAGTCCTTTCAATTGGGAAGAGGGGCTGTTTTCCTCTCCCGAGTTTTACAGTCACAGGCACCCACATCATTGCTCCTCTTGTCCTCGCTGGCAGTTCGGAGCTCTGCTTTCAGAAGGAACAAGAACGCGTCACTGGGAGTTTCTCGGGGCGTTAAATGACTGAAATCTTAAGGGCCACTTTCCTGTAGAGGGTGGAAGCTCTGTCAGCCGGTGCTGCTTCTCCTGTTGGTACCCTCAGCTCTTCCCGAGACCTGCGTTCTCACGCCGCCTTCAGCAGTCGCAGAGAAGGAGCTGCCTGCGTGTTTCTGGAAACGTAACTTGAACTGGATGTAATTTGCTTTTATTCGGCAGCCTGTGGACATGAACTTCCAATGACTGTTCTTTTAAGGAAAAAAAAAAATAATACAAAATCAAGTGATGGTTTTCCTTACTGCTGAGACGCCTTTCTGGAGGAACAGGAATGGGAAAACCAGGCAGAGGTGGTGTGAGATTGGGGCTGCTATGCAAACTACCTGGCACTGGATGACGTACCGAAATTCTGCACACCCGTAATGCCATTTTCTTTCTTTTTGTGTATTTTACCTGGAAATTTTGCAGGATTCTCTCTTGTGATGTGTTCACACACAGTACCTCAGACAACAGAGGCGTAGTCTTGGCCAGCGGCTCTAGCCACAGTGCTAATGAGGCTGCATAATCATGGATTACTTTCCTCGGATGTGGTTAAATGTCAGTTCACCTATCTTTGAGATGTTAAAGTAGATTTCTGATGGACATGAATTCATTGCTTCCCTTGTGCTATATGGGTTGGAGCTTTGAGGTGTTCGGGAGTCACACAGACGATCTTATTCATTTACCAAAAGATGATAAAAGATAAGTGTTGCTTGAGAATGTTCATCCAGATCTGGTTCATCATAGCGTTCCCCCAGACGCCATGGAGATGTGATAGAGCCACATAAAACTGCTGTGTGGTACTGAATACAGCCTTTGTGTCTGGAAACATGCATGTTTCCTCTTCCTAGAAAACAGACTTCACAGCTCACATTGCTGAGTGACATTTTTTACAGGTGTTTTCACTGTAGAACGATTTGTTTCTTTTCTCTGCAGCCTGAAGAAAGGATGTAAAGTGAGTCCAAAGCATCGCCTAAGTCAAGACCAGGCAGAAGTGCTGCCCAGCGGGGACTGCCACCAGGACAGGGGTGGCTTCTGCCGGGGGGAATTGCCAAGAGGTGGCTCTGCCTGTGTGACGCGGGAACGGGCTGCAGCAGGGAGGTCTCGCCCAGAAAGGAGTAAAGCAGCAGGTGAGCGTCTCCGTGTCTCGTTAATCCCTCCAGACACTTGGTGGCTTTCCCGTCCGGCAGGTTATCGCCGGAACGCTTTGGCTGCTGAGCAAAGTAGGGAAGAAGGTGAGAGTGAGGAGCAGAAATTTGGGAACGGAGCAGTAAAAAGGGAGCAGGGCATCTGTCTTCAAGTGGTTTTGCCTTCTTCACAGAAATAAGTAACCTGAGGTACAAGGTTTTTAACACATTTGGGAATGTTTCGTGCAGAATTATGATGAGACGTTTCTTTGTCCTCGCTTGGCTTCTTCCAGTTTTGAACAACCGTGTCCCCGCCTTGACCAGATGATTTCCAGCCACCATCACTGCTGTACGTGGCAGTGCCCTCTCGTTCCAGCCCATCCGTGGTTCTGTACGCCCCGATAACCGAGTGCCTTTACCGGCACAATTTGCAGAAGCAGCCCTGTCACCTCCCTGCTGGAAATTAGGTATCTCAGATAATCTTTAGTTTGGTGAGAAGCGAAGAATACTTAGCTCCTTTGGATAATACAGTTAGGCTCTGGTTTTTAGATTATTTTAAATTTTTATTTTTAAAAGACAGAACTAGCCCAATATCTTTCTGTGTTGATTCCACTGGGAAATTGTAAGGCAGGTAGCACTAGCAAACCTTGTTATTGATGTCTGCTCTCTGCGTGGGCTTTTGGTTCGTGTAAGTCCGCGGCCGTCCCCAGAGGCTCGTGCATCCCTTGGTAAGCGTGATGTAAGCCAGAAAACCCTAATCTTGTCTCAGATCTTCCTGCCGGCCTTGAGTCAGCACAGGGGGCTTGCTGTGACGGCAGTGTAAAGCGGGGACAGCAATCTTAAAAATAGAAGGCCCTACCAAGACTCCCTCGTTCCCCTGCCACGCTCATTAGCTACTTTTCAAAAAAAATAGTGTTTTCAGCTCCGGCTTTTCATAAGTCACAGTTCTTGGTACCAAATCTGTTGTGGTAAATGTCATTTGGTAGATTGGACTGCCCCCGGGGCTGTGGTTATACCCAGAGTATCCGACACGAGCCATGTTACAGTGCAGAGCGTATTGTGGTGCGTATGTGTGAAGTGGCAGCTTTGCTCTGAAGTCATGAAAACGAATTTTTTGAAAGGCAGCTCTAAGTTTTCTCAGAATGTATCACTTCTGGATGTGCAGGCTTATATTTGCGTTTTTGTTGCAGCTCCTTCATGCTAAACTGTAATGCTAAATTAGGATTTAATTCTAAGAAAGAATTTGAACCAGTGTTGAAACTGCAAAAAATCATCCAACTCCTTTTTAAAAGTGATCTAATCAATTTGGAGCCCCGGTTTAATTAGGAAATCCCTAGGACAGGATTTAAAATCAATAAGACTTAGTTGGGTATTTTCTTCTGTATTTTTGCTCCTAGGATAATTCCTAGAAAAAATGCAGAGTTGGGAATAGCACTCACCTTGCTTTCCCTCATCTAGAAAGCGGGAGGAGAAATGCCTTTTTCCTTTGGGTGCAGGCAGGTCAGTCCTGAACCCCCTCGAGGAGAGCGCAGCGGAGCCTTTCCGCCTTTCCCCAGCCCCTCTCCCCGCTGGGCGGTTCCTGCACCCACCGCAGGGACGCACGGGCAGCTCTGCCTTCTGCCTTCCACTCCCGTAGCAGTCATCAAACCGGGTCAGGACCTGGGTTTGGTAATGAACAGTGACCACCTTAATGACGAGATATTAAAAAATGGAGGAAAAATACTTAAAAGCCTGTGACCTGAGAAAAATCGAGAAGCAGCAGAGATTTACTGAGTGATGAACGAATGTCGTTCCTTTTTCTCACTTCCTGCTTTTATATGTTGAATTCCCATAATTTGTACGCAAACGAGGTTAAACCGCTTTCCGCAAAGCACTCGAGAAGCTAAAAAAAGAAGAGCGCTTCCATGGCGGTGTATATATTTCATGTTCTTCATGTGCTGAGGTGTTTTACTGTAGCAACGGGACTTAACAGACACCCGAGGAAAGATTCTGGGAAGTATTTTAGGGGTCATCTGGTTTATCTGCATCACAGGGAGTACCTCTGGCATTTAATCCAAAGTTGTCCTGTCTTTGTTTGGGCCTCACGTCAGGTTCCTCAAGCCAGTGTTCGGGAGAGCGGAGTTAAATTCCGAGTATTGTGGGGAGCTCCAAACCAGCAGCAAAGTCAAGAAAAATCTGCCGCTCTGTCCTGCGTGACGCTGTCCGCTTATGGCTTCACCCTAAACGTCTCCCGCTCCCCGCCAGCGAGTTTGGACTTGTCCATCAGAAATCATCACATAAAATAAAATCAAGTGTGATTGGAAAGGCCATCTCGTACCGCGGAGCGGGGTGAAAACGCTGCTTCCTGACTGCCAACATTTCAAGGTTTTAGCTCAATTTTTTTTTTTTTTTACAAAGCAAACCCTTCGCTGCTGTCTAGTAAAATAAAATAAGAGTGAAAAGTTCAAATATTAGACTTTCCTGTGGAGCTGGTTTCGTGGTAGCCTGAGAGCCAACATCAACAGCGCGCTAGCGAGGAGTTGATGTTTCTGTCTAGTCTGTGGTGGGCTGCTGGGACGGCGTATGCCGGGCAGGGAGCCCGTCCCTCTCGGGAGAACCTCACGGGTACCTCCCATAGAGCGCTCCGTCCCTCGCTGAAGGGCATTTTTCTCGTCCTCTTCAGTATCTCAGCATAGGTATCGTTTATCCGGCTGTATGGGGGAAGAATGGCAAAGCACACCATGGCTCAAAAAAGAAAAAAAGAAAAAAGAATTTTAATTAGTTCAAATAGCTACAGAAACCTCAGGCTTGGATCCTAAATTCAGTTCTTGGTCAGATTCAGGCTGTTGCCTTGAAATCCGTAGTTGGTCGGGAGAACCGAGAAGGGAAGTTCCCGCAGGTGGTGCCCGCCAAGGGAGCGTAGTTTGGTGGTGGTGAGGTTATTGTCAGGTTGTGTGTGTGTGTGTGTGTTGAGGCCATAAAAACCCAAATTCTTTTTATCTCCAAGAAGGCGTAGATTTCTCCCATGGAAAAGCAAGCACATTGGATACGTCGGAGCTGACAGAACTGCACGTGGTTGGCTTTGCTGTCTGGAGGAGAAGTAGCTCAAATCAAGACCTCAGAGTAGAGGGGGGAAAAGAACCGGGAAGAAATCTTTGTAGCAGTATTCACTTAGAAAGCTTACACTGGGCCTTTCTATCTGTTTGTTGTTGTTTTGTGGTTTTTTTTTAGGTGAGATTAACTGCATTGTCAGTTTATCTGCTAAGNGGGCCTTTCTATCTGTTTGTTGTTGTTTTGGGGGTTTTTTTTAGGTGAGATTGTCAGTTTGTCTGCTAAAAGTAGTGTGTATTCTTCCAGGGAAGAAAGCGTCAGGACAAATACCTTCTGAAGATCAAAGAGAAGGTGCAACTTCACCAACTTGTTTAAGTGTTTGACTGCAGTGCTTGAATTGTTTATGGCTGCTGTCTTTTTCCAAAGCAAGCTTTGGCCTCGTGGCATGTGCTGTGGGGACGCAGAGGGACCCCCAAACCGGGCACGCAGTGCATGGCAATAATTGTGCCTGTCTTTTATCAGCAGAACCTAACGAAGATGATAGGCGAGTGGAGAACCTCGTCCTTTCATTTTTGTTAGGAGCTAAATGCAGAAGAAATGTGAAGGAGTGCAAATTCGTGGGCATCGTTGTGAGGAGTCACTTGTGGGGTGCGAGAGGCAGATTTGTAGAGTCGTTGCTATTCATCAGCCTTCTCCCCTGGCAGTGGGGGACAGTGATTTCTCTTATCTATCATTCAGCTACATAGACGAAACACAACTGTTGAAGAGAACAGCAGACAGATAGTTCAGCAGGCAGCAGACGCTCCTCTTCTTCAGCTCATTCCAGAGCTTTCCCCCCAAGCAACTCACAGCAAAACTCCGAATATTAGATTTCTTTAGAAGTGCTCAGCGATTCAGCAATTTTCTTGATCGTTTTGAAGAAAAAGCAGACTGCTGATTCGAATTCTTGCAAGGAAGATAAATCAATTTTATTTAGAAAACCAAGATCGTGGGTTGTTTTAAACTCCCGTTATGAACCGCACTGTACAGTCAGGGCATACAGGGAGGGAGGGACGTAATCTGGAAATTCTAAACTGTGTTTAAAATCAGCAGCGTGCCCCTAAACCCAGTTGGAGGGTTTGTAAAGTCTGCATCTGGGTCTACATTAAGCAACCACACTATTTTTAGTTCAGCCATTTCTTTTCCTGAAAGGAGGTTGTTCTTTTGCTCAGAGTAGATTAGAACTAAATCTGTAAGTGAAAATGAAAAAGGGAGATGTATGTGGATGTAAAACTTGGGGCTGCGGTAGGATTTCAGTGGAGCGTTTCTGTAGAAGCACGCTCCTTATCAGCGAGCCGTGGCCGTGCGCTGGAAGATAGGCACAGCAATCACAACCACGGGAAAATTTGGCTCACTGGTTGCGCTGTCTCTGAGTTACCCACTAAACGTGGAGAAAACCACCACAAGCCTGGTTTTCTAACACATTTGTATCTCGCTCATGACTGATTTCGGAGGCTGAGAAGATAACGTTTGAACTGAAGCTTTTTCAGTGTATACGGCATTTTTTGGACTTCTTCCCCTGTGAGGCTGATGTTGCGGCTTTTCTTTTAGGACCCTTGGACAGTCTTCTCCTTTCCCTTACTGCCTATACTGCAGAATTTGCAGGAACCTGGTTATCTTATAGATCTCCACCCATTTGCCAAATTCTGTTAAAATCGCCCAGCAAGACCAAAACTCATTAAAGAAGCACGTATGTATAGCGAGTGACAAAAGAAGTCTTGTTTCTGTAGTAAACTAGCAAAAAACCATAATTGTTTGCAGTTTTCGATCATTTAGCTTCCATTTAATCAATTTTCAAGAGGTCTTAGTAGCCTGTGTGTTGATTTTTAATAACTGGTGGTGGTTGTGAAGATGAAGAACTTGAAAATTTAGCCAGTAGGGACAGATCTTCACCACCTTTATTCTTAAACGTTCTTCTTCAGTTTAAGGGGTCAGGAAATGAGGGCAAGGAAATCCTCCTACGCATCTCAAGGCAGATGTTTCTTTTCTCTCCAGTGGCTGACCCGTTTGTGGAGGTTTCTACAACATGGCCGGTAGGTGTGTGGGGCTGAGGGAGAGCACCGAAGCCCCTGACCACGGCTGTGCTCTGTTCGCGCGGGAGTTAACGCAGGAGTTGGAGAGGTCCGGGTGACCTTGAAGCTCCTTCTGCAGGATGCGACTCTGCCCTAGCAACTCCCATTAAAAAGGGAAAAAAAAATATTTAGAAAGCCATTTTGTGCGTTTTGCCCAAGTTTAATGTCCATAGAAGAGCCCGCGTGAATGTGAAATACAGTGGAAAAGAGGACAGGCAAAAGGAATGAAGAATTAATGTTGGCAGCGGCGTATGGAAAGAGATTAATAGGAATGCCATAACAGCCACCCTTAATGTGAGACAGAGACCTCTCCGATTCAAAATAGCGAACAGAAGTGAGTCTCCCTCTTGAAAGATGTTGAAGGCAAAAATTGTTAACTTCGACGAATGCTGGAGCTCTGGGGCTTCGGTACACATGTTTTGAAGTTTTCCAGTCACTGGGAGATATTGGAAAAATATTTTCCTAGATATTAATATTGTCCTCGCTGTAAAATATATTCCTAGACCAAGTATTCATTTTAGAGGACTCTAGCAAGTCTGTGTTTTTATTAAAAAGCCAAACAAACAAAGACCTTTTTTTTCTATTCATGGCAGATGGTAGGCAAAACACGAATCCGCAAGAGCAGGAGAGGCCCCGGCTCTGCTGTAACAGGTTCAGGAAAATATACCTGGGCTTGGCAGGAAAGCTCCTTACTTTAAAAAGAGAGTCTTTTAAATAAGAAGTGAAAGGTTGCTCATCTTATCAGCAAGACCAAGAAGGCCAAGGGTCCTTTCGTAAGGGGTTGTGGCAGTCAGCGGAGGGTTTTCCAGATGCGGCAGCTTGGGCTTCATCTTCTTTAAAACGTCTACGGAGAAGTCTCCTTTCCTGCCATACTTCTCACTCGTGGCCTCTTTTCCTTTTGTTTCTTCTTGCTGCAACAACATCCTTTATTAATCTTTCTTTTAGGGTGCTGAAGAGCTATCATCCCTTTGAGGTACTTCTTGGTGAGGTCGGATACTTGACTGGTAGCAATCCATCGTTTTCTAGGGAACTGCGCTACGTTATGCTCTCCTACAGCACCGCATTAAAAATGTGAATGCTTCGCTATAGGTAGAGCGGAATTAACCTAAATAACCAGAGCCATATTTGGAAAAGTACTGTGAAATGGAGCAGTGGGTACGTGAGGAGTTGCTGACTCACGCGGGGTGGGCAGCGCGTTGGGGCGGGCCAGCTGGACGCCAGCGGCAGCGCAGATGGATCACATCAGGGGAAGCTTAGATGAAAAAAAAATGCGAGGATGCTGGGCCGGGACAAGGGAAGGGCTGGGAATGATATTATAGCGCAAATAAAAAGGAGAATAAAACATCGCTGCGCTGTCAGCACTTAAAAGCCATCGAGAGAGCTAAGGCAACGTGCGGGGACGTCGGCAGCCTCCCGCTGCCCGCTCCGGTCTTTGGGCTGGGCCCGCCAAGTGGACTCGGTTTTGCTTCCAGTGCCTAGGTATAAAGGCAGCTCTTGGCCTTCAGCTATTTTAGAAGCTATTTTGGGCAAAAAGACAAATATTTTATTGGACAGATGTGATTGTCAGTCCAGAATATTTCAGGATATTTTCAATGCTGGTTTCTTTTTTTTTTTTTCTTCCCCTGTAGCTGGTTGAAAGGATAGAGTTTCTGCATGCTGTCACAGAGGGATTTTTTTATGTTCACTGCTTATCTTGGTGCCAAACCAGAACTTGGTTTCTTTGGGGTTTGGACTGGCAGCCGAGGAATTTGCTGCAGCTGAACGGAGTAGCTGTGTGCGGCGCAGGTGGAGACGGAGCGCGGCAAAGCAACGCGGTACGGTCAAATCCTCGGCACGAGGCAAGGAACCGCCGGGCGCTCTTCTGAACCGCTCAGATGTATTTGCCTACTGGAAGATTTGGGCAGAAAGAAGAAAATCAGTACTCCTAAAACATGGGGAGTGGGGTGCTTTTCCAGTAAGATTTAACGTCGAATTTAATTTTACACAGAGCCTCCCATACTTGGGGTGTCCCAAAGTGCTTTATACAGTAACGTGTTAAACATAGAGGTTCTGGATCCCCTAATTATGGCGATCTTGATAGTGTCACATATAAGTAAATGTGAGTGTTTTCTTAGTCTTCAGGTGCTTTGGCATTTTTAATTGTTTTTAAAATGAAGTGGTGTGAGTTGCTGGGACAGACGATGCTGTAGGGCGCTGCCTGTAACCAGGGGCCTCAGGAGCATTTTCCACACCTAGCTGAACCACCTGGGGCGACGTTGAACCGTGACTTGTAATTTCGGTTATATTTTTGTGCCAGTGACTGCGTATAGGTCTGTAATCTGTATCTGTTTTGAAAGCCTTCACCCTCCCGCCCCCTGTGTTTATGAGTTAGTTTTGTCTGTTTGAATGAATGGGAAAACAGGAAAGAGAAGCTGTTCCCCTAAATGGAGATAGCTGTTGAGAGACCTGAAGCGTTGCGGCAGCCTTTGTTGCGTTCGGGACGTGGCATCGGCGAGCTGTGAGCTGGCACTTCTGCTCTGCCCAGCGTATCGAATTCCCTCTTTCTCCTGCGCTGAATTCCAAGTTCTAGTTGAGCGTTGAATGAAACCTATGAAGAGGCCGTGGTATCGAGTGTCTCTTCCAACCGAGCAGCAAGGGAGCAAACAGCTAATTAATAGCACGGCAAAAGGATCCTGTTTCCTGCTACATGGCACTCTAGAAGAGTCATTAGCTGAGAGCTTTCCTAAGGCATTTTATATTGAATAGTGGTTGTCTAAGCCCTTTTCTTCCTTTGAGATTGTAAATAGATTTATTTTTTTCTTTAAGATGCAGTTCTTTGCTAACAAGAAGCCAAGTTTACAAATTCTAATTATTTGCATATTTTAGTAAAGGACGTTGAACTGTTGCAGAGGATGTGACAAGGGAAAGCTGGGTGAACCCTGCGAGTCAGACAAAGGGCGGGTAGCAGGTACTGATATTTTAAATCTGTCTTGGATTTCCTTAGATGATGAACTTACCCGTTTGAGGCCGAATATGAGAGTTGAGTTTTGGGCCTCCTCCTGTAACTTGTCCTGAAGTCAAAACCTGCTCTGCTGGATGGGGGGCTGAGGGGAAGCTGAAGAAAGACTCTGGGAAAGCTGAGATTCCAAATTAAACTTGGGAACTGTAAGGTAAGGAACATGCTTTAATCATACTTGCTTCATTATTACTTTATCCGTTATTACATTATCCATTAAAACCAGCAGAATGGTTTGAAGGAGCAGAATGAACTCATGGTTGGTCACGTTCCTCCACAACTTGTGAATTTATGTGCTGAACTCAGCCGAGTCTGATAAATCCACACAGGTATCAGCGTCCCTACAAGTAACACACGTCCTGTGACCTCCCACGGTACTGCACATAACGTGAGAAAGAGCCTTTCACAGTCCCAGCCCCCGGGCAAGCTGCAGTCGGTGCTCGCGAGCACGCACGTGGTAGGAGCCTGCGGGAAATCAGGCGAGATTAGGTCCAGTGCTTGGGCAGCTGCATCTCTTCCCTCCCTTCTCTCCGGCTCCCTCAGCAGAGCGGAGAAATAAGAACGTTAGAAGACAATGAGACTAGAGCCACATTTAAAAAGGGTGTTTTGTGGCCAAGTGTTTGTGGGGGTGAGGATCCAGCGAGACTTTTGTGTATTAGTGCATAAGGGGGCTGTGTTTGCTTTTCCTCCCCCGGCGTTCCCGTGAAGGGTCAGCCGCCCCGACTTCGAATGACTGCTGCTGTCTGCGTGCCGGTTGTGAAATAAAGCTGGAAAGACAACAGGTTCTGGATCCCTTAATTATGCCGATCTTGTTGGTGTGACATATGAGTAAATGTGAGTGTTTTCTTAGTCTTCAGGTGCTTTGGCATTTTTAATTGTTTTTAAAATGAAGTGGTGTGAGTTGCTGGGACAGACGATGCTGTAGGACGCTGCCTGTAACCAGGGGCCAATAAAGCTAAACATTCCAGTCAGGATAAAGGTGTGCAAACCAAATATATTCAGTAAATAACTCTAAAAGTATTTTTTCCATATAATTACCATAGAAAAATGAAAGCGCTGCATTTGACAAACCCAGAAAGAGAGCGGGAAAAATACCCAACTTGCATAAATCTGCATAGAGCACTTCTCCTATTTGCAAAGGATGCCTCAGGTCGTATTTGTGCTACCTGTCTACAGGCACAGAGCTGGTTTTACCATATCTAACTTCCATGGTGAAGCTGGGCTGGAGTCCTGAGCTCCCGTTTTTTCTCAGATATTCATTTCCCATCTCACTTGAGTGTTTCCTTGGATTAAATGGCAGTAAGAACCGCAGAAGTCCTTTGCTTTAAATCTCTTCAGTCTTTGCTTATGACACACTTGATGGCTGCTTGGTCCTTGTTGGGTTTAGCCTCTGCTCTACCCCCTGTAAATGCATCAGAAAGAGATCGCTGCGGTAGTTTCCCCTCTTCAACGGTACACAAGTTATTGTTTCCTCTTGCAAACCCCTTCTTTTCCTTTTCCCAGAAACAGTGGTGAATGGATTTCTCTACAAGGTTATTTCACAGGTCAGGAGGTTAGCTTACTTTTGTCTTTTTACTTGAGCTGTTTCAGAAGCAGTCCTCTGTGTGCTCTCCTGAATTGTGAAGGGCGGTAAGAATGAGAAGCCGAAGTCATCCATTAATCCACGGGCAAAGCGCTATTGAAGCAGCTGCAGTGAAAGCTCTCGCATGCTGCCCTGGAAATAACCCCAGCCTTGACGTGGTAAGGCGACCCTAAGTAGGGTCAGAAGCTCAGTTCTCATTTTCATTTAAGCTTCTGGTTTTTAAACAGTGTTTGGGATTGTCCCTTGTGGTTGGGTTCATCTCTTAAAGCAGATGGATCCTCCTAGGGAGGGGGTGGAGAAGTAGAGTCCAGAGAGGCGGAGGTTTATCTGCTGAACATTGCGACTCGCAGCTCAACTTCTTCTTGTTTTGGCTTAAACGTGTAACGACCGTGACCCCACGCGAGAGCGGCAAGCGGTATCGGGATTTTAGCTTAAGCTGCTTTGCAGAGACAAAGCACCCGTTTAAATTCCTTCTGGAAATGGAAGTGATTCGGAAGCGTCCCAGGAAATTGGAGGCAAAGCGGTCCCGCTCGCCTGCTCTGCCGGGGTTCGGGCGGGCTGCGCACGCGGTGTCAGCGACTGACGCTCAGGGCTGGGATTTTCCTGAGGGCGTAAGAAAGCCGAGCGTCTCTGTGCTGATGGCCTGGACGCTAACTGAGGGTGGCACTTAAATGGGTCTGAGGTCAAACCTCTTTCAACTTGTCTGCAAATCCCGCCTGCGCTCGGCTTCCATGTGCGCTGGGGAGAGTGTGCGGCACAGGACGCGCACCGGGGCGAGCTCAGCGGTTCTGTGCCTAAAACTGTCTGCTTAGATAACATACAACCGGCAGCGCCAGAGTTGGGCTGTCACCTCGCTGTCTGGTCCAAGTGAGGTGGTACGAAAGTAACGGTGATGTGAAAATCCACAAGTAGCAATTTCTTTCCCTGTTATAAACCCGTCTGTATCTGGGGTGTGGGGCAAAATCCCCAAAACTCAACCAAGTACTTCTGGCGTAAGGCCTGATATCACTACAAATAGATCATGAAGGTCTTTGGACACGGTCGATGGAAACACTCATTCCATACGTAAATAATGATGATTCTGAAAGAACAAGTTTCAAAAAGAGTTGTCCCCACCCGCAGGTGACAAGTAAAGCCCTCGAAGGTCTGATTTCACGGAACTTAAATCAGTCGTGTCCAAGCGTCTGTGGTAACAGCATCTAGGGAGTTCCCGCAGTGGTATAGCCTGCGTGTGAGGCTTTCTGAACAAAAATCAGCTATTTCGAATTTGGTCACGTATGTTCCATACTGAAAATAGAGGCTTAATAACGTCTGCTGTCAATTAAACGAGTTAAGAAGGCAGCGATGACAGAGGTGCTTAAGTGCAATACGTGCATATCCTAAAATAATATTAGTATTTAGACTTTCTGGTTGCATCCACCTATAAAGTTACTCAAGTTTCTCATATGCCATCAATATTTTCCCGAGTACTGTTATCTGGTGTTTCTAATCCGACCTTGGTGAGCTGGATGGCGCGTGCACCTGCAGCGACGCTGCGCCCGCCTGTCGCACACGGGGAAGGAATGGGTGGTCCTTTAATGGAGGGTACCCTAAAGCAGTCGGAGCACCCGCTGAGACAGCTGAATTTGTCCAAAGTAGAGATTTATACCACCGCCGCCACCACGCAGGGAGGGGACCGATGGCTGAGTGGCATCGCACTGGAGGGTGGAGGGTAAGGATGGGGTTTTTTTTCTTCCTTAAATTAGAGTTGCCCATCCTAACTAAGAAGGGGGTTTAATAGAAGAGAGTTAAAACTGATTTGGAGCTTAAATTGTTCTCATCTTCTTTTAGCTTGGGAGAGAACAACTGCAATGGCAGCGTGCAGGGATCATCGTTAGATGGTCTAAACTCCTAATAAGGACCGGTTTTCTCTGGGCTGGTTTTATGTCTTCCAGCTCAAGAATACAGCAGAAATTAGGCTGCGTGTGCTTGAGGTTGAGCGTCCCCTTAGTACTTTGCTAGGTTTTGGCTGTAAAGCAAAATGCCTTTAATGCAAAGGTAGTGGCATAAACTGCTTCTTTCCTATATAGACGCTGCCATAACAGAATGCAAAGCTGATGGGAAGGGGGTGGGAGGTAGCCTGCGACTTCGCGTGGTCCCGGCTAACGTACCCTTTGAGCCACGGGCGGTTTACGGGAACAGTGGTGTCTCTCAGGGTCCAGCTGCGGTCAGTACTAAAATGCTTACAAAAGGGTGTGCTGGCAGCCATCCTCGAGCTGCTGGTTCTCTTCTTGTGATGTGGAATGGCCTTTTGTAGGAGAATGAAGGAAATGGAAGTAACAAAAACTACTGACACGACTGACGTGAAGTATTTTGTGAGGTAGTCGGATAACGCGGTGACCCTTTGGAGCAGGCAGCTTCAAACTGCAGCTGAATTGGATGGTCTCATTGGCTTGCTTACGGAACAGCCTTTCAACTGCATAGTCTTGATTTTCACATGTCATTTTTCATTTCTGTGCTGCAGCGTTTGTCTTTCCTGGTTTTAGGGAGTCAGATCATCTTCATTATGTTTGGGAGATAAGGGAACGCTCAAGTGTGCAACCTCCCTCCCTCCTTATGCGTGAAGCAATGGCAGAAAAGGAATCAAAATACTGAAAAAAATATCCACTTACTCTCTCTACAGTCATCCCCCTCCCCAAAAATTGCTGTAAGAACGTGACTAAACCCAAAGCACTTGTCAAGAAGTTACAAAGGAAGAGCGTCAAGCTGGCGAAGCCGGCGGGAGGTGTACATGCAGTAGGGCAAGATGCTGATCCGGTTCATACTCTATTCTGTCTAATCTTGAAGCTTTGTGGGATTAGCGATGAATCAAGCTGCTTCGTGGAGGGCATGGCCTTTATGAGACGGCTTTACGGTATCTTCGCTGTCACCCAACAGCTTGTCTCGGCTGCCACAGGTTAAATTTACGTAGCGTGGGCTCTGGAGTAGGCGGATTGGAGGCAGACGTTACACTGGTGCACAAAGGATGAATAAAAAGCCGCGGGAAATGGGAAGCTGCAGCCGTTCAGCTGGCGATGGGGGCTGGAAGTATCCTCCTCTGCACTGGGAGCGAGTCTTCCGTTGATTGGTAGTGGCTAGGGGAGGGTCAGCCACGCTTTCAGCATCGTTGTTTCGGCTGACAACAAACTTCTTCGAGAAATAGGTATTTGAAGGGTTTGTAAATCTCCCGATCAGAAGGAAACTTTAAATTATGTGGTGTATGTCTGTTCTGTGCCAGGGTGGCCATTACACTAAAACCCCACATTTCCCGGTGTGATTTTCCTCTAGCATAAGCCAACACAGATGGCAGTGCTTTCCGCAGAAGAATTCTTACCGGGGACGTGAGACCTTCTGCTGTCTTCCACTTCCCTGTCCCCTCTCCTTAGGACAAGTTTCACTTGACCTGCTCATACACTGAGAATGCATTCCCCGTTCTTCCCACTAATTGTTTTATGTGCTATTTTTGTAAAATCACCTTTGCTTAAGAATTCTGGTGTTCTAGCGTATTCATGGGCGTCTCGGTGGCCACCACGTGACTACAGAAGTAATAAAGGTTTGTGCCTCCATGGTTATCTCAGGACATGAGGGCTTCTGTTACTTACCCCCATCACTGGTTATGAAGCTCTGGGAATGGAATGTTACCAAAATGCAGTTCCTCAGACCTGGTTGGGTGCCCTAACAGAACGGTTCGCTTCCACAATTCCGCAAATTCAAACGTGCCGTCACGCTTCAGCTTACAATAAATGCTACAGAAAGAACAGCCACTCTGTGGTGATGAGAGATGCGGTAACTGTTATCACTTTTGCGTCACTGGGAGGAGATGGCCATTTCAGAGAGAGTACTGGGCAGTGTTTTCTGCGTTACTGAAGTTCTCGCATTGAGTGCTTCCAAGTGGAGGGCACTGCTCTGCCCGGTCAACGGAATATCAGGGGGAAATGGCAAGTGTCTCTCCATATACACAAGGAGATTGCACAGTTCCTCACTGTCTGGAAGGGCGTACGTATAAAAGTGTAAATAGGGAATTTCTACAACCAGAAACACGCTAGCAAGAACAGGCGCGGGTAGCCGCAACCGTTCCCATACCTCCGGCGCACAGGTATAACTCCAGTAAGTCCATCTCTCCCCTAAAGGCGAATCTCTGGAATTTTAGGGCAGAGAAAACGCACACCACGCACGCACCGAGCTGGATGGGAAAGATGTTTTCCAGCTGTATTTTCTTCCGAGGGCTGAAGGTAAGCACGAGCGTTTAACGGCCCCTGGATGCTGTCGGGGTGTGCGCAGCGCGTCAGCGCCGCTGCCTCAGCAGTTCCAGGAACCTCTTGCGACAAACGAACCGCCGATTTCTGTATCGGTACCGCAGGCCATTAAAAACTCGGTCTTACTGGAGCGTATTTTTAGAATGATTTATGGGCGTTTGTCCGCGTCTTATGGGGATTTGAGGTGGTTTTAATTGCATTTTATTTGGCACGCATCATTTCAAAATTAACCACCCGAAAATAGGAACAATTTTATGGAATGTATCTATTATACAAAATTGTCCCAAGCGCTGCCTCTTTCCATTATTTCTATTTTTCATAACGTATTTTACAACTGCAATTTTCGTGTCTCGCATTTTTCTCTCCAGTTTCCTACGTCCTGTGGTTAAATCTTGACCATAAATCTTAACGCTGCTTTGTTAAAAATAATAGGTCTACTATGTTCCTTCATTTAACAATCTGCTAGATTAATGGTGTCTTTAAAACAATTAAATACGCTTGTGTGGTTCAACATTCCCAGTTTTAACGCGCCACGAAGGAGAAACCGTAGCCATTTTCATTTATGGAGTGCTTGCGTTTCACGTGCCGTCTGGCAATTCTTGTCTGACACCTGGGTACTGAAATCCCTCTCTTACGCTGCTGTGGTAAACACGCAAGAAAGGTAATATCAAAAAAAAAAATAAGCTTTTTGTGCACTTTTGGAAATTAAATGACAGATGTCGTTGGATGGCAAATAAGGCGAAAATTTTAAAGGCGGTTATCTCAGCAAAAAAAAAGGCTTTTGGAACTTTGGAGTGCGCGACTCGCGTTGCCGTCTGGTGGAGCTGGAGAGGAGCTAGTCACTGGGACTGTCAGGGCAATAGCGGTGCGCCTGGGTGATGGTGGGACGAGGTCTGGAGCCGCTTTGTGGCACCTCGGTTACCCGTGATCCCGCCCAATTGCCTGGAGAGCAGGAGAGACGCCTCAGCTGCCGCCGAGGATAGCTGTACACCTAACCGTGCGAGCAAGGTTGGGTTGGCAAGGGATGGGTTGCCATTTCGCAACATAACATTTGGTTCTTGTCTATCCGGGCTCTTGGGGTTGGGGTTTGGTTGGGTTTTTTTGCGGTAGGATGACTACAGCCCTTCAAGGGAAAGGTCTTTGCGCGTGGCCTTTGTATTGTGTGCGCTCACAATGGGGCTCCAGTCGGTGAATGGGACCTCAGGCGTTGCTGAAATGCAAATAGGAACGAATTTTAAAAACGAGGCGCGGGCATTCTTTTCGCATGTATCCTCTGCTAAGGAACTGGTTTATATCGCCTGAGGTTTAATGATGGCACTGTAGGCCCCCTGCATCTCTTAATTACTGGGAAAAAAAATTATTTCGCCTTTTCCTTAGGCCTTTCCTTAAGTCGGCGGGCTGGAAACCCGGCCAGGTCGTGTACGCGTGCGCTGCTTCCCAGGAACGCGGCCTGGGGGGTCTCCAGTCCCAGTTAGATGAGGGCACGCTTCGTCCAGAGGCAGAACCTGACGCCCAGTCTATCAGTCATTAAAGGAAGTTCGGCTTTGACACCAAAGCCACCTCTCAGCAGAGCTGGTATCTGGATTTAAATCACAAACTCTGGGTTTAATGGTAAAGATTAAAACAAAAAACAAAAAGAAGAAGAAAAAAACAGAAGAAGAAGAAAAAAAAGAAGTCCAAGCGTTGTAAAAGGGTGTGTTCTTCAGTTTGTGCAGGCGGCAAAGAAAATAAATTAATTTGTAACTGCCTTATCTGGAGTGTCTTGTACCTTTTTTGAAGCAGCCTGCGTTATCTTTTCTTTAAGCCAGACGTCCTCCGTGGCCCAGTGCTGCAGCCGCTCCTCTGCAAACAGGCAGCCCTCTGCACGACGCTCACAAAATAGTTTCAGTTTTCTAAAACAGGCGTTCAGAGCGGATATCTGCCGTCTTGAATAGGCACCTCGGTTTACTGCTGGCTAATTTTTAGTGCTGTGTCTGTTTTGGAAATAAGAGAATTAATGCTTTCCAAAGTGGCCACCGTTAAGAAAAGTCATCAAATACTGAGTGGCAAAGAGCGTAGTAGATCGGGAACTCAGTAAATTGTGATGATTCCTAAATATCAGGAAATTTTGCTGCAGAAATTAACCGAATATTACTGAATTAACCAAATATTAAACCATGTGTGCGTAGATGATCGGTGAAGACTGTGGTTTGCCTAGACTATAGATACTATTCCTAGATGTTCTAGTTAAGTTTACTAGGGGCTTGTCTCAAAAAAATGTTAATATTTGAAAGCTGTATTAAATAGCATTGGGAAGACTCCCTTTCAGTTAATTTCTCTTGCTTCCACAGAGGGTCTGTTCTTCTGTGAAGTTGCTCAGTGGGACTCCTTGTTCCAATTACAACTCGCTTAGAAATTGTTTTGTGTTGCAGGCGCTTCTGCCGTGGGAGAACGTGAGATTTCGTCGAGACCGTGTTCCAGAGCCTTTATCATCGGGTGACGCCGCGTTTTACTCGCAGCGTTGAGTGCTTACTCCCGTAAGTAGTGTTCTCGCCGTGCCAACACCGCTGCAGTCTTGGCACTCCAGAATCCATCCCTCCGCAAAACCTTTTAGGCTTCAGGGCTGAACCCTCGGGTTCGTAAAATATCGGTAGCTGTCAGTCTGGTGCATCAACAGAAACGGCGCGGATGCAGAAAGCCCATCTGATGTAGCGCCGGCGAGAAGAATTTTAGCATTGCAAATGCTTAGCAGGTTCTGAACAGAGATATGTATGTGTACATGCATATGTAAATACAGATATACGCATGGATATATATCAGACTTGAAATATACACTATGATTTCATTGATAATAGCATGTCCGAGCTTGGCTGTTAGGGATGAGAAATGTCTTTAATTGCACTTTTTTTAATTGAACTGCCTTGATTCATGTGTCTTAAAGCTACAGTGTTCAGTCTTGTTTCTTATTAGAAATAGCTGACGAAGCATCCAATTTTAACACCTTATTTTTGCTCTCTTACAATTCTGTCAAACCTTGGTTCTTTGCTCGCAAAGACCGCAAGACAGAATATCTGCCCTGGCCTGCAGCTCTGCCTTTGGTGTGTCTTTGTTTCTTTGACATTTAGAAACTTTTTTAGCCACTTTGGAAAAGTTCCACGGCCTCAGGTGTAACGCACACAACTTGATTGAAAGAACATTTTTAAGATCAGAGAGACGGCGTTGCAAAATGCCACAAGTTTGGTTTCCTGTGCCCGGTGTGTGTGATGGCTTTCTGCACTTAGATAGTCCTTTCCAAGCGATGTTGAGCATCTCCTGGGTGAGAGGGAGTCCTCAGAATTGCTTTTTCCACAGCGTTCCTGTGGAAACCTGCTCCTCCTGTGTGTTCCCCGTTGTGGGGAGCCTGACCGTGTGAAATCGCGGAGTGAAATCAAAGAGAGCCATAGCTCTTAGCTAGATAAAATGGAAGAAAATGAGATGAAACCATGAATTGCACCTCCTATTAGCCTGCACGTAGCACCAGAGCNTGCTCCTCCTGTGTGTTCCCCGTTGCGGGGAGCCTGACCGTGTGAAATCGCGGAGTGAAATCAAAGAGAGCCATAGCTCTTAGCTAGATAAAATGGAAGAAAATGAGATGAAATCATGAATTGCACCTCTAATTAGCCTGCATGAAGGCACCAGAGATTGTGCCGGTCCATCATTTCCCCGCAGAGAATGGACGGTTTGCAAAGCACTCGGGTATGCTGTATTATGGGAAAACCCACAAGGAAACAACCCTTGTTGTTTTCAGGGTTTGAATAATGTGCAATAAATAAGGTCTGAGGTCGCACAGTGAACATCAGCGAGGGAAATAAAATGTGGAATAGCTGTATATTAAGTGACCGGTACCCGTTTTGCGCGCTGGAGGTGGGAAGAGTCCAGTGGGAGAAGTGGTGTGTTACCACGTAGTGGCAGTGCCCAGTGTCAACGCCAGCGCGGCTTTGGCAGTTCCCAACTGACAACTCCAACT
The DNA here is from genome assembly GCA_008711295.1 of Anarhynchus alexandrinus. Classification (NCBI taxonomy): domain Eukaryota; kingdom Metazoa; phylum Chordata; class Aves; order Charadriiformes; family Charadriidae; genus Anarhynchus; species Anarhynchus alexandrinus. Next base: position 10,257 of record VUYV01000651.1, on the reverse strand, counting down.
CTGTGGCTTTGCAAACTTACTGTCCCTCACTTACCCTTACGTACAGAAACGGTCTTACACCTGCGATAACAGACACACATCCAGGTATTCCCACTTGCTCAGAAAAACCTCTTTTATTTTTTCACTTTGTGAGAGAATGTAATGCAGCTCAGGACCTGTGTCTGCTCCACAGGCTGGTGTGGTTTAAATATTCAAGATGGCTCCTGAAAATCAAGGCTGGAGGTCTCCTCCACTTAAATGTTGCTCTGGGGAGACTCGGGTTGGGTAGAACCAGTAGTTTCTTTTTTGTGTAGATGTGATGGTTTCTGGCAGGTAGTTCAAGTTAAGAGATTATTACAGTGAGGCTTCCACGTGTTTATTCTGAAACGCTTTGAGTAGCAAGGATCATAGAATGGTTTAGGTTGGAAAGGACCTTGAAGATCATTGAGTTCCAACCCCCCTGCCATAGGCAGAGACACCTCCCACCAGACCAGGTTGCCCAAGGCCACGTCCAGCCTGGCCTTGAACACCTCCAGATCCTCTTGTTTGTGGTAGATGGAGGCCAACAGAAGCGTGTTTTGGTTTGTCGTGACATACGGCGTGAGTGGTAATACAACAGGTACAACAGAGCAGTATGATTTTTTTTTATTGGGGTCCAGACATTCCCTCAGTAAGTAGCACGAGATAGTCCTGACCCTGACAAAATTCAGTCCTCTCTTCGAATACAGCTAAAGCAAAAGGATGTAGGAGGGCTTTATCTCTGCCTCTGAAAAAGTTATTTGTAAAGCTTGTTGGTTGCCCCTTGGGGACACCCCTGGAGATACCTGCTACCAACTGGTTACTGCATCGCCGCAACTGCATAACATCTTCTAGGCAAAGAGAAGGGACCATGAGTGTACAGAGCGCGTTCTTGAAGGTTTTTGTCTGCAGAAGGCACTACGTGCGGGGATTTTGGTTTCTGTCCAGGCGGGGTGACACCGCCTCTTGTGCAGCGGGGATTTGGCTGCGTGCCGAGCTCCCAGCTGGGCGGAAGAGAAGTCGCCTTGCGACTGGGCTCCAGTCTGGTGGGATTTCGGGGACTTGGTAGCTTCCGCTGCGCTGCCTTGGGTTGGTAGGAACTAAGGAAATGTAGGGATGTCGTCCCAGGCTGGGGACCTCTTCTCAGAGTCACTGCCACAGCGTGAAGCTAGCGGCCCTGCCAGGGGAGCTGGTGGGTGGGAAGGTTTGTTCTTTGCAGATAGACTGGATTTCCTTTGGCTCGTGTATGAAAAGATGATGGATGAGAAGCTCACCATGAGCTGGCAATGTGCGCTGGCAGCCCAGCGAGCCCCCGGCATCCGGGGCTGCACCCCCAGCAGGGCGAGGGGGAGATTGTGCCCCTCTGCTGCACTCTGGGGAGACCCCCCTGCAGTGCTGCCTCCAGCTCGGGGGGTCCCAACAGCAGAAGGCCACGGAGCTGTTGGAGTGGGGCCAGAGGAGGGCACAGAGATGCTGCGAGGGCTGGAGCCCCTCTGCTGGGAGGACAGGCTGGGAGAGCTGGGGGGGTTCAGCCTGGAGAAGAGAAGGCTCCGCGGAGACCTCAGAGCCCCTTCCAGTGCCTAAAGGAAAACTGGGGAGGGACTCTGGATCAGGGAGGGGAGCGATGGGACAAGGGGGAGCAATGGGATGAGGGGGAACGGTTTTACACTGGAAGAGGGGAGATGGAGATGAGATAATAGGAAGAAATTGTTGCCTGTGTGGGCGGTGAGCCCCTGGCGCAGGTTGCCCCGAGAAGCTGTGGCTGCCCCATCCCTGGAGGTGTCCAAGGCCAGGTCGGACGGGGCTTGGAGCAACCTGGGCCGGTGGGAGGTGTCCCTGCCCGGGGCAGGGGGGTGGCACTGGGTGGGCTTCACCCCTCCCTCCCCTCCCCTCCCCAGCGCGGGGTCCGGCGGGTGCGGTGCGGGAGCGGTGCCCGCCCCGCGGTGGGTGTGTGCCGCGGCGGGGCGGCGCCGGG
>VUYV01000650.1:223902-249323 GCA_008711295.1 Anarhynchus alexandrinus | reverse complement strand
AAAAATCAAGTGCTTCTGGCACTTCCAAGATATTCTATTGTACATATTTTTAACTTCTTCCCTTGATCATGGTTTTTTCTTTCACTTTGTCTTTTAGGGGATCTTCAGTGGAAGGTTCGTTGTAAAATCACTTTTAGTGATGGCATGGAACTAAGTGTGCTGGAACACCCTTTACCGTTGGGGAATTATGTCATATTCTTGATGGGAGGGCGAGGTTCTACTAATACCTTTTATGGTTATAACATCATTGCCGGAGCCTTTGTCCTCCAGTGATGGCAAGCTACCAAGATCCGAACCTCTGCTCCATGCCCACTTCTGATGCTGTGTTGTTGTTTGTTTTTTTTAATTTAGTACCCTCAGGTACAGTTATTCAATGAGACTCCAGTGCCTCCAAAGGCCAACGTTGGCCCTGGAAACACTGCAATGTAACATTTTCATCAAAATTATGCATAACTTCAGACTTTGCAAATATTCTGTAAGTAACCCATAATTGCTCCTACTCATAAAAAGATACTTAGCAGTAAGGCTGGGTATAGTCCTTTAAATTAATTCAGGTTATGCAAAAAAGGTGATATTAAGATAGGCTCAGAATGGTGGGAAGCCACCAGTGCTAACGTGAAAAGCGGGACTTTCTCTGCTGTCCACAAAGCAGCAAAGATTTCGTAACAAATAGCTTTTCACTGGGGACGGCGGGAGTGATGGTGCTTCACATGGAGCACAGCCTCAGGCAGCGCAGGCGGTCTTTGCCCCCGGCCTTTGAGGGATGGCGGTGGCTTAGCTGAGCTGATAACTCAGCTTTATTAGTGCCTTCAGCGGTGCGCTTTCCTGGAACAGCACTACGCAAAAAGCAAACCCAGAGAAGACAGGCAACCCTGGGAAAGGTTTAGACTGAACATTAGGAAGAAGTTTTTCCCTGTGAGGGTGGTGAGGCACTGTCCCAGGTTGCCCAGAGAGGTTGTTGAGGCCCCATCCCTGGAGGTGTTCAAGGCCAGGCTGGAGGTGGCCTTGGGCAGCCTGGTGTGGTGGGAGGTGTCCCTGCCTATGGCAGGGGGGTTGGAACTCGATGGTCTTCAAGGTCCTTTCCAACCTAAACCATTCTATGATTCTATGATTCTACTTCTCCAGGATGACAAAAATTGCCACATGAAATAAGATTACAAGAAACAGAAGCACACCTTGATGCCGGTTCTTGGTCAGCGGGATACACTACATCCTGGTTTCCATCCAAGGTTACAACGGTTGTCCCTACAATCAGCATCAGAAAGATTAACAACTTGTGGCCTAAATGGGGCAATAACAACTCACTGATCATCGTTAAATTGCTCAGGAGCAATGAGGGGACCCTGTAGGAAGCTATAATCCAACATCTTATACCATCTTTATTGTAAAGTGTATAGCTACTGATGGAAACCCTTGACTGCCCACATAGAGAAGGATATTCCCTTCACCAGTTCATAACTGGAGGGGTTGCCCCAGGCAATCAGCAGCACTATAAAAATTTTTTCACCCTCCAGCAAAAAACTGAACGTCTCCATGGTTGGAAGCACAGAACTGGAAACTGAGATTTTGTGGGGTTAGTCTTGGCCCTGCCCTTGAATGGCTTAGTACGCTTTATGGCTAATATATTAATCCCTCAGTGACTACATATCCTAATCTTTAAATAGCTTTGATGCTGCAGGACTGTGTTATTTCATGTTTATAAAGCACTTGAAGGTTTTCACATGAAACATCTGATAAAATCTTCAGTGGGGATACCTCAGCTTATATCACTTGAGGAACTGGTTAATATATTAATTTCTATTTATCACCCGTCTTCTGGAATGTCAGAGCTAATGACTTGCCAACGTCCAGAAGAGAAGGCTAAGGAGTGACCAAGGCACCTCCATCTGAGAAAGCACTGGCGCAACAAGGACAACACAGAGTATGCCTTTTCCAGATTCTCCTTGTCTCCACTGGCCGATTAGGGAGCCGGGAGACATGTGCACCATCATCTAACACTTTCACACGGCTTTAAAACAGATGCAAAGAGGTTAAAAGCCCTTTCATCAGCCTCACAATGCCATCCCAACTATCTTTATCTAACTCTGTGTCTACGTCTACCTTCCTTTAATCTGTCTCCAAGATAGCTGTTGCTCCACATGATGATGCTCATCAAGGTGGGACACTTTTTACTAGGTTGACAGGATAGCCGGGGTACATGTAAACAAAACTAATGGATAATTTTTATTGGGCCAAGTGAAATAAATGGTTCGGTTGCTATGACAGCTCTGGTTTTGTTCAGTAAGCACTGGAACAGCAAACTGTGCTCACAATAGGAAGAGGTTAAGACTGGTGGAAAATTAGCCAAGATTTCTTGCCATTTCAGCAAGCGACGGTTGAAGCAAACCTGGCGAGCGCAAGCGATGTTCTTTGGTGTGACACAGCCTTCTGTGTCCCCAGCCCTGTCCCCACAGGGACAGGGACCGAAGGGACAGTCCGTGTCAGCGGGTCCAATCTCCCCTCTCACCGGCACCCAGGGAGCAGAAGCCCAGTTCAGATGGTGACTACTTCCAAACCAACCCTGGTCCTTGGCGAGACATGGGCTAATGGGGAGCACCACGACCCCGTCCTCTGGAGGAGAATCTCCTGCTCTTTAGAGGGAGACAAACAAATCTGCAGAAGGCAGGAAAATCTGTCCGGGGAAAAAAACCCCAACGATCATATTTTCAGCCCACCTCCGGCAAACTCGACCTCCTTCACACAAAATGCGTTCCATGGATTCAGAGGGACACTCAGGACCCCTCTTGAAACGCAGCGCAAATGGATTCGGTGCGAGGAAGGTCCTCAGCTCGTGTCTCTTGACTTGTAACCTTCTACACGTGCACAGTGCAGATGGGTTGTGTTATCGAAAGTCAGATCCTCTCTGATTACCCCTCCCTTCTGTGTTGCTTTCTTTTTCTGTATTTTTTTTTTACATTTTAAATCTGAACGCTGTGATAAAATATGTATTGCATCACACACTGTAGTTTCTGAAAAAAATGATCAGCTGAAAGAAGCAAAATATCAGGAAACCTAATTGACCTTTATATACACATCTATAGCATTTCTGGTTTGCCTGGTCTGTAACAGGAAAAAAAAAATCCCACTTTTCCTATTGAAATTTTTCCATATTGGGGGAACTCTTTCATCAAATGACTTTGAGCTTGTTTCTAAATGGTGTGGCCTTTACTCCAGTGTTTGTTACTTTTCCTTGTGAGGACCCCCAGTTTTCTTTTAAATAGGAGAATTCAGTGACCGTGGTTAATTTTGTGTGTTGAACATGGGTAGCGCTCAACTAAAAGACACATTCAATGTCACACATGCTCCTCATGAATGGCAGCCAAGGCTTACAAAAGAAATAGAAGCTGACGGTTGCTTTTGCAGGTGGGACTTTATATTTACTTTGATATACTGATATGTACTTGAACAGATACAGTTTTAAGAATTCGCTTTAAAACACCGGTGTTTGAAAATGAGGTTGACACCGTAAAACATTTGTGAAAAAAGAAACATCTCCAGTGCTGTTAGTAATGCATATGGTATTACACACACAGACGGGTGGTTTTCTCCTGGGTTAGCTGCTTAATTTTTATCACGCTATCAGGTAAACCTTATTTTCAGTCTTTTCAGGAGCATGAGAAAGAGGCATTGCATTATGATTACAGTCTTTCATTGTGCGTTTTTCTCGCATGTTTTTTTCACTTGAGTTCTGTCTCATGCTTCAGCTGCTGGAGGTCATTCTTCAGAGAACACCACAAAAGCCTGGGAAACATTTGTCTCAGTGTGGGCACCCAGAAGATGGCAAACACACAGTTAACGATGTCTTGTGAAGTGTTTGTTGTCTCTGGCTTACCTGGAGTGACAAAGAAAACTTTCTTTTAATGAGGAACAGCAGTAACAGACCTGCTCCCCACAGCACAGGCGAATGTCCTTCAAACAAGTTACTGGTAGCTCCTGGGAGCCCTTTTTCTCCCCCTCTCTTCCCCAAATGTTCTGCTCATATTGAGAAACCTCTCCAAGAACAGGTCTTGCTGAAGCTGTTATATTTCTGCAGGTTTTTTTGGAAAGAATCTGTGCTTCCTTATGGGAAGGAAAATTCCCTGCTAGCTTGATTCTCATTTTTTTTAAAGAAAATAAAGTAAAATTCTCAGAGGGTAAAGCATACGTATAGTATGAATTAATAGTCATTGTGATGCAGATGGCAAAACTGCAATATGCTATTTTCTTGCTTATACTATGTCAGTTATTAAATAAGAGAGCAGAAGCAACACAGTATATTGAATGACCTACACTGAAGAAATAGAAAATGCTTAAAATAACAGCTAGTGAGTAACCCAGAAATAGAAATTTTTTTTGTGCAAATTATTTCATTAAGTCCTATGACCAATGAATGCAGGAAGTGAAATCACAGCACTTTTCTGAAGAGCTTCAAAGTAAAAAAAAAAACCCTTAATGACTAATGCTACTATATCTGTTTGTCTCTGGCTTTCATGCGCACTTCTTCCAAACTAAAAGAAAAGCAAAGAGAAAGTGCCTCGCACTCCTGTATTTACATCTGGCAGAGAGGGAGCATCATAAAAAAGTCAAGTGCCTGCTCTCCTGCTTTCCTCATTACTCTGCCTTTTCACATCACAGCCCTGGAAAGCGCAATTCACAGCAAATTGTGCCCAAAGTCGATTCATCAGCAGCACAGATTTTGAGTTGCCAAATATATCCCACTGATATCTGTATTGATGAAATCGGCTCCTCTCAAGCACAGAGACAGACCTGTGTCTACGGCACAGCCGGGCAAGCGGGGAGGTGCTCTTCAGGCATCCAGGGTTTGACACTGAGAACATTCAGCCGTGCCGCATGACTCACCAAGAAACTTGGCTCTTCGTTCAGATGCAAAATGTGGGAGGCCTTCTCCTCAGCACATACCTGATGACCAACATCCCGTTTTAAACCCACTTAAAAAAGAACAAAACAAAAATTGGAATAGGGCTCGGCTGCTTGTTTGTCATACTGAAACATGGACATTTCCCCGTGGATTTTGGGCAGTGGCTGGTTGTGGCCCCACCTTGTGATGTATTTAGACTTGATAAAATTCAGGTACAAATGAGTAACTGCAGCAATCTCCTCCTAAACCAGCCATGAGACCTCCTCTGCCCAGGAGAGTACCTTCAACCTTGCCTTACTGGTTTTGGACATAAACCATCTTGCATTGGCACACAAATGACCTTCTCCCCAACACTTCGTGTCTCGTTGAAGTGAATTTGATTTGGAAGGGACATTACGCTGTTCAAAACAAGCTATGGTGCTGTAAGGTCGGCATGGGCTTTGATGAACTGCACCGTTTCTGGTGATCTATCTCATTGTCTTGGGTTGGACTTGGGTTGAGATCTATCTCATTGTCTTGGGTTGCCTCAGGGCTTTCCACTTGAGTGCAAAATCTCCTCTTGTTTAAAAGATGGAGGAGAACCAAATCTTGGTGCCCCTGTGGCTGTGAAGGACCTGGCCCTGGCACCTTGCCCCCATCTTTTCAGTCCAGCATGGACACACCAGGACAGCCAGTGCTCCCTGGTGCTAGTAGGAGACGTGCATGCTCAGCCTCACCTTCCCAAAATTCTCTGGAATATTTCTGTCCTTCAGTATAATTAAATGTCTGTAGCTACCAGAGAAGAAATTAAGGTCCAACAGAAGCATTCTATGCAGAAGAGGCCTGACTTGATGCTATGTTCTTAGTGGTCCCATCAGAGGAGATGCTCCTTTTGGAAGTCACCTAGTTGTTCCCTTTCATCAGAAGTGATGTGAAACTGAACATGCTCCTTCCCCCAACAGAGCGAGGAGCTCTCGGATCTCCTGACGTGACTACAAAAAAAATAATTGGGTAACAGACTCAGTGTTCATGATATGAGTTCACTGTTTCTCAAACAGAAGTGCTGGGATTCATTAAAAAATATCTTCAGTGACCAGTTTATAGAATCATAGAATTGTCTAGGATGGAAGGGACCTTTAAGATCCCTTTATGGTCATTGAGTCCAACCATCAACCCAACACTGCCAACTCCACCACTGAACCATGTCCCTCAGCACCACGTCTGCCCGTCTTTTAAATACCTCCAGGGATGGCGACTCCCCCACTGCCCTGGGCAGCCCGTTCCAATGCTGGACAACCAGCACCAGGAGGAAAGACTGTATGTATTATAATAAAAGTTGAGGTGGCTTATAAGTGAACTGAGTTGGTTAAAACAAGCAATGTTTTGGTTCCTTTTGCCTTAGCAGGATTCGAAATTAAATAAGAAATTATGAACAAGTATATTTGTCCCTTAATTAAGTTGATATAAAATATTAAAGCAGGCGAAACAGAAATTACTTTCATCTCAGTGTCGCTGGCAACCTCTTACACCTCACTTAGCTCGCTACTTAAATTAACCTTGCCGAGGTCACAACAACCATGTGTTTCTCTGCTGGTGTTTTAGGCAGGCAAGTAAAGCTTTGCTTTTCATTCCTTCTTCTGTAGAAAGATATGTCTTTGTCTTTACATCTAATAAGTACGTGTTTTACAATTCTAGCACAGAGAAGGCTTCAACAAGTGCAAAGATGGTCCATCTTTGGCCTGCAGAATACTTTCCTAGATTCCCGTGAAGTTTTAATGGGAGTGCTTTGGCAAGCGTCATAGGAAACAGCCTCACCTACAGTGCTAACTGCAGCTGTGTTTGCGTGGCAATCGGGGGTGGCATTGCAGCACGGTGTCCCGTCTTTCCCAGCGAAATACAGAGGAACATTGCCATCAACATGGAGCAACAAGCAGCACGTCTGTCTGGGACATGATTAGCCGTGTGCCAGTTGGTGGTGCATCGCTTTCATTGCTGCTGTTTCCTGCGCTGACAAGGTTAGAGCTGACTTGGCTATGCCCGCCGGTACGTCCATCACATCTACATTTTGCAGAGCTCCTGAAAAATGCGCTCATATGTGTAAGATAATTTGCACCTCAATCGTAAGTCAGGCAAAGTTATAGAAATGTGGTTTAAGATTTTTGTCTGTGAACCTGTACAAACCTTCGGGTATCTCTAAGAGGTGCACAGAAGTTGACTCGGCAAAGTGAGTCAGAAAACAGTATGAAGATAACAGATGCCATTTAGCAACTTGAATATGCAAAATTGCACACTAGCGTTGTGTAAGATTCAGCGGTCCCCAAACTGGGGCAGGTTGGTCCAGTCGCACGTTCTGGTGAGAACACGCTGGGTAACGAAGAGAGCACAAATGAGTAAAGACAAAATAGCAAGACCCGAACTCTACAGCCATCACCCAACATCTAAGGGTGGACCCTTGGCTCCCCTTGACGACTGAGAACCACCTCGCGCTGCTCTAGTAAATCCATATGACCAAGAGGCTTGTAGTTTTCTTAGGAATAATGACCGCAATTTGTAGCATTACAGATCATGTGCATGTTTTATTTTTTATTGTATAAAACACAGGCTGAGATATTCTTTTTTACATTATGGAAACCATTTTGTTGTCTGAAAATCAGACATTCATAAGGAGATCTTTCTCAGTCACAACATTGTAGTTGCATAATAGCAAATGCAGAACTTATTTCTGGAAATCAGAAAAGTTCTGTAGAAAATTCTGGTGTTGTGCAGAAAGGAGTATGTGAAAGAAGAGTCTCAGTTATTATTAAGTGCGTGTGCATGGTGGGAACTTGCTGTGCCAACTCCCCGTTTCACCAACATCCAGCTTTCAAAACAGATTGTTCACTTGAATTCTTTCATGATGTCAGTATTTGTCAAACAAATTGTTCTGCTGTTTCTTCTGTTTCTATTGCTGTTGCCACCAGGTACACGGAGGATTTCAACGTCTCTTTTTTTTCTGTAAATGAGCCGGCTTTGCCAACTGTGCCAGCTCCAGCTTTGGGGTACAGGATGGCTGGTGGGAGGAGATGGAGGAGAAAGGGGCCTCCAGTTCACCCACTTCCACCATTTCTTCTTAAATGTCTCTCCCTTCTTTAGAGGGGACGAGTACCACCAACTCACTTCTTAGACTCCAAAACCGCCTTTTCCCCAGCCAGGCAGGTGTAGGAGAGGTTTTACCTGGGAATACAAGTGTGCAAAGTCCCAGAACCATTGCCCACCCTCCAAAACACCACTCCACTGACAACCCTTCACCCACCCATCAGAAGAGTTTCTCTGCATTTTTGTTGTCTTATGTGACGTGAAAAAAATACCTTTGCTTTTAACAGTGGTTTGGGTGGCCACATGTCACCCTTTGCTTCAGTCCATGCAAACATTCTCCTGTGGTTTAGAGCCACTCTTCAAAACAGCAGCTCCTGGCTTTGCCTTTTCACAGCCAAATTAATCATTATGCAACCCAGTAATGATCCCTGAAGAAAAATTGCGTGCAAGTATCTGGGAGCCAGGAGAGCAGATCTTTTTCATCCACATCTGATGGTTGTCTGGAAGACCACCTACATCTTGGTGGATAAAGGCTCCCCAGAAGTCACTGTGAAAGGGCATCAAAGTCTATGATGGCGAGAGGAGAATATTGGTGTACTCGGGAAAGCATCGCTGAGCTGGAGCCACTCTGATCTTGTGGCAAAAACATTTTTTGCACACGCCGGAGGTGTTTCCTAAGAATATACTGGACAGGTGTGAAATATTTAGGCTCTTTCTCCAATGAATGAACTTCTGGCTTCATTTTTTTATAGATTCAGTAGTCATAAATTAATTCTGAAATTTAACCACCCAAAGAGTTTGTTGAACACCTGTTAGGCTGGAAATAATTGAAAAACTGACAAACAAATACCAGAGGAGACACTGTTCAGAAAAACCTTTCTCTGCAATCAGCTGCTTTGCACAGACTCTTCCATGTGTGAACCTAATAGAGGCATCGTTTTTTTGTGGTTTTCAACTTGCAGTTCTGGCGATATTTTTTGCAGATTTGAAGTAAAAGTTGTTGCAAACAATAATACTGAAGGTTAAAAATTGTAATCAAAATTGGGAAAAAAAAAAGTATTGGTGATAGCCACAAGCACAGCTGTGGACACGCTCAGAATCCAAGTGAAACAGCTGGCTTGGGCCAGGAGAGCGGATGCTGAGCCCAAAGCTCACCAGAAGTCCACCCCTCACCACAACCCCCCCGCTCACCATGGGCTGGAAATGCCTGGGCAGCCCAGCCATGGGGAACACTCCCTGGCCCAAACCAGCTGGCTTGAAACCTATTTTGGTGCCTGAGCAAGCTGCAGGAGTGGTTTTGATGTCATCAGAGGTCTGCTGACCCTGCCTACCCAAGTCCTCCTCTTTTCTCCAAAAGGTCATAAACTCCAGCAGGTATGTAAAATTAAGTGAGTCTCTACAGTTTCCAGCAAAACATTTCTCCCTTGCCCCTTTCCTAGTAGTAATTCTCTGCAGCAGAGGAGATGTGATAACACAACCCCTCCATGATCTTCAGGAAAAGAGAACTTTATTTCTGAAAACTCAGACATGAAACTATTTTTGCTGTTTCACTCCTGGCATACATGAGTTAAACCATTCAAAATGAAAGAGAAATGTCTTCAAGTACAGCTGAAGGTAAGTGTATTCATCACACTTCTTTTAGAAGTAATGCTTGTATTAATCACAAAATCACAGAATCATAGAATGGTTTAGGTTGGAAAGGACCTTGAGGATCATCGAGTTCCAACCCCCCTGCCATAGGCAGGGACACCTCCCACCAGACCAGGTTGCCCAAGGCCACCTCCAGCCTGGCCTTGAACACCTCCAGGGATGGGGCCTCAACAGCCTCTCTGGGCAACCTGTTCCAGTGCCTCACCACCCTCACAGTGAAAAACTTCTTCCTAATGTTCAATCTAAACCTGCCCTCTTCCACTTTAAAGCCATTCCCCCTCGTCCTATCACTATGTGCCCCAGTAAAATGTGGCGGTTTTGACTATTAATTATTTGGAGCAAATATTTAATGGTATTGTGGTCCTCACTGGGAAAATCACTGTAAAGTTCCATGTATTTGTGCTCCTGTAGCACAAATAGTAGTTAAAATCACACGCTATCGGTGAGCTAGATACGGCAGCACTCCCATTCAAATTCCAGCAAATGGCTTTCAAGGCTGCACGGTGCGAGTGGCAATGCGTAACTCCGGCCTACAGCTCCTCTGCAGAGCTGTTCTGCCAAGTTCCAGGAAATTGCACAGACGTTGACAAGGCAACTCACCAACTTTGGCAGGCAGACTATGCCGAGCACTAAAAAAATCCCTTTGACTTTTGTGGAACTTGAATGAGGCCAAATCACCGGCTTTTTTGGTCCTGTGATCCGAAGCGGGCAGTGATTAGAGTAACTCTGCCCATGAGTAAGGGAACTTCTTACTTTTAACCGTGCTGAATGACTGCATCGCCGCAAAAATTTGCAATTATGACATTACCTATGTGTTTCTCTCTCTTTGTGACGTTCTGTGATCACACCCAGAACTCTGCTGCCTACGGGCGCTATAAACATCCACTTGAGAGAGAAGATGACATTAAATATTTTTCCTATAGATCTTTCCTCTCTGATGTCCATGCTGACGTGCTCCCACTGTATTTTTCAGTGCCGTCGGAATCCAACACATCATTACGGTTCAGGAGGTTGTTGGCACCTGTGATTTTTATTGGCACGATGCATCTATGCAACACTTGCAGTTTCCTTTAAACTCCAATAAAGGAGGTGAAAAATATCCTCACAGTTTTTAAAAGCTGCTCACCTAATGGCAAATGCACTATAATTTTATCCTGCGAGGGATTAACCAGATTGAGTCGGGTATGGAGAGCCGAGGGGCTCGGACGGGTGCTGCGTCCTTCCGCGGCGCCCACAAGTGCCCCAGGGACGGGGCAGCGTTCGGGCAAAGACAGTTATGGAATAAACAGAGAAAAAAGTTAATTTTCTCATATGCTTTCTTCCACTCATTTAAGATGAATCTTCGTCCACATGGTGGTTAATGGCAATTTCAGGATGTGAGGCTCTATTTAATTTTGTGCGTTATAACTACGGATCGAGTGTACTCCCTGACAGATTGCTGTGAAGCACTTCGCAGCATTACGTATTTTGACTGTGCGTGTGGATACTGTACACATAAACTGTACACATAAACCAACATCACCGCTGACGCACCAGCAAACATCCATCTCCCTTTGTGCCTTGAGGCAAGAGCCACCAGCAGGTGCCGGAGGGCTTTCTTTTCTGGGAAGAAAAGAGTGATTCTCTGAGCTCTGACAACCTGTAACATTCCTTTTCTTCTTCCCTTTGAAGCCTCTGAATAACAATAATCCCATTTCTCCCCTCAGGAGGACTGGATGTTCCCTGAGGAGTTTGACACAAGGCGGTTACTGATAAACGACGGAGGGTGACCAGCCAAATGCACTTTGTACCCACAGCTGGGCTGGGAATCAGAGAAAGTCTGGGGCTGTTCCTGGGATGGATCTAGCTACTTGGGCTCTGTTGGAGTAAATTCCCTACTCCTTCCCAAACTAGGATAAAAAATACTGGTACCGTACACACAATTCAAAATGCCTTCTCCATAATCAGCATTTTAATAACCACGTTGTACCATCAGAGTTGTGTAATGTCAGGCACCAAACTGCTTGTTCATGTAGTTTTATGTGCAGAAGAGTGCATCGTGATGGAATGCAATGAAAAGTACTTATAGACCGTTTTTCTGTGCAGATGAGTTTTCACAAGTTAATTGAGGTGTATGCTCAAAAGATGGTTTCCAAAATTCTAATACATGAGAATTTATATGTGCAAATTCAAGTACAAAATGCTGAACCCCTCGTAGGCGTGAAAGATCCTTATGAATGTGCATTCACCTCAGTACCTTTTTAACTACCTGGGACAATAGCGATGTGCACATTATTGTTCACAATATACTGATCTAAATTCCTTTTTNCTTTTTCTTTTTTTTTTTTTTCCATGTGCAACAGATGGCAGAAAGTTTTTTTTTCTGAGTGCTGAAGTACACCTGCACTCATTTACAATGGTAGTCAAGCTGTGTTAGAACATTTCACTCTTCTCCTTCGGTATTCCTGCTTGGCATTTATCTGACTGTTGGCTGGTAGAAAGGGAATACAATGGATTTTTGTTTTCTTGTTGAGTTTGGGTGGTTTTTTTTTTAGGAGGACACTGTGTATATATGAATAGGCTTATATACAGCTGATAGAAATTGAAACCTCATAGAAAACGGTTTTGAGTTCTGAGTTACTGTATTTCATGGACTCTTTGGTAAAACATACAGAGAAAAAAGTTAATTTTCTCATATGCTTTCTTCCACTCACCTTGCTTTATAGAGTGATAATAGAACAGAAAGGTCTTAAAAGAAACGTTAATCATCCTCTTTACTAGCTTTACTGTGTACCACACTGCACTTGGCAGGCACAGCACTAAAGCCATAGTTCTCTGAAGAAGTCACCACGTCAGCGGTGCAAAAGCATCTTTTGCAACAGTTAAAACAGGCTGATCCCTAATTTGATAAAATTAACTCAGGACTATTCCCAATAAAAATTAAAATTGTGCTGAGCAACCGATAAATTGATTCCCTGTTCTAAACAAATTGAGCAAAATCAGAAAAGCCCAATGCCCCTCGCTGGTTGCAGTGTTGGTAGAGTATGCAGGAAAAGGGGACGGGGCCAAGGGGACTTGTCAGTGCCAGCAGAGATGCAGACCCTCACCATCCGGGGAGACAGGACACCGCTCAGGCTGGAGGGGACCCACAGATGGCGGCAGGAACAGCAAAACACGTTGGTCCTGTCTGACCTGCTGTTGAAGAGTTTCATAGCACGCTTTGCTGCTGGAAAGCTTTTCCTGATGTTTAACCTGAATCTCCCTGTGCTCTAAATCCAGAGCTTCTTCCCCTGTCCGCCAGAAATCAGGATGCTGTCTTCTCCTTTGCAACAGTGTTGGAGGGTTTGGAAGATTTTGGCCATTCCTTCCTTCTCTTTTCTACAGGCTAGACAGTCCCATTTCTTCCAGTCTTTCCTTCTAAGTCATGTTTTCTGCATTTCTGACTGTGTTTGTAGTTTTATTGTGCGAGCTCTTCAGCTGGCCCATGGTTAGCTTGAGGTGCAGAACCTAAAACCGCAGAGGGTTTCCTCCAGGGGAGGAAGGATCACTCCAGGCACCTTGCAGGCTACGTCCCTACCTTTAGAGCTCAATGAGGACAGCCATGGCTTTTCATACCCAGTCAGGCAGCAGTCTTCAGATTGCCTGGTGGCTGCCATATCCACCTCCGAATCATAGAATCACAGAATCACAGAATCATAGAATCATAGAATGGTTTAGGTTGGAAGGGACCTTGAAAATCATTGAGTTCCAAACCCCCTGCCATAGGCAGGGACCTCCCACCAGACCAGGTTGCTTAAAGGCCCATCCAGTCTGACCTTGAACACATCTAAGGATAGGGCCTCCACAATTTGCCTGAGTAATTTGTTCTAGTGCCTCACCACCCTTATGGTAAAGAATTTATTCCTGTATCTATTCTAAATCTACCTTTTTCCAGTTTGAAGCCATTACCCCTCATCCTGTCACCACATGCCCTTGTAAAAAGTCCCTCTCCAGCCTTCTTGTAGGGCACCTTGACCGTATTCCTGCCAGGACAGAGGAACTCCAGCTCCCAGCTCTCCTGGGACTCACTGGCAGCAAGAAAAGCCTAAATATTTGTGGTGAGCATCATCCTGGTTTTCCCAGTGCTCTGGTCACTGACAGCTCCAGGGTCATCCCCATGCAGGTTGGGACATATCCATCCTTGGAGACCTTCAAAACCTGATGGACACATCCCTGAGCACCCTGATGGAGGTGACCCTGTCCTGAGCAGGCATTGGGTTGGGTGGTCTCCAGTGGTCTCCGCCAAAATAAGCACTGCACAGTCCAGGCTCTCAACAAGCACCATCTCGTCCCAGTGAGTTGACAGAGAAAGGAGGGAGCTGCCTCGGTTGGGTGATACACGAAGCCACAATCCTTTCGCTTATCTCAAGATGCTGGAGAAGACCAAAAAAGAAGAGTATATTCACTCAGCCAACACCCAACTTGTGCCACCACTTTGCTGAACAACTGCAAAACACATTCCTGCAGCTCTGGCATGATGCAGCGGGTTTAAGAAGATAAAGGTTGGGATTACAGGGAGGCAACACAAAGAAACACTTGCTAGACTTTTTTAATTTATTTTTTTTTTACTTGTGTGTGGAGAAATAGATAGAATCATACAGCTGTTTTGGTTGGAAGAGAGCTTTAAGATCATCAAGTCCAACCATTAACCCAGCACTGCCAAGTCTACCATCAAGCCATGTCCCTCAGCACCACGTCTACCCGTCTTTTAAATACCTCCAGGGATGGCGACTCCACCAGTTCCCCGGGCAGCCCGTTCCAGTGCTGGACAACCCTTTCTGTGAAGAATTTTTTCCTAATATCCATCCTAAACCTCCCCTGGCACGTTGTACCAGCATGGAGGAGCTGAGCCATCGTAGGCTACGTAAAAGTGTTATCTGTATTTTTTGCTGCTAACACAGTAGTTAAGCTGTTAGATATGACACCTCTGTACATTTCTGCACAGTATGAGCTTTTGCCTGACGTCCCTCATGTGTGATGTTAAATTTGTGCACATTTGTAGATTCTGCACTTCAGCCTGTAACTTGCTCTGACATACGCTGAACTGAAGGACACGAGGTGAAAGTTGTAACGCGTTATTCATCTACGCAAAATAAACAGCATCCAGGGTTGTGAAGAGGAAACCCGAAAGATGTGAAAACTTTTCATTAGGTAGTTCAGTGCAGAAATATGGAATGATCCATGTAAGCTCTGTGGCAGCCTTCACTGCGTGGGTGTTTTATCAGCAAACCACTTAAAAAATCTAGTTAATATGACAGCTTTGAAAGTTGCGGTAATCACATCGGGGAAATAAATAATTAAATATTCAAACCCAGCATTTCTGTACACAAGAAGTTTTACTCTAAGAAGTTTTTGTAACGTATTCTAAACAAACTAATTAATTTTCAATCTTTCCCTAACCAGTGGGTTGCTAACACCACTGCTTACTCTCATCTTGTGACCGTATTTGAGTCAGATTTTTTAAAAAAGTCTAACTTAGAATTTTTTTGGATACATTTTATTCCTTTTATTTTCCGAATATGTAGCAGTGTCTAAGATACTAAGATACCAGCGTCAAGGGGCTGCAACTGAACATAACTGAAATGGAGATGCAGGTCACAATTTCTTGATATATGCAGAGTGACAGGGGAGATTTGCTAAAGTTACTGAGCGCTCACATAAAGTGTTTGTGAAACCTTTGGGTGGATGGGAGTGTGCAAAGCCTGTTATAACTGATTTGAAAATCTGTGGTTCCTGGGGTTTTTTTCTGTGCTTTGCACTGAAAACTCCAAATGTGCCCAATTCTGACATCCCAACTGCAGCCAAAATGTGCTAAAAAACTTTGTAAAAAAGTTTTCCCGCTGTCTCCCCCATAAAAGCAGATGCACCGTGGCTGCAACTCGGACGGGCTCAGCCTTTTGGTTTCCGACAGGAAACAGCAAGCCGCGATTTCAGCAGCGGGGCAGAAACCCAAGAGCAGAGGGCTGTGCCCAGCCTTGGGCAAATCAGGTCTTCTGCCTTGAGCCTTCGGGATTCGTATCATCTGCATGTTTTCATCCTCATATAAATGCTAATGTAATATTACATATACAGTATTTTCCTCCTTCTGGCAGGTTTTTCCTTGATTGGTATCTTGTGATAATTAGCTCCATAGTTTATTTGTTGATTGCTTTAAAAGGTGTTTACTTCTAGCACTGTAAACCATTTTTTTCTTTGCAATTTCTTTGAAAACCTTTAGGTTTTGAAATACTGGAAAACATGACGAGGATGACCTTATTTGCTTTTTCTTGGACATTGCTTACATTTTTCTATCCCCTACCTTGTCTGCCCAGTTTTTAACCAGCCATTTCTCAAATAATACCTTTTGGAGCAATTTCCAGCCTGAAATATGTAGTGTATTCTGTGCTGAGAGCGTCTGAGGACAAAGACCAGCCGCTGTCCTGCTTCTGCACTTGCTGAATAAAGATTTCTCTTCCCGTCTAGTTTCCTCCAGCTTCACAATTTGTTTCATTCTGAGCGTATCTACCACTTTTTTTGAATTACTTACTATTAAAATGAAGATGCAGAAGCCCTGGAAGACCTGTCTTCTCAGAAACTCTCCATTTTGGAGAAATGCTTGAATTTCGTGTTCTTCCTGCGTCTGCAGCATTGTCAGTATAAGTATCAGACCAGATCCAAACAAAGCAGTCCAGGAAAAGGTTGGAAACATGTTTAGCCTCGTGCAAGAGAGTATTCCTTTCACACTTTGGAATTAACCCTGAGGAACGGTTGTCCCTGTGAGAGCGGAGGGTTCGTGCCCTTTGCGCACTGTGTATGTTGTTATTTCCATAGACAGCTTTTTTTCACTGCATTTCCCATGGTTGAACCTACAATCCTTCCAGAAATCCCCAGGTCCCCCCTGGCTGTTGGATCTCTCCCAGCACACTTTGCTGAAGTGGCCGTGGCGGTGGAAGGTCGGATGCGGTAACGGTACGGGCAACGTACATTGCCGACTCCCGGATCGATGACTTGAAGTGGTATTCAAACGCGATTGTTGCTGAGGCTCTCTCGATTCTTGGCAGAATAAATAATTTGATGTGAGATGTACGGGAGCGACAGCCATGCCTTTCGGGTGGAATGCACGGACAGATGCATTTTCTGTAACATGTGAAGTGATTATTGGTCTCATTGGGACCGAAGTGTCATATTTTGGGCAGCAAATGCAAGACCGATATGGACCATAAGAAGAGAATTTTCACAAATTCAGTGAGGATGGTCAGAGGGTTGGAAAATACGTACATTTCCTGTGCTCGCCTTCAGAGCAGCGTGTCCACAGCAGCCCCAGGAGAGGCATCCTGCGGGGAAGCCCCGTTTGGGAGAGCTCTTGGGGTTTCCCCAACCATGTTCGGTAGTATTTCTCTGGTATCTGAGAATATTTCAACCGAGTGATATATATCTGAGTGATATCTCAACCTGAAGATGAATGCACTCATTTAAGCATTCAGATGGCTGTATCATCGTATAATTCATTACCTTCACTGTTCATGTAAATAAAGTGCGTCAAAGAGATATTCCAACATTGCATTTTAATTTTGGGTGCCGTGAAGGATCGGTTCTTGAATTGCAGCAGCCCCCAGGAAATAATTGTTTTTGTTGTGGTTTCTATAACATTAAAATTGAACAAAAGTGCCCTTAGCCTGCTAGTACTTAATTAGTCTTACACAGGGGGGTATATGGTAAGGAAGAATAAAAATCCTAACGTTTTCTTCAAAGAGTGTTAGAAGATGGCATAGATTATTTTTTTTTAAAAAAGTCTCATCATTGCCAAATAATTCATGGTTTTGTGCACTGAAAGCTTTTTTCTCCCCATGTTACCTATTATCTCCAATGAGGTTGTAATTCTGGTCTAAATCCAAGCAAGACATGGAATTTCTGACCCAAAATACCCAGAGAAATACCACACTAAAGTAATTCACAATCCAAATCCCTTTTTTTCCTTCTTTATCACAAATATCATGCTGGTTACAGACCGTGTGCTTCAAGGAGTGATCCAAACACGTTGTTTTCACAATTAAGCAGGTCGTTCCTGTGCAAAACGTGAGTTTTGGAGGCGGGAGGTGTTCTCTGCCACGCGGAGGATCGCCTTCGCCTTTGCGCAGCTCCGGCTTTGTGGACCCCTCGCGCGGGGTCGGGACGTCTGGTGGACACCTGTACCACGGGTCACCTCCTGCGTGATGGCGGGTGATGAAATAACCCCCAGGGACCTAAGGCATCCAGTTACTGAAGACGGAACAAAAATTAGCTATTAAATCATTAAGACAGGTCGTCGTTTTCACCCCTTGCTGTTGACTTGAGTAGCCTGAAACTGCAGCCTAAATTCGGTCTTCTGGGTATTTATTGGAAAAAAAACCCCAAATTATTAAATGCATTCTAAAATTATTACTTTAAAATGGCATCCAGTCCTCAGTTGTTAATGCCTCGGTAAGTACAGTGATAATAATAAATAGACAAGTCAATTGGAAAAGTAAATTTTGGCACAAAATCATTATTAAATAGACAAGCCAAATTAGTTTAAACAAAGGTACATCAGCGTTATTGCAAATTTGCCTCTAAGGGACTTTTCATCAATTTGTAGACATTGATCTTTGAAAATTATGACCCAGATGATCTGCATCGTCAGGACACACAGACCTGGGGAAAGAACTGTGCTTTGCCTTGTGCCAGGAGAACAGTATCTACCATTTGGAGGGAACAACGAGGTGTTGCACCATGAGGTACGTGTACATCGCACCAGGAGGTACACGTGCGCCTCGCACGTGGTTACGTACCTGCGCAGCTGCTCATGCTGCTGTGCAATTAAGTGTTTTTGCAAATGAGTGAAGCTTAAAATGGCTGTTTCCCAAAACCACCTGGTTTTAGCTGTTTCCAGAAAGGAGAGCTGTCAGAAGCTGGCAGGGGCTGAGACGGCGCAGCAGAGTTTGCATCGATGGCGAGGCGGAGCAGCTCGCACCGTTCGCTCTTTGTGGCTTTGTGGGTTTACAGCACCCTGCTAATATTTGTGTTGGCTTCAGGCCATGTTAATTATGTTAAATACCATCATTCATTCCTGAGGGGAAAATTACCTCGAAGTTGCTTAAAATTCTTGTCGGTACTTAAAGAGATGCAAATTCTGCTGCAGAAGGGCAGCCTGGGTGGCTGGGCTGGGGAGGAGGAGGTGGCTCTTGGGGATTATGGCTGCAGTGGTGGGTCACAGAGACGGTGGCTGCAGTGGTGGGTCATGGAGATGATGGCTGCAGCGGTGGGTCACAGAGACGGTGGCTGCAGTGGTGGGTCACAGAGACGATGGCTGCGGCGGTGGGTTGTGGAGACAATGGCTGTAGTGGTGGGTCATGGAGATGATGGCTGCGGTGGTGGGTCACAGACACGATGGCTGCAGCGGTGGGTCGTGGAGATGATGGCTGTGGTGGTGGGGTCAGGCCATCCCACCACGGGGGGTGTGCTGACATGTAGCCCACGCAGTGGTGCCGCAGCACAGTGCCAGAGCAACCAGACACCCTGTTCTGGTAGGCGAGTTGTAGAATACAAGATATGGTCCTAGACTCCTACAGAAACCCCTTCAGCATCAATTCCTCCTGAATTTTCATTAGATTCAGCATGCAGGAATTGCCCTTTCTAAACCTGGGACTTAGGAACTTTCCTTATTCACACTGCTTCATGCCTTTGCGCTGAAACACATACACCCCCCAGTGCCACGGCGTGACTCGGAGTGAGAAGCCTCAAGCAGTACGGACACTTTTCTTCTTTTCCTCTTATCTGCCCATCATCAAGTGTCAGCGCAGTGTCCTGGTTTGGGTGATGCAGGACTAATTTCTCTTCTAACGCTCGGGAAAACTGCACTTTTAGAAGACTCTGGCATCTGAATTGGTAAAAATATTTCCTTTCTAGCCAGCCACGGTGTGCGGGTTTCAGGGTCTTGCTGTTTCTGAGCTTGCCAGGCGCGGGGATGAGGAGGAGCAAGACCCGGGCACTTGACCCACGCTGCCAACAGGATCGTTTCTTACCATCAACGACACATTCAATACAAATTAGAAAGTTTGCTGAGGAGTTCTCTCTCTCCTGTGATGGCTGCCACCCTGAGAACACCTCGACCCGGTGCCAGAGCCCTGAGCCCTTCCCTTCCTCCCGAAGCCGCAGTGCTCGCAGGGTCCCACGTTGGCTGTCACTGCTGGGGGTGCACGGCTTCTACCGATAGAATGGGCTGAGGATAATCCTTGGGTATTTTACATTGGTATCAGGATCAGTATTGGTTTTTTAGTGTTATTAATGTTGGTTATCTAGTCTTATTCTATTAAATCTCTTCATATTTCAGTCCCCAGTTTTCCTTGTGTTTTCCCGATTCCCCTTCCTGGGTAGGGAGGGGTCACTGCTCCAGCAGGTCCATGTCCTTCTTCTGTTGGGGACTCCAGAGCTGGATGCAGTACTCCAGGTGGGGTCTCACGAGAGTGGAGTAGAGGGACACAATCCCCCCCTCGCCCTGCTGGCCACACTTCTTTTGATGCAGCTCAGAATGCGGTTGGCCTTCTGGGCTGCGATGGCACATTGCTGGCTCATGTTATTGTGGCCTTCCAGTCCCTAAAGGGGGCCTACAGGAGAGCTGGGGAAGGACTTTTTACTGGGGCATGGAGTGATAGGACGAGGGGGAATGGCTTCAAACTGGAAGAGGGCAGGTTTAGATTGAACATTAGGAAGAAGTTTTTCACTTTGAGGGTGGTGAGGCACTGGAACAGGTTGCCCAGAGAGGTTGTTGAGGCCCCATCCCTGGAGGTGTTCAAGGCCAGGCTGGAGGTGACCTTGGGCAGCCTGGTCTGGTGGGAGGTGTCCCTGCCTATGGCAGGGGGGTTGGAACTCGATGATCTTCAAGGTCCTTTCCAACCTAAACCGTTCTATGATTCTATGTTGAGCTTCTCATCAATCAGCACCCCCAGGTCCTTCTCCCCAGGGCTGCTCTCCATCTGAGATCATGTGTTCTGCATATTCTCTGCAGGTATTTCTGTTCAGCTGGGAGTTTGCTTCAAGGTTTCTCATGTTGCTGCTTTACCTTCATTATGCCTATAACGACATCATGTCTCTGTCATCTTAAGCTGATATTTAAAAGATTACTTGTTTCCACTGTCCTCCCTGACTTGGGGTGTGCGGAGGAGAAATAGAGCAGCTCAGGACTCTGAGTCCCGGGTCCGCAAGAGCAGCGTTTGTTCAGCACAGGGGGAAGAAATCATACGCGTACTCAAAGATATCGGCGTTTGCTTTACATGTAATGGAAAAAAGAGGCGGCTAAAGAATGAGTGCTGCAGCAGCTGATATTTCATACCGGGAAGAGGACAAACCCCTTCACGCATGGCTCGGTTTGGGAGAGGTTAGCGTGATTGGCTTGGCTAATGAAAGCCCTAATAAAGGCAAAAACTTGCAAAAGTGTGTCATTCTTGAACAAAAAGCGTGTGGCGCTTAACACTGGTTTGAATGTAGTGAAAGTTGATCTTGCTCAGGGACTGTTGCACTTGGCCTTAAGTGACCCAACTGCTCTACAAGCTCTGACTGCGGAATAAATTGTTCTGGGTTTAACATAATGGCAATTTTGGGGTTTTTTTTTCCGGTCCTGGTGGTTCAGGCGTTCAGCGGAGAAGCTGCTGCCTTTGCGGAGCGTGTCGCCAGGCTGCGGCGTGCGCCGCGGGGCTGAGGAAGTCTTCACGTACGAATGCTCAGCAATAGCGGTCAGCTGGAGACTCCCCCCGTGCGCGGCTGACGGAAACAGACAGCAGCGCGCAACACTAACAGAAAGACCGAGCGGTGTTTGCTAACCTCAGCGGCTGGCAGGCAGGCCCCGCTGTCGGCGGAGGAAAGCGTGTTCAGACAGAACGATCTGACGCAAACAGAGAACAAAGTTAAACCCTCGGCAGCTTTGGCTTTAAGAATGTTTGCTTTAATAATCAGGCAATTAGTCTGGTTGAGGAGGGACCGGCTCCCCACAGTAAAGCACCAAAGCTGTTAACAGGGAAGCTGAGGCACACGCAGCCACGTTAATGCAGCGTTAATCATAGAATCATAGAATCATAGAATTGCCTAGGTTGGAAGAGACCCTTGGGATCATCGAGTCCAACCATCTACCCTACTTTGCAAAGTTCTCCCCTACACCATATCCCCCAACACCACATCTAAACGGCTCTTAAACACATCCAGGGATGGTGACTCAACCCCCTCCCTGGGCAGCCTATTCCAACGCCTGATTCCAATGCAAAGTCCAGGGCTGGCACGGAAATTAAATACCGACTCCTCCAAACTGAAAATTTCCAAGTGTATAGGAACGATAGCCCGAATTTCACCATTCAGGTGCCGCTTTCCTGCTGTGGATGGGGTCTGACACCAAAAGGTTTTGTGTGTCCCTACAGCCGCAGTCACCAGGAGAAGCCTCAGGTGCAGAGCATCTGGGGGAGGACAAAGCTCCCGAAAGGAGAAGTTGTGGCTCCATTCGCTAAGGGTGAGCGATTGTTTTCCTTTGGGAAATAAATCCGCCTGTAAGCATTTATTTCTGGGAGATACTCCTATAAACATTGTATAAGCAACTCTCCACCAGCAATAGGATTGTCTAGAGTTACCCATCACCTTTTTTTCCCTGTTGCCTGTTGTTATTCCGACCCACTGGTGTGATCTGACAGCCGCCGATGGAGCAGTTGGTGAATTCCCATTGTCTCAAGGAGATGGAATGAGATCGCCACGCTGCAGAGGTGCACGCTATTGATAACACGGGAAGCTGGAAAAAGGTCAAAAGAGTGTCTTTGTGGAGTCACTGTGCGAATTACGATTCTGGCTATATCAGACTGGTTGCGGTTTTAAAAGGAGAAAGCGCCCCTTATCTTGGGCCAGCTGTTCTACATTTGATAAAGATGTATTATGGGTGGGGGCTATGGTCTGCAAGTAGGCAAGTTTGGGTTACTGCTTTATTTTTTGAAGTTTTCATGGAAACTATCTATCAGATCAGAGAAGTGGAGGATTTTAGATACACAACAGACAAAGAGACGATTTCCAAAGAGCTGGCATTGCCAGTATGTGTTTAAAAATACCTGCCTGGCACCTAGTAGGAAAAAACTAAGGAGGCAAAAAAAGCAGACCTGAAGATGACATCCATACTTACCCGATAAAACCAGGCAGGTCAGTTCCCAGGCCGTGACAGTGCCCCATTGCTCCCAAAATGGACTGAGACCCCGTGGCGGGAACAGGCCAGCCAGGATGCTCCGGACCCACCTGCAGGCAGCCCTTTGCCTCGGGCAGCGGCAGCTCGAGCAGCTTTGCAGTGTCGGCCACGGAGCTCCGGGACGCGGAAATATCCCTCGGCACTCTTCAACGGACGGGTGCAGTCAGAGCTCGGCTGCGGGAGGTGGTGAGGGACCCTGCGGTGGGGACCCTGTCCTCATCCACGGGGTGTCTGTTGGACGGGGACGGCTCCCGACGTGCACTGCGGGAGGCACGAGCAGCGCTCAGCATCTCCAGGCTTTGTCTGCAGACCAGGGGGATCCGGACGCGGTGCCAGAGGCACATCGGCCAAAGCCGTGGTGCTGCGTAAAGAAACCCTGCTGCCGCGTCCCCCGTCCCGTTCCTCCCGCCCTGACACCAGGACTGCCCTGACCATGGAGCACACCTCTCAGAGACCCGGTACAGGCTCAAACAGACCCTTTTTCTGGTTTGCTTTTGGCCCGATCAGTCCCTTTGCCTCTTCAACCGCACGGCCAGGGGCTGGAAGCAGGGCAGGACGTGTCTTTTGGTGGAAGTGTTGGTGCACATCGATGTCGACGACGACAGTCAGAGCGGCCTGAGCCACAGACGAAGATTTGCTGAGCTACGGTGGAAGTGGAGGGAACCAGGAATTCCCTATTTACTTTTCTTTTTTTCTTATTTCCTGCCCAGTTCCAGCCCCAGGAGGCACATCCGACATCTCTCAGGGATGTTGCAGTAGACAGCATCCTGCAATTCAAAGGAGGATTTGGACGTAGATTTCCCCCGCCCCCTCCTTTGCTGTCCTGCTGTGTCGGTTTAATACGGACACACTCGGCAGAGGCAGAAAAGCACTTCTTTCCCTCATCTCTTCCAGCTGCAGCTTTCTTCCATTTGCCACCAACTCGTCCTACAGCTTTGAACTTGTTTTCTGGTGCTGGTTACGTACCTCCTACAAACCACCACTGAAGAATTCTGGCATTGTGGGGTACCCAGCCGGGCCTTTTCGAAAAGACTTTAAAAAATGGACTGGGCTCATAAATATTGGTATCTAGGGGATCAGCACAGCCTAGACCCTCAGTCAGGGTGAGTCCGGGTTGGCTACAGAGACTGACCATAGGATGAAGGTGTATGGGTCATGTATGGGTCACCCCCTCAGAAACGAGTGCCTGCCCCCAAACCTGAATCAGATGACGCACGTTTTCTCACAAATATTAAGTAAATGTAATCGTTGCAGCCCCTCAAAGCAGCTGGAGAGTCACTGAAGACATGAAACACCGTTTTATGCGCTGTACCACTAACTTTGTCTCGCAGCTTGCAGAACCAAGCCTGGGTTTGCGTGCCGTGCTGGCGCAGGAGGGCACCGTCAGCTGCGGCCGCCTCCACGTGCGGTCAGCACGCGCTCTTCACTGAGGGGATGACCCCTGGTGATTGAAGGCCGCTTTTCGGGACGGGTTACGCTGCAACGCTACACTTGCCAAGGTGAAGCCGACCACCGGCAATCCCCCAGCAGCGCCGGTGCCTAACAGTGCCGCCGATGGCGCAGCCCCGGTGATGCAGGTGAGGGGCGACCGCGTCGGAGGGACCGGAGGAACTCTGGCCGTGGGCGGCCGACGGTAGAGAGACTGTTTGGTTTTGCGAAGCCTCAAGTTGGGAACCCTTTACGTGCTGAACTGACTAATTCCCCTCCTTACAGCCGCCCTGGCCCAGGGAGAGGCGTGCGCCCCGCTGCCTCTGCCCTCGCCTCGTGCCGCCGCGCACAGCGCTCGCTGAGCGTCCCGAGCGCGCAGCGTGACACGAGACCCGGCTCTTCCCTTCGGCGGTTTTCTGCAGCTGACTCTTTAGTAAGCGACCGAACAGGAAAGACGCAGTGAGGCCGGGTGATGGTGGTGTCATATGCAGCGTTTTGGTTCCGGGAAATTGCTAGACTTTGGAGCAGAAGTGGGAAGGGAAAAACAAACAAGAAAAAAAAAAAAACCAAAAAAACCCCAACAACAACCAAAAAAAAAAAAAAAGCGGAGGCAGAGCCCTGTGTGATTAAATTGCCGGGGGAAAGGAGGAACAAGCACTGTGCAAACGGTGACTCAGCAGTGGTGACTCCCGCGGCAAAGCGTGACTCAGCACCCCCCACCCCGGGGGCGGTGGGGCGCAGACCCACGGCGCCTTCATCCCGCAGATAACCGCGCCGTCTCCGGCCTCCAGCCCCGCTCCCCGCCGGCGTCTCGAGTCCTGCTGCCGGTCGCCAGCCTTGGCGGCAGACACGGTTCTGCCCGCCACGGGGGCAGGCTTGTTTCCCCGTTCCCCCATTGCGGCTCTCCTGTAGGCGGGTTTCTGGGCGCTGGTGTCACCTACAGCGCGCAGGATGCTTTCTGCCAACACTTTCTGCCACAGAAAGCAGACACAAGCGCTCAGGAACCGTCGCTGCGCCCCCCTCAGAGGGTGGTGGTTAGTGGTGCAGAGTCTGGTTGGAGGTCAGTAAGGAGTGGTGTCCCTCAGGGGTCAGTACTGGGTCCGGTCCTGTTCAATATATTCATCAATGACCTGGATGAAGGGATGGAGTGTACCATCAGCAAGTTTGCTG
>VUYV01000650.1:176594-221693 GCA_008711295.1 Anarhynchus alexandrinus | reverse complement strand
GGGGGTGGGGAGGGGGGGGGGGGGGGGGGTGGGGGGGGGGGGGGGGACGGGGATGGGGACAGGGAGCTGCACAGGGCAAGGAGATGGGCAGGGAATGGCATGAGTCCACACCAGCAATTGCGTCAGCCTGCGGGACCGCCTTGGCTAGAAGCGCCTGGCTGCTGCCCCCCGGGTTTGTCTGCAGGGAGGGCAGTGCCGGGGGCTCCTGCAGCCCTTCCCACAGCCTGGGTACCGCTGCGGCACAGCACAGCCCCACGGCTGCACGGGATGCTCCTGGAGCAATGGACACCTTCCAGCTAAGACAAGAGTGCCACATGTAGCTTGAGTCACCAGCGTAAACTCTCACTGCACAAGTTATAATACTTTGTAGAGTTAAAAAATTGTAATGGAGTTTTAGAGCTCAACTACAACTTCACCTGTGTCCGTTGCGCCCAGGTGAGGATGGCCAGCTATAACCCAATCTGCAGGTGAAGGTCCAAGGAAGGACCCTCCTACTGGAGTAGTATCTTCATGCTGAATTTAGCATATAGAAAGTCAAAGTTATAAGAAAATAATTAAAAATATGAGCCTTGGCTGCGAGGTGGAAAAGCTTTACACTTACACAAATGCATACCAAGTGGAGGAGGGGAGACATGCGCCCACAGACATGCACACACACACACCACTTTGGTAAAATAATTGGGAACTGCTCTCTCCCTGCATGGAGAAGCTCAACAAACCCACTGCCACGAGGCAGAGCTCAGAGGGCCCATGGTCCACACACCACACTGCACGGTGCCACTGCAGCCCCGAAATGTTCCTGCACTGGTGGGCGCTTAATCTGTCCTTACAAACTGCTTTTGGGCATCTTCTGAGAGCATTAACCCTCTAACTTGGGGTTAACTTGCGCGAACTTCATGCATTTCTGGCACAGGACCGGCACCACGTGCAGTTACAGCATCATGCCCGGCCCCGATTCAGGGGAGCGTCCATCTGTGCACTTAAACCTCACCCTGTGCAGAGGAACACCTCAGCATCACCTTAAGCGCCATCCTGAACTCGGATGATTTCCTGACTCAGTGCCAAGAGATTATTAATATATTGCTGGGTCAAAGCAGTGGTGAAACATCAGAGAAACTACTTTTTTGAATCAAAGAGTCAAAATGTCAGTTTTATTTTTAATTTTGTTATTCTTATTCTGCTATGATATTTTTGTGTGATTTTTTTCCTGGTTTCAGTGATCACTTCTGGCAGTGCATTTTTATTTCCATGCCATATTCAATACCGATTCAAACGTTTTCATTTCATGGCTTCCATTTATAAATACCTTACACGTGGTACTACGCTGGTGTTCTTCAAAAGGGTGCTACATCAACATGCAATTACAAAACCTTTAAAATGATGGGGAAAGGCACACCGACTCTGCCTTAATAACTCCAATTTCAGAACGCCGAGAAGAAAGGAGAAAGCCGAACCAAATCTGCCTTAATAACTCACTGAACGTGCTGGACTACCGCTAGACGACGGCTTCGGGAACATGCTGGCACGCGCAGCTTTTGTGCGTCCCCGCCGAGGCAGAGGCTGTGACCGCTGCGGGGACGGCTCCTCGCCTGCCCCGGTGGGGGGCTCAGGGCTGGGGGGCACTCGCCTGCTCCCGCTCGCAGGGGCAGACTCAGCAAATACTCTCTTTTTCTATCCCTCAGCTGCTCGTTTCTGCGGTGGTGTCTTCCCCTCTTTTCTGACACCGCTAATATTTTAAGGGGGGGGGCGGCTGGCTGAACAACAGCTTAGCCATAAAACAGAAATAATAAGGAAAAAAAAGTTGTTTTTCAGACAGATAAAACTGCGCGTGCAGGTCTGCTCCTGGTGTAACTGGCTTTGGAAATAACCCCAGCTGAATTCACGGTGAAGCAGACTGTTGAAGCGGTTCCCGCAGTTGTGTGTGGCATCCTCCAGGCTTCTGAACAATAACTTTACGCCACTCCTGCTTCACGTGGGAGTGTTATGATTTGGGAAGTCAAAACAAAAGCTTATTTAGCGGGAGCACAACAAACAGAGGTGCCAGGTGGCTGCCTGCATGTGTTTCTTCTGCCGATTGCATTTTGACAAGCCGGGGAGAGCTAGAAATCGGTGGCAATTCTGCATTTTGGACAGTTTAAGCACAAGACTCACATCCGGTCCCTTTTCTGCTGGCAGCATCCCAAAACTGCTCAGGGCCAGGGCAGAGGGGGGAATACAGTTGGGATAACTGGGTCAGAGCCCTTCTCTTTATAAAGGGAACCTGTCTGTTTTCTTTTTCACATCAGAAATACAGACGCTTCCAGGCTGTAATTTCCTGTATTACCTCCAGCAGCATTGTAAAGGTGATGGTGCAAGAGATGAGAGGGTCAAAAGGGAGCGACTGAGAAAAGAACGGATTTTTAGTTACCAGTTCAGCTTTGTACCTGATTTCCTTTCCTGAAATATCTGTGCAAAATGTACTCTGACAAGTGGTGTTGCATAAAGGATTTCTTTGTCAGAGACACAATTCTGCTATCTGCTGCTGAAGTGCTAATAATAGTTACCCCTTATTCCTCCCCAGCGTTGCTGCAACTAAGGGACGCCCAGGCTTCGAGTTTTTAGAACTTCTAGGTTGAAAAGGGAAAAAGTAAACAGTAAAAGAACTCCAGCCATATAATCAGTCTTTTTCTTTAATCGAATTATAAAAACAAACAAACAAACAAAAGCAAAGAAAGGAGGAAAAACAGCATCCTAAAATATGCCCTAATCAGAGGTTTCCTTTAAAAGGCATAATCATAAGAGAAACCCAATTTCTCAGCAAGGAATCTTGCAAGGAAATGGACGTGTTTGTGCACAGTTTCGTCTCCCACACTTGCAATACACACGCTGAAGCTGTGCGTATGGGAAAGACTTCATTAGAGTCCAGAGCTTTTCAATTAGCATGAACTGTTTCAGTATTCCAGAAAGGGCACATTTCTGGTTCATTTCCACCTGAAATGATTAAATCTGCCAACAGTGGCAGGGCAAGATACCCACCCAGCCACAAGGCCAGGCCCGAATTGGTCCTGAGATCTCCCGTGTCCATTTATGTCCTTCTCCCCTATATAAAACGTCGGTTTGTACGGTCAGAAGACAGAACTAATCTGTGCGCAGATGACACATCCTCTGCTAAAACAGGTTCTGACATTTTAATTTCACAGGGTAGAGGCGGGTTAGGGTGACCTACCGCTCTGCCAGCCCCCTGCCCACCCTGCTGAGCCTCCCTGGCGCAGCCCCCCGCACACGGCAGGTTCCCCACCAGCCCCCACCAGCTCATTCCTGAAGCAGACCTTTCTGCCTGGAAAACACTCNTGATCACTAGAGTTGCAAAGAAATTTGCAAGACATAATTCGTGGGATAATGGAGGTAATTGATGACTGTTCTGGGACCATTAAACCCTTTTCATTTGGTACACTATAGGCAAGACTTTAACTCCTCTTCAGACGTCCAAAGCCTGTTCGCTGACACACTGAGTCACTAATTGCCTTTAAAGCTTCATTAAAAACAGATGCCTTGCTAAAGAGCAAATATTAGTCACGCTGATCAAGGTGCAGCTAGACATTTTGAGCATGAACTGATAGCGCAGCTAATGATGTGGAAAACAGCTGCTAATGCCGGGATTGCATTCTCCTCTGCGCAGTTGCAATTAATATTGATAAACGCAAAGTGCCTCGTGGAAATGCATCCTCTTGGCCGGGTAATCAGAATACTGACGGGGAGGAAAGGAAGGATGGGTCCAAACGCGAACCATTGCCATTGAGCTCATTTTCTTCTTTCCTGCTTCTAATACGCAGTGATGAGACGGGCGTCTGCCAGAGGCACATCCATATGCACATGTTGTTTAAGATTTGCAAAATATTTCAGGTTAAGCAACATTCTACGCAAGCTAATAAAGATAAGTAGCAGGATGGAAGACTTGGCATAATCAAGGCTTCTGCTGTTACTCTATCGTGAGTTTGGTTTTATCTAACTGACTTTGTGCAATTAAGTACTTCAAGCAATACACTTCCAGAAGTCTAATTGCTTCCACTGGACACAGGCTTTTATGTCCCACAAAATAATGATTTTGTGCAAGAACGCTTGTGGTCGTAACCCGTTTGTCACAGGCTTATTTCAGACTTGTATGTTCTGGTGCGGGTAGTTAATTCATCACAAGTTACATGTGGATGAGAAGAGCACCACATCAGATACGGTAGAGGATGAAGAAGGTACAGGTCCTCCGGAGGTCAGGAACAGGGCCTGGGGACACACCTTGGGGTAGGTGAGGCCTAATTACATGTCTGTACTTGTAAAAAGACACAACCTCTATTCCCAGATAATTTCTTCTGAATCTTCTGCCCTTTTCCCATTTTATTCAATCTGCTTCGCAGTGGGTTTAAGCTAAACTGGAATAATCCAAAGTCAAAGCAGGTCAATCATGGTTGGGTAGTGTAAAACGTAACCTCCCGGGACATCAGCTACCCCGCAGTAACTACCCGTGCTCTTCACCTACCGGAACTTCAGGAGCTTTCCTCGTTATATTCCATTGACTGAGTACTCAAAGCACGTGCACAGCCGATTCTGGAGAGAAGAAGGGGAGATTTGCTGGAAAGTGTCGCTCCACTTTATCCAAGGGTGACTTAAGTGCAGGCATACTTGAAGAAAACTTCTGACCAGAATAATTTGGGAGTGATTCGTGCACAGGCAGCACAGACAAGCTGCTAGAGAAAGACCATGCAAGCGTAAGCCTCTTCGCTCTCCCCTCAATCATTTAAATTTACTTTTTTCAGATAGTGTAGAGAATAAATGTTGAAAGAAATGTTGTTTCTGTAGTTGCTTGGTGAACCATAGAGGCAGAACGCTTGAAGCATCACTCATGTTCACGTAGAGGAGTGTCTGTTCTATTTTCTTTGATCTGTCCAAAATGTAGTGTTATGTTAAGTGTTGTGCCATGTGTGGCCCTGCGGACAAGCCCTAATTTGGTTTCAAGAGAAAAACTGTTTTAGCGTGAATTCTAGGCCTGTGGAAACACACAGATTTCTCAAATGTTGTTGCTAACTCTTAGATGACAATCTAGAAATAGGATTCAGGAGAGCATATTTGGAGATGCTTTTGCAGGAAAGCTCTCCAATGGCAGCTCGCTAGATCTCAAAGGATTTCCTGGTAGCCCATCAGCTTCCTCAGATCTCTTCTACGCGACTTTTCTTGTTGGAGTCACTCTACACAAGGCTGTTGGTCAATGGCCTGTGCTGTGTTTGTCTTCACATCACTTTCTATGCAGATAGGTATTTCAGTGGAGCTGAGGAAGCCCCAGTCTCTCCACTTGTCCTTGTCCACACCACCCAGCCCAGTCACCTGGCTGATGGAACTCTTGTCTTTTTAATTCAACATGTAAATGACAGGGAACAAAAACAGAGACCTAAATAACACCATTTAACCAAAAATGACCTTCATTTTTTTCATATAAAGAAACCTCACATCCAGCTGACCTGTGAAGGTTTTTGAACACACAAAGTCAGGGTAAATTATTTCCAATGCAAAAATTGTTATTGAAAAATATCAATTTCTTTTAAGCAATGCTTTGACGAGTGAGAAGGCAGACTACACCACTGCCTTATTCTGCAGCCGTTACTTGAACGGAACCAAGGGAGGCTTCATCCTCAGAGACACAGGGGACACAGCGCTGCCTGTATCAGCTGTTTTAATTGCTTGACGTAGGATGTGCAGCAGACGAGACGATAGGTTTGATCCATTACCAGCACTCCTACGTGTGTCAATGAGACTCATGAGCCCTTTGGTGAAGGCCTCGGACCCTGCAGCACAGCTTCCCCAGCAGTGGCCATGGCCTCCTACGTCCCTTGCGTGTTTTGGTGGCTCTCCCTTTCAGACTCAGCGACATGGGTGGTACCAGAAACATCCCAGCTCCTCCACACCCCAGGCAGAGCTGGAGGTTCATCGCCGGCCTTCCTCTACCTCGGGCTGTGGGCCCTGAGAGCTGTTGGTGGACTGCTGAAGACCGAGCAGCTGCCCCGTGGCCCGGCTGGCAGAGGGCGTCCCCCCGCACAGCTCGATGCCTGGCACGAAGCTTTTCTCATTTCCACCTCTCCATGGCTGCCTCTGGCTCTGCTCTCCTCTCATGTCAGTAACCGAAATTTCCCCTGTTTTGTCAGGGTAAGCATAACCCCTTTAAAGTTGGTGGTGCAAAACACATCATTTTTGTGTCTTGGCGTCACAACACAGGCACCAGCGGATAAGTTCTTTTAATCAGTAATTGTTTTCTCTATATTAACTGACCACTTCTGTTTTTGTGGAAACTCACAAAAAACCTGCCTGATGGCAAATACCGTTTATCACCATGATCATAAAAAACCCACCATAGTCTCAAGAACTCAATCTTCACTTGAATTTTCGAAAACACAAAACTAACACAACCTCTACAGCTACTGCCTCGTGGCTCTGTATTTCTTGCACTGTGCCTTCTGCAAATGACTCGTACAAGAATGCGCCCAGAAATTAAGTTACATCTGCAGTTAGAAATCAGCGAATGAGCTCGTGGCTGCAAGCACGACTTTTGGCAAATGGTGCAGGTCTGGGACAAAAGGATAGCAAGTTCTTAGTCTTGGGCATTCCCACCAAAGGGTACCTCAAAACCAGGACAAAGCTGGATGAAAAGTTTCTGCTCTGTGAGAAAACTGCTCTAAACTATTTTGATGGAGAAATTGATCCAATTTTACATTTAGTTTTCTGTTTGAAAAATCTA
The DNA here is from genome assembly GCA_008711295.1 of Anarhynchus alexandrinus. Lineage (NCBI taxonomy): Eukaryota > Metazoa > Chordata > Aves > Charadriiformes > Charadriidae > Anarhynchus > Anarhynchus alexandrinus. The sequence goes on along the minus strand of VUYV01000650.1, from coordinate 214,936 downwards.
TGTCTGTTTTGTTTTACACCACTGTTCTACACCTGACCAGGGCAAAACTCTGCAATTCAGGGTGTGAAATTCAGCACAATTCAGATCCAAACGTATCAAGGCATTTCAAAATCAGACTGCGTCCACCTGTGATGCTTCCCAAGAGGCGCGACGGACCGAGTCTCCGCCTCACCTCTGCTTGTGCTTTGACTAACAGGACTCCCACACAGCTTCTGGGTACCGTGGGAGAAGTAATTAACCTGGGAATAGTTTGGCAGGAAGAAACGCGGGCGGTGCTGATACAAATACTGCTGGTCTCGGGAGGGAGGCAGAGGGAAAGGCAACCCAATGGGGATTTGGCAGAAATTATCTCTGTGCAGTTATTATCCTGTCAAATGGAAGTCAAAATTATTATTTCTTTATTATATTGTGTATTTTCACTGAAGTAAAGAGGAATGTAAAAGTTAAAATACAAAATCTCCATAGGGTGGTAATGTCAATCGTCATTCAGCGTCTTTTGAAACTGATTCGCCTGTATTTGGAAGAAATATCAGATTGTGGTTTTTTGACAGAACTGGCACTAGGTAGCTGCAGGACACCAACAAAAAGTACTTTAAGAAATAACACTGATCTTTTAGACCTGTATGACAAGGAATTATCTGAAAACAATAAGTTTTTCTGTGAAAACAAAAATGTTGCACTATATGTCCATGCACCACTCATATCTTGACAACCTCTTGGAGGCATCATGCTGAGCATTTACTTAAGAATTTGAGCCTTTTAATTTAACAGGTTTTTTAAAGGTATCCTTCCTTCATCATGCTCAGTGATCACTGGAGCTGAGTAGAGGCTGGAAACATTTCCACAGAAGAAACGGAGTTAAAAAAAATCTTATTTTCTTTTTTTTTTTCCTTCCCAATTTCTCAGCTTTCAGCCTCTTAGTTCTAATTATTCTCATCACTCATTGCTCTTCAAGACAGAAAATCTGAACATCCAAATATACACAGGAAAAATAATCTCCTTGTACTCCATATTTATGCCTGAAGCCCAATGTTGCTGAAATCAGCTTAAAAAAACATCTTATTCTTAAGACTGTTCTTAGGAGATGTCCTCGAAAGCCTGATCCTGAAAAACAACCCTTCTCAGATGTTCTGTGTTTTTTCTTTACACCTTCAGGTAAGAACAATGTGAGGAGAAGGGGGAGAAGGAACAGATTATTCTATTGCCAAAACATTTACGTAACACGCCAGCAAAAGGAAACTACGAAGAAAAAAACCCATCTCATTTAATTATGAGCTATTTCCTAGTCTTGCTGGAGAGACCCTGAATGCTCACAGGAATAGAACTTACTAAAATTTCTTTTTCGCCTGCTGATTATTCAAGCTAGTGGATGGATACTGAAGCTTTCAATCCTCATTAACTCCCTGAACAGTGTAATGAAGCAAGCAGACCAAAAGGAAGAATTTGCCATTGACTAGCCCCATTTCAGGCGCTCTACCTACAGGGGTGCTCGTTTCCATCAAGACCTCACAGACTCACCCCGAGCTGAACTCCAGCTTTTCTGAAGGAAAATGTAGGTGTCTCTTTCTCTGATTATAAAGCAACAACAAAAAAAGCCCCAAACCTGCAGAACTCGTCAGAATTCACTGATGGAGGCACACCAGCCAGGCACTCTGTTTTTATTTTCGTAACGAGACCTCAGTGGAGGCTACGCTGATAGGTGAGGGCTGTGCCACCGCTGTGTGCCCTCCGGTTTTGGAAACGCGAATGCCCACATTCGCAGGTGAGAGGAAAAAACTGCTCCATCAATAAAGCTCCATGCCCAAATGTGCAACGCCAGAAAAAGCTTCTGGAAGAAGGACTGCCCGTCCCATAGCCCTCACCAAGGCAGCTTCCACAGAGGTAGCACCAGTGCTGAATGTCCCTTCGTTGGTAGGTCAAGGCTCAAGAGCACAAGTGACTTTGTGATGGGTGTAAGGGAAATGGAATGTCTGTGGTCAGAACAGAGACACACACCACACGATCGGGACCCTTACGTTACTTATTCTTTTGCTGACTCAGCTTCCCCGTCTAAGTGTCAAGATATTTCTTACTGCCTCCTCCGTATTGCAGAACGGAGGTGAAATTCATCGGCGTTTCTCAAGAGTTCAGATACTTTGGTGAGACACGTCATTTGGAAGATATATGGGTTGGGATGACCGAGTTCTGCATGGCTACCATCTGCTATTTGTCCCTGGTTTGATTTATATTCCAATGAGAAGAGGCACAAAAAGCTTCCTCCATCACAGGACTCTTCAGGACAAAGTGCCACTACAGCCGCCTGGCTCCTTTCCCAGGGATGTAGTCAGCACCTTTTTGTACCCTACAGCAGAAAAAGTACGCACTTTTTAATTTTTTTTTTAACATGAAGGGGTACAGGATGTTTCTTTGGGCTACTTGCAAAGTAAACAGCTTAATAATAGTTGAAGGATTTATTACTGCGCACAGGGAGAGCAAAGGCGAGACCCACCCAGACATGACGTGTCTGATTTAACATGTGTCTGCTCACTCCATGCACCAGCGACAGGCACAGCATCAGCTGGACGCAGCGCATCATCGAGGACCAAACCCAGAGCCAAAACCTTTCCTGCTGCTTTTAAAGGCAGATATTGTGTCTTGGAAGGTCAACCGACGCTTCTCAGAGAGCCCTGCCAGAAGCATCCAAAGCTATTTTGTTAACCCCAAAAGATTCAACCAAGTTGGATTAAAATGTGTAGCATGGATGCCATTTCACCGACTGTACGGGGCGGGCACGAGGAACTGGCAATAGCTGAGCGGTGCCGGGTCTCTGCCCGGGCAGAGCCGCGGGGATGGGGCAGGATGGGGATGGGCTCCACCATCCAGCGCTTTGAGCTGCGGCTCCGGGCAGACAGAGCGCCGTCCCCCGCACCGGGCACACAGGCTCTCGCCTCTCCTTTCCTCCAGTGGCGGATTTGACCCACAACTCAACTTTTTAATGACATCAAAGTGTGCTGGCAGAACCCCCCCACATTGGAAGCAATGAAGGTCCTCAGAGGGAACTGCTCCCTCCTCGCCAGCCACCATCCCGCTTCCCGCAGGACTTCGCTCCAGAAATTAAAAAAATCTGGGAAGATCGTAGCCAGATCAAGCTGACTGACAGACACAAGGACAGGTCCCTCAGGCACGAGTAATATGGAAAAAAAGCATTTTTGGTGGGGATAAGAGCAAGTCAGCGCAAGCACCTGACCTACAACCAGGACCAGCAGAACCTCATTGGCACGAGCGCAGTCTTTCAGGTTATCGCTTTGCATGTTGGGAACAACCCCATTAAATCCTTCAGGTACTCTCGCACGCGAGAAGACAGTAGAGCTACGTGGTATTTCACTGGGGGATGAGTATATAAAGACTCATTTGCAGAACTAAATATTTCCCCTTTTTGTTCTTCTGTGGAGCCTTTCATTATAAACAGTAATTATAGTAATGAATGTTTGCAAGCCAAGAGCGATGGTAATTATTTATCCATTTGGGGAAACTGAGGCACTGAGGGTCAAACAGACTATTTTTTTCATGGGACCACGTCATAAATAGGATCAGCTTATGGTCACAATTAGGGCAGCCTTGTGAGTAAGTCATGGGGAGAGCAAGAAGCAGAAACCGGAGTGCCACCTCCGTGCCTCCCGGTTGAGTGCCGCCTGGTCCTGAGACAAGAGCTGTCCTGGCATTGCAGAGGAAACCCTCTTTCTCCTTCAGGAGGAGCCACAAAACCTTAGAGCTGGTCCTGCGTGACTCATTTCGTACTCCAGTGAAGTAATTCAGACCCACGAATACACCGTCTGAACAGCAAGTGGTACACAAACTATTTCACATTTAGAGAGAGACGTTGACAAACCAATGACATCACTTGTTAACAATACTTTACAGAAATTCGGGGGCTCCAATGGTGGTTGTAAGACCTCAGCATAAAGAAAAATGCATTAGTCTGGGATGCAACTCTCCTCCCTAAACTTAAAGAAAGTTAAAAACTTTTAAAAAAGAAAAACCGTTAAAAAACTTAAAACTTCCTAGTCTAAAACTTAAATGAACCCAGAGTTTTGAGGTTTGGAAGCTCAGCCGAAACTTTTTTATCAACTCACGTGATTTTATCTTTATTCCATCTTCCTCCACACCACAAAGAACATTAATGTTAGCAAGATAGCTGCACCTGCCACAAGCCTAGTGCCGCTGAGCCAAAAGGTGCCCAGCGTCCCCGTGAGATCAGGTTTCTGCCCCGCAGAAAGGATCTGGGCAAGCACGTGTGCGGGTCGTTACCGACTGCTGTCTCCTCTCCTGACAACAATAGTTTGTGATAGTACAGAACAAAACAAGTAGAGCAACTCTTATACAGACAGGTGATGTATACACTATCCTATAGATCTATAGGGTCAGTGCTAGCAAAACCCTGCCAGGGTAGGTGCTGCCGACAACAAGGAGACTCTGTCCCTTTCAGCGCTACTCGCTCCGTCTCTGCTCACAGTCTTCGTCCCTTTACAGCCAAGTGGGTACCGCGTACGCTGCCCCGGGCGGTGACGAAAATCCCGCGCCGTCCTACCGTAGCAGCTGCTGCTCCTTAAATGCACAGTCCGTCCCCTGCTGCTTTGGGAAAGTCTGGTTCTGTCATCTCAACACCGGGAGGTGGCCGAGTCTCTTGCGTGACCGCCGAGGAATTAACGGCGATGAAGTTAATTAGTAAATCTGATAACCTGTGCCTCTTGTGCACGTTCTTGGATTTTACCTTTTTGCATTTCCATCCAATTTGCTGGGTAAGCCTATTGACAAACTGGCAAATATTTTTGTATTTGTAATATTGTAATTATACACAACTAAAGGCAGAACTTTGGGGAGACCCGCCGCATAAATCTAAGGATGAATGACTATACGCAGCTAGCGCTCTAATTGCCAGGAATTGGACATGAAGTTCCTGCTTGTTATTAGAAATCAAAGTTAAGGAAGGAGAAAATGAGGCTCAGGGTTAAGGTGTTAATGAGCAGCAGTACTCATTAGCTAACACAAAAAAAACATTTGTTGCCCAGCACTTACAAGAGCCTCTTCACTGAATTTCACCGCCTGTGACAGCCTATGCATTCTGTAACGACCTGCAAATATTGACGAACATGAGCCGAGTATTAAAATCTGCTCTCACTTTTTTACGGATGGTGAAAACTGAGGCACAACGATTCCCAATTTGCTAAAAGTCATCAAGGAAACCTCTGTCTGAGCGGGGAAGGGGATCCTCTCGTGTCTCCACCTGAAGACCGGGAACACCTGAGCTTTGCCCATGTCTGGTGGGCACAACCTGTACCACGCCAGGACAAGACTTTGTGCGTTGAAGAATACAAAGATTCGGGGCTTTTTGGACATTCTGAGACTGTGACAGTATCTGAAGTTGCACCCCGGGGTACAGCGCCATGTCTTCTTCCATCCTGTCCAGTTTTATTCCCCACCTCGTGGCATGTTATGGCTGAACCGGAGCTTTGGGTTTGTTAACCTTTGTGTTTATGAGACTGAATTTTGGAACTGCAGCTGACCCTCCGCAGGGGAAGAGACCGTGCCCCTTGCAGCTGATGCACAGATCAGCTGTAGCCCGGTGTTTCTGCACAACACGTGTGCTTGTACACAGCTTTTCAAGTGTTTTAGTAACAAACTTTGGATCCCATGAATTGCTACGTCCATCTGTTGCACAGACTACCTGGGGGGGGGAAAGCGATGTCGTTACTGTAGTTTAGAAATAACTGAAAATCACTTTGGAAGGAGCGATTCAAAGCTGGGTTGACTTTTTGGTCCTCTGCCCGGGGACATGATAACATTTCTGTACTTTTTTTACTTTTTTTTCAAAGAAACTTTGTCTTTAAAGAGCCCAATGAGGAGGATTCCTGCTGACAGCTCTTTTTTTTTTTTTTTAAGTAGACTTAATTTCCTGCCCTGCTGCCATGGGGGAGGGCTGCTGGTGCTTTATGGGAGTCACCAGGAACAAAGAGAGACACGAATGCTAATTTTGCCCGTTCTCAGAGTTGGTCAAAGAAGGTGTTTTAAATAGGATGGATGTCACTCCCATGCTGCTTCTCAAAGGAGCTAATGGTTGGATTAGGTTTGTGAATATAAATTACAGGACTTCTAGCTTGGCTTCCCCACCATCCCTGTCAAATTGCTTTAGCTGCGGACCCGGTGCCAGATGGCTCCTCACATGTGTCAGATGTCCATGCAGAAAATTCATTTCAGGGTCACTTCTTTATTTTGTTTCCCTGAAGACCCTATTGATTCCTGCTCCCCACGGAGAAGGATTTTATTGAGCTCTTGGGAAAGGGAATGCTGCTTAAATTGAAACTGCTGAGAGATCAGATCCCTGAAGAGCGAGCAGCGAACTGGGCTAAACCAGACACGCAACGTGGGGGAGTGAAGGGGGGGGGGAAGTATTCCGATTTACATTCCTTTAAATTGGTTTAATGTTAATGAAACTCAATCAAGACTGAAGAACTCAATCCTAACTTGCAGTGTAGTTCTTTTGCCATTGCCAGAAACGTTTAGAAGGGTCACGAGGCTTTACCGTGGTGTTAAAATGGAAGTTGGTTTAGACAAACCGGGGCAAACTTCTGAGTGAATATTTACACGTACTGGCTGAAACCGGGCAGGGGAGTTTGGCTTGTGCTTGTAAACAGAAAGGGAAGATGTAAGCTGAACTCTTATAAGAGGGTCAAACTGCATAAGGTGTGTTCACTCAGGGATTTCTATGGTTCCACCAAATCATTTAAAATGAACAACTGTGCATATAGGTCAAACGTTGGCATAAAACCTGCCTATAAAACTGCTGTGTTGACCTCCCTGACCATGTGGCCACCCTGCAGGAACAAACGGAAAAGGTGCTTTCCCAAATCGTTTGATGCAGCGTCCTGCAAATATCGGCTGCCCAATGCTGAACTACTAATGTGAGCGCAGAGGTGGCACTTCTCCGTCCCACACTGTGGTGGCTTCAGCTCTTCTCCATCACAGCAGCATCATCCTCTGCCTGCGAGGGAGCGCCGCAGGCGAGGGGCTGCCACAACGGACTCGTCGTTGCAGGGTCATCGTTAGATGGAGGACCCAGAACCTGGACACTGCCCGGAGCAGCCGCAGCCAAACACAGCTGCGGAAGATTAAAGGATCCTGGAGTCATCAATCTTTTCTCTGCACCTCCCATAGGAAGTTTGGTGTTTTCTGGAGCACGCGGCAGGTCAGTGCTCCAGCGTTAGGGCGTGGGATTAGATCAGACAACAGGCTGGAAACCATCCTTTAAAATTTGCTTTCGTGCCAAACTGAATGTACACCTACTAAGTCCACTGAAATCAGAAGGATCTCCAGAGGGTCAGCGTTGCTGCCAGTTTTGAAAGCCGTGGTCAAAAAAGTTCTAATTGTGCTTTATTTTAAATTTTTATTTTTATTTTCCACGAAAGGAGATGCAGACTAGCTTGCGAAAACAAATTGTATTTATATTTGCCATGGGATATGGTTATTATTAACTAATGTGGCAGTAAAGGCTATTTCAGAAAAAAACACATCTATATCTAGATATCTATATGCATCTATGCCTATGTATTTATATATTTACATCTATCTATCTATCTATCTATGTATCTCTGTATCTATATGCCTGTATACCAATACCTACACCTGTATAGCCATCTATCTACAGATACATAGATATATTTAGATATACATATATGTAGGTGAATAATAGAAAGACTATTACTGGCTTACTAGTTTTATTACCCTAGAATTAACTGTGTCAACAACTGCCTTGGCACTGCGTTAATTTTACTGTTGGTTTGAGTATTAGAAGAATAAAGGGCTGCACTGAAATTTCTCCACCAATTATTTATTTATCTGCTCCTCTTTTTTTAAACACTAGAACTTCTGCTTAAATAAGAAACTTCAAAAAAAAATTGCTAGTAACGTCATTTCTAATAGGTAAAATGATTATCCCGATGAGACGGTGTAATACGTATGCCGTATCAGGAATAAGAGTGCATCAAGGATGCATGGGCTGTGTCTACAGAAGGGATATTAAAAACTAAAATTGTGCTGTCAGCGACTTCAGGAGCCCCGATCCAGGCGGGATGCTGTGACACCATATTAAGCACTGTGTAATTAGGCTTGTTCCCAGCAGGACTCAATCAATGCGACTGCTTCCAGTCTGCCGGCTGTTGCTCCGCCGTCTGATATTAACGCTAAAAGAGCCGAAGGGGCTCCGGCCACGGGCGGTTGGCACAGGGGTGAGGTCAGGTCTCTCCCTGCCCTCCTCTCCCTCTCAGAGGGCCTTTGCTCTGACCGACGGGCGCGTGAAAATACCCTGCCGAGTCATGGGAAGTCATTTTAATTAGGAACGATCACACATCCACGCAGGGCTTTGTTGTTGTTTGTGCCAGGGCTGCAGTGTGACGCCTCTCCTGGGACCGGGGCTTTGTGCTGTGAGAGCAGACAGTAGTGCAGACCGTGCCACAGACCCGCAAACTGATTGCAGAGCAAAAATCCTCCAGAAAGGTAACCAGAGAGCACACAGTTAATGCAATGAATCACAGCTGCTCGTCGCACAGGCTGTTTAGAAGTGCAGCCTTTAAGTACTACCGTTGCAAGGCCACTAACTTTAAAATTTCTCTTTGTTTCGTTCCTCTTCCTCTCTTAAATCCTTTTATATCATTTCAGTTGCAGACTGAGGTATAAGTGATCAAATGCCGGGCACGGACGCAGTCACCATGTATTTGGATTGCTATCTATAGGCGGAAGGGGGTGTTCTCTTCACACCACAGCTCCCACAGGGACACTGTCTGGATTTGACCCAAACGGGAGACGGCGCGCTCTCAGCGCAGCCCCTGAGGCGGGTTGGAGCCCAGCTCCTTGAGGGTTTGAGGGCTGGGGTTTTTTTTTTCGCAGCTCATTTCAGAATAGCTGCTGGCACAGTGCGGAGCTAAATTAATCAAGTTAGGTAAATTAAAGTGGAGGGGGAAAGCCGAAATAGAAGATCCAGCAGACGGTGCAGAGGTTGCAGCTCGGCAGCCGTGTTTTGTCAGCACACTGCGCGCACCCCCCAACCCCGAACCGAATGCCAAATTCTCCCCAGAGCGTGTGCGGGTCGGGCACCGGAGCGGGGTCGGGGGGAGAGGATGCTCACGCCGCCGCGCGGTGGGGGATGCGGGCGGGATGCGGGCGGGATGCGGGCGGGCGCAGCTGAAGGGGGACCCCCCCGCAGACGCCCACCGGCCGGGCTGGTGTCACCCGGGACGTCGTGTGTCACGTCGCAGGGCACAACCCGGCCGATCCGGCGAGCCCTGCATGGAGACATCCTCCTCCTCACCGCCTACGGATGCTCCCGACCCCCTCCCCGCCATCCCCCCCGCTCCCTTGGGCAAGACCGGGGCAGCCGCCGGCCCGGGGAGCGGGAGGAGGGGGAGAGGGACGGGAGGAGGAGGAGAGGGGCGGGAGGAGGAGGAGAGGGACGGGAGGAGGAGGAGAGGAGCGGGAGGAGGGGGAGAGGGGCGGGAGGAGGGGGAGAGGAGCGGGAGGAGGAGGAGAGGAGCGGGAGCCTGAAGGGGTAGGGAGAGGGTGCTGGGGGTCCTGCGGCAGGGGAGAGCGGTGGCAGGGGCTCATCCCTCCCGGCACTGTGTCTCCAGTGTTGTTTCCCGTTAGAAGCTGTCACTCTGCTTTTAGAGACCCGCCGAGGTCAGACCGTGTTGAGAAGTAGTGGTCTGTGTGTGTCTCGTGCCATAGTTCGCAAAGTGGCTGTAAAAAACCCACAGAAATGCACAGAATACAAAACTATCACAATGCTCAGCTGTGTTTTTCCCTCTCCTCAAGAAGCCGGTCACACACCGCCTCACCGTCTACAGCGAAGAAGCACTCAAGTGAAGGACTTTTCTGCTGAATCAATCCAGATAAGAGTAAGATGAGGCCATCTGAAAGCTCCTTAAGAGCAGAGAGGAGTACCAGGTGCTCTCTGAACCTGTTCTCCAGCGCGGAGCACACAGCTCTCCACAGCCATCACTCCATACGAATGTCCCCGAAATGCAAAGGAGCGAGAAAAATTTTTACTGCCCACAGCGAACCAGTCTTTGCCCCCGTGGAGAGCAGTTAGTTCAAGTCAAATGAAGGCAGGACAGAGACCCCAAATGGTCCCCTGAAGAAAATCAAGGAGAAAGCTAGAAAGTCTGTCTAAAAGCCAACTCTAGATTTGCTTAGTCGTGTTCAGTTACCTTTACAGGTAACCACAGTGCAGATAAATGGATAAACACTGCCACCCAAGCTTGCAGAGCTTTGGCTGGAAGAGGTGGCATTCTGGAAAGCTTTTGGACAAGAAGATGCCTTCTCTAAGGCACTCACAAAAGCAAACGTAATTCCAACATAAGAGCCCAAATACAGTGAATGAGGCTTTCTCTGGGTACTTATAGTCAAAAGAGGACAGTTTCAAAGAAAAAGCATAGGCTTCACACTGCACTGATGTTTCTGTGAACAGTTTGTGCTCGGACTGGTGACCAGGAGAAGAGGATGGTCTCAGGCACGAGGCACGAGCATCAGAGCTAACGGATGCTGCGGAACGCCCATCTAACCTTGCTCAGCGTGAACCGGGCCTCAGTTCTGCAGGTGTAAAATGAGGAAAACACTTCCCAAATTGGTTAATGACTCAGTGAGATGCAATAATGGTGGTGGACATGCTATTTTGAAAGAGAAGAAAGTCGGACTCAGTTGTATACAACTGAATTCAGAGTCAAAAGAGTTATTGACGGTACTCAGGGAGAGGTGGGAACTGCGACTGAGCATGAAAATGAACAGATAGGGATGATAGGCTGGACTGCCAAAAAGTGCCTAATTCACTTTTGAAAGTATAACCCGAAGCTCCTCAAAATGTTCACTTCAGGCTCTGGCATGCCAGAGGGTTCCTTGTCCCCAGACCCCCCAAAACCACCTCTCAGACACCATCAGTGCCCTCTCAGCCTGGACCCTGGCTACGACCCTCTGTCTTTACCAAACCCATATGAATCTACATCAGTTCTTTGCCCTGGTTACTAATTTTTCCCATGTGCTTCAAGATGCAGACATACCGTGAGTACTTGTGGAATCAAATCTTGTGTTGGGCGGTTTTGCGTTAGGAAGAAACATCTGCTCACAGGCGGCTGTAGAGCACTGCTCCCGCAGCAGGATGGACCTACTGAAGCAGAACCCTCACACAAACCTACCTGTTTTAAATCCCTAATTAAAAACCCAGTGGAAAGGCTCACCTCAAGTTATTTTTTCTTAGCGGATAAGGGTTTTGCTGTGAGGTATCCTTAAACACAGGATACACTGCATCGTCCATGAAGTTGCTTCATTTAAAGAAAAAGAGTAGTTTTGTGACCACCAGAACTAACAAGACCAGGTTACCTGCAGATTTGTACCTCTTGCATGATTGACTTTGATGTCCAAAGGAAGCAAAAGCTCCGTTTGAAATTTGCCCTGGCTGTAGAGAATTTATAATGTCTCTCTTTTCTTTTGCACGAATTCTCCAGGATATCAGAAAATACCATTTGATATTATATCTTCTGTAGTAACTGCAGCTCTCAAAGGCTTTTCTGCTCGGCCGCCTCTTTCGTGCACCCCGTAGGAACTTCGCGACTCCTACACTCCTGCGCTTGAAGCTGGCTAAGGGAGCTGAACGTTGTGTTGGAATCATGACATACGTGATCACTCTGTGTCCACCCATAAGATTTGGCTCCTGTTGGTGGTTCAGCACCTGCAGCTTTCAGCGTCAGCCTTCTCTGCGTCCCTACACAGACACGAGCAAGAACGCTGTCTCCCAAAAAGGCCTTCATATACCTGCCTGTTACCTGACCTATGGGGTGACTTTCCAGCAGAACAGGCTTAGCGCTTCTGTGTGGTGTTTGCCAGAGGACGGGAAAACAGAAGCCCAACTGCAGGTTTGAGTTCCGCCTTGCCAGGGTTAGGTTTTCCTCTCCTGGGGTTTCAGACTTTGGATTATTGTTGGATTAATGCATTCATCCAACTCAAAGCCAAAGGAGACCGAGAGTATGTAGTCCAACTTCCACGCTGCTCCATTTCATCCGGTTACTCCTCCGCTGAGGGGGATAATTACATTTCTGCTGAGTTGCCTGTGTTCCGAAAAAGTGATCCCATCTTCACCTGGGGACTTCAAGGGAATACCCCATTTTGTGGGTGTTTTACTTCAGTGATTCTTTGCCTCACTCTTTACCCACGTATGACATAGAACTTCATGTTATGTTTCTGCTTGTGACATTAACGAATCCTACAGGATGTCTATTTTCCTCCCCATCAGTACTTTTTGATTATAATCAAGTCACCTCGAAGTCTTCTTCTTCAACAGGCGATTAAGGCACTGAGCAGTGCTGAGGCAGTTTACCCATCAGCCAGGGCAAACACGTTATCTCTTCCTCTAATTTGGCCAACGTTTGTGTGAGCGGCGGGTGCGCGCTCGGGGTTCAGGCAGAGACCCTCGCCTGCCTGCGGCTGCCCGAAGAGGTTGTCCCCTGCACGAGCGCGCGTCGCCCGTCTCACTGCCAGAGTTAGCCGTGCCCATGTCGGTGGTGTGAAGGGTTCCTCTGCCCTCACCAGGGGGCTAGGGAAGGTGCAGCCAGGGGAGCACCACCGCAGTCCTCTGGAGGCTCCTGTTGCTGATGGTGAGCACTCACCATGAGCTCAGCCAACTCCTGCCTCATCCATCACCTACTTCCACCGGTCCACAAAATGCTTTCGGTGACTTTATGTTGTCGTGCCTTAGGCATATGTCACCTATAGGAGAAAACCCACTTCTCTGCTGGTTTTTATCATTCCGTGGTCTGTAAGTCTAACATTGTCCCTTTACAGCAGTGCTCTGCGGTGCCTTCACCATAACCCCTGAACTCTCTCTGTCGCTGCCAGCGGGCTGCGGGCAGCATCTCCCCAGCACCGCCTGCGCAGCACTGCCCGCCCTGGGGGCACGGCTCACTCAGGATTTCGTATCTCGTGTTCCCTCACTGTCTGCAAAAATTTTAGCTATCGGTCATTGCTTTAGCTTTCTGTTCTGCTCTTCCAAGAAGATGTCAAAGTTGCTGGTAAAGCTTTATCCTGTCCAGCAAATGGTATGGATTCATCACAGCGAATTGGTTTTAAAGACAACAGGATTATGGGCTTTACCTCCGCTGTATTTAGACGGACTGTTTAAATCTTAAGTGATGAGCTTTGAGATGAACCCTCTACTTTGTGGATACATGGTCAAACCCGTGTTTGCCTCAGTTACTCATTTCACTTGGCTTTGCCTCATCCAGACCTCATCTGGTTGACACAGTCAACAAGTGCCAGCAAGCGTCCAGCTGTCACTTAATTAGGAGTAATAAAACCATCTCTTGCACAAAGCTGATGGTATCCCACTGACCGGGCTGAGCCAGAATGCCTCTCTGCCAGCCACGGAGCTATGCAATGGCCAAAAACAGTTTTCCTGCATTATTTCCCTTGGCCTTGCCCATGCTTTCATAGGAGCGAGGCCAAGAAAAGCAGCACCTGCGCCGGGCGGTCGGCACATCGCGGGGGAAGGAAGCTCCGTCCCGGGGCCAGACCAGGGGACGGGCAGCCGGGTGGCCGTCCTCCTGCCGGGACGGGCTCCCTGCCAGACCGCGGACAACCCTGCCAGCCTTTGTTTCCCACCTTTGTGAGAAATCCTTCTTTGAAGGCCTCAGTTTGGCAAGTGTTTATTTGGACTGCAGTTACTAACGGCGCTGTTCGGGCAGTGGTGTGTGTTATGGCGACTCACCCAAACCTCCTGCGCGCGGCCGTCCCCGGGCACGGGCTGAAAGGGCCGTCGCTGGGGAGAGAGGAAGGACGCCCGCAGCGTGGGCTCCGCTCTGCCCGGCTCGGGGCCGACGTCTGCCCAGAAACACCCGCTGGTCCCGTACGGTCAGTGCGAGGTCCCTGCAGCACCGGTTGTTCCATGGGCTGCCATAGCGCGTGGAGAGGAGTAGGGTTGGTGGAGGGTCATCTACTTCCTATGTCGTCCCTTCAGGAACTGCTTTTTATAAAAGGACGGATCTGTGTCTTATCACAAATACATTGTTATCACAAATACAAATCTTGATATGGCACGTCACAGAGATGCACTGACTCTTCTGGGATGTCTTCGTTAGTTTCTCCTCGCTGCTGCTTCCCCTTCAAACACTGCCACTGTCCCTAACCAGCTTTTCAGTTCCCACTAGCTGAGGAGGAAAAGAGATTTTCGACTTGCATCTTTTGTTGACAAAGCTTGGAAGTTCACCAGGATTTTCTGAGAGGTAAAAGCTCCATCCAAAGCTCCGTTCCTGTCCCTGTCCTAAGAAGGTCTCACATGGGGAAGCCTACCACCTCCTAAGACCCGGAGAGTTTCACCTGCCATTCGTTTTACCTGGCACTATGTCTGACCAGTCCACCTGTTAAAATAAGCTTCCTCCTAGTTATTGTTTTTTACAGATGGTGACAGAGAAAGAAATAGTCTCTTCAGGGAATAAATGAGGGGAACTTGAGGGAAAATTCAGACCAAGGTAACCACTCTAGATTGCATTGAAGCCAAGCAAGGCAGCTTTAATTGTGTCAGAACACAGCTACCATGAACAAAGAACACACCGTCAGTGAATCAATTGGAAATGACTGCTCTCACAAGTCAATAGTTCAACTATGGACCAAAGGACCGAAAAAGACGTGGAGTCTAATAATGTTAGAGCCATTTTCATAACATGTTCCTTTTTTAACCCATAATTCCCAACAAACGTTCAAAGCAACCAACTGACTTCAGACACTTGTCTAATAAACCTGGTGGCAGCTGGAAACTTGCTTTACTGCCTGGACTTCCCTCTCCTCTGAGACTCAGAAACAAAATCCCAGTGCTTCACCTGCCCATTGCCTTCTGCCATCCACAGAGTGCAAAACTCATGTCAGCACCACAGACAAACAACACAGACTACTTTTAATGAAATTATGTGTGTTTTTTTCTGTGCAAAGGTCGGGACCGGGGCTAAAACAGAGCTACAGCATGAAGATACCATTTGAAGCCCTGTTGATAGCACTTCTCCTCAGCTAGAAGTAGGAGGCAGTGGGGGGGTGTATGAACAGAGGAAGGTCTGCCAAAGAGAAGAAGCCAATATTTCATTTTCCATTGAACTTAGGTAAACCCTGAGCATGCAGAAGTCTCTTCTTTAAGGATATTCTAGAAGTAACTGCCTGTAGTTTGAATCGACGGCCTGGCTACTTATATAACAAGAAAACAAAACAGAAGAGGGATGGTTCCCAAGATGCCTCCATCAAATTCCAGTTGCAATTTTCTCTGGAGCTGGTCCTGCCTACGCCCAGGTCAAGAGCCTTCTCCTCTCCTGCCGGCTGAAGCGCAGACCTCTGGCATGTGCAATGTGAGAGGGTGAGGGAGCCGGAGGGCACAGTGCACCCTCATGGAGATGGGACAGTGTCCACCCCAGAGACTGCTCCTGCAGCTTATGGTTCTTCCTTCGTTAGCGCACGTCTGCACTGATGCACAATCAGCTTTAGTGCTAAAAGTCATAACTGCCAATACAGTTTTTGCTGTACTACGCGCCTTTTGGACACCCACAGGGAGCCGAAGTCTTTCAGGAGGAAGGACTAACGCTGTCTCAGCAGTGGGGAATCTCCCCAGACACCCTGAATGAAGAAGCGCAGTTTTAAATGACAAGTTTCCAAAGAGTCCTCTGCAGGAACGGCGACAACCGTTGATGTACTCTAGGAGCACGGTGCCCTCTAGAGCATTTTGGCTGAAATAGGTGTTCAGACCAAGCGTTTATGTCTGGCACTCGCCGCTCACTGACCACACAGAGCGTGTGATGGAAGTTAAAAGTAATGTACCCAGTGGGAACGTGCCTGGGGCTTCTGCATGTCAATCACATCGTGCTGCCACACCAGTTCCTTTGGAGCTTGCGTATCGGCACTGGGTTTGGCATCAGCAGAGTTGATGGTTTCTGCTAAAACATCTGTCAGGTGCAGCTATTTTCGCTCCCAGGTTGGCTCGATGGAGTTGAAGCAGGGATTGCATCCAGCCCATGAAAACCTGACAGACAGCAGTGAGGTGGACCGGCTTGTCAGCTCCCTGCAAGGTCAACCAACTCGCCCGCCACCTTTTGTGGCTGAGAAAGTGGCTGTTAAGAATTTCCTCCTCCACAGAGGATTTTGCACATCAGTTCTGCTGTGTCAGAACTGCAAAGAGCGTCTTGGAAAGGGTCCAGCTGGCTGTTCAGCGAGGGCTTTATTTAGCGCTTGGTCTGTAGCCATACTCATCTGTATGACATGGCAAAACGAGAGATTTGCTTTCAGAGAGCACGTGGGCTTTGGTGTGTGAACTTTGCTCCAGCATCTTCTCCAAACGCTGCGGTCTGGAGGGCCTTGTAGCCATGGAACGGCAGAGCGAGATCTGTCCTACGCATTTGCCATTAATCCATTTTTTCATTTAAAACTTTTAGCTTTCTCATCCCTGTCAGTGCTGTAGAGGGTGGCTTTTTTTCCTCTAAGTAGTTCAGTATGGATCTGTTTAAAGGTTCCATAAAAGAACTACAACCGCCTACAACCATTTTGGCTTGACCGTGCTTTAACAATAGGTACCCACCACAAGATATTCTCTGTCCAGAGGGTGGCTTTATATGTATAAATTGTATCTATCTACCTATATTTTTTTTTTCTCCAGCACAGGGTTTCTTCACTGTGGCCATAAAGCTCCCAAGTCCTGATTTCTCACTGCTGGTTTTGTGTTTCTGTCTTGAATATGAGCTCAGCTATTTGCATCTCTTTTCATCAAAAGATTTCTTATTTCTATAGACTTCTGTTGGCACGCTTACCACATTTCCTGGTGCAAACACAGCCCATGACTGTGCTCTCTTTGCCGGTGTTGTCCCCTCACCTTGAGGAGCCCCAACAACACGCACATCCTTACCGAGCTCCCCAGCCATTTGCAGGGAGTCAGTGCTGCCTGCGTTGCCTGCTGGCGAGGACGTGGACAGGCTGTGCCAGGGCTGGCACTGCTCCCCAAAATGTACAGCGGGAGATGCACTTTAAATAGTTCATCGAACGCTGCGGTCATCTAACAGCCGACTACTGACTTCTTCCCCTATAGGTACAGACGCACATACATCATAGAGAGTTTTTTACACTCTCCAATGACTTTGTCCGAGTTCTCACTGAAGCAAATGCTATAGACTCTATTAGCATATGTTACAACACTGTGATGTATACGGTGGAGTGTGTTTCGTAGCTCACATATGGACACTGCACTGTTGTAAAAGATCATAGGCAGCCAAACACGCGTCTTGAAGGATCAGGGCAGCAAGTTCAAGATGACAAATGTTTTCACATTAACTATTTTAATTAGGCAAAGCAATCCCTTTTGGTCCACCTGTTTCATGACAGAGCAGGAAGAATTAACAGACAAACCTCCAGAACATGCAGGTATGTCTATCAGTAACTCCAATGTGGACATTAAAGATCGATTTAATAGCACCTACACTGCATTTATGAGCATTAAAAAATGATCGTAAAAAGATCACTAAAAAGTGTGCCCATGTCTCTGACAGCCCGGTTCAGCTCCAGCCTCGGAAGTGTTCTGGTGGACCTCAGCATCGTTGGCCAGTGGCCGCTCTTGGCGGCAACATCCACGAGGTGGAGCTCCAAACGCTGCCATGAGCCCTGGGGGACACCGCATCTCGCACGCTGCGTTCGGTTTTTCCCTCTTCCCTCCCGCGGACCTGTGGAGCTCTGTCTGAGTAATCCGTTTTGTTATCGAGTGAGTGCTTATTTCAAAAGTCGGCTTGAGGGTTTTCTTTTCCATCTGTTTCTCTGACTTTATCCAATACCATTTTGCGCTCTTGTTCAGTCACAGGACCTCTTAGATACAAAATACAAACCCAAGTGTCATCTTAGAAAATGGGGCATAGTTGTGAACAAACAGCGTTAGGTCAGCTTCACTTTCACGCTGAAAGCTGCAGAAGGCAGAGATTACCCGTAAATTCAGATGGTAGATAATGACAGTTAATGGCAAGTGACACAGGCAGAACCACGTTCAAGAATTTCAAGTGTTTAGCTTAAAATTTTTAAGTAGTTTCACCTAGCCAATTTCTGTAATTGTGGCAGGAATGTAAATGTCTTTCCCGCAGCCCTGGCACAAACAGGTCATGGTAACTTTAGAGGATTGGAAACAAAATGAGTAATTAGGGTAATCTTACCCACCTTTACAAGGGACAGTTTGTTCGGGAGATTTTTGCTTGTTTTTCTCGTAAGGCTGAGAGTAGCAGAGCTGGTGTCACCTGAGGCAAGCCAGCATCCTCAACTTGTAGCACGTTGCTTTTCCTGACAACTAGAACTAATATCAAACAAAATGAGAGCCAGTTTGAAATCCGGTGGGTGACCACCACCCTGCCCAGCCCCAGCGCCCCTCGCGCACCCGCGCTAAAGCCGGGCGGTTTGAAGGAAGCCCCTCGCAGGCTGCGGGTGCGAAGATGCTCAGTGCCAGCCCGGCGCCCTGCGGTGCTGGCAGGGTCCTGCTCTCCCCAGGGACACACCAGAAGCAAGATCCCTCCTTCTCGCAACAGCCCCATGCACTGGTGTACACCCCATCAGACGTGCCTAAATTCCTCTGCTACTGTTCGGATGGAGTGATGACAGAGAGAGGCTGTGGAGTCTCCTTCTCTGGAGCTATTCAAAACCCACTTGGACATGATCCTGTCCAACCTGCTCTGGGTGACCCTGCTCTGGCGGGGAGGTTGGACTAGATGATCTCCAGAGGTCCCTTCCAACCCTGACCATTGATTCTGTGATTCTGTGATTTTCCTACCACTTTTTGACGTGTGACTCCCTCAGCTGGAACAGCCGCTGCGTTTCTGTCACCAGGCTTTGACCTCCCGTTATGGGAGCAGTGACTCACTGAAGGACAGCAATGCCATAACACGTGAGGCCACAGCATCACTGGCAGGGTAAAGTCTCCATCAGGCCTCATCAATTAGGGTACTAATTGGCTTCCATTTTCAACCACTGGAAAACATGAAAATGTATTTCAGCCTGTGGAGGAGGGCATGTTTTGCCCTCTGGACAAGACCTGCTGCCTCCTGGCCCTGGCTCCTCATCCTACCTAACGACCTCTGCTCCTCAGCTCTCCCCCTGAGTCCTGCCACATGGTCCAGACTGCCTCGCTGGCCACTATTTCACCCTGACCCCCGTCGTCACTCATGGTAGGCCCTTGGCATATCTCATGTCCGATCCCAGGTGCTGTCAGGGCTGGTTTCTGGCCAGGGAATGACTACTGGTGCCTCAGCATCTCCTGCCGAAGCCTCTGGCTGAGCTGGTCCTCAGGGACACGACTGACGCACTGCCGGAGCCCGGCTTTTGGTGCACCCAGGACGCGTGCGGCAGGAGGGGCTCGGGCATCTCTGCAGTGCAAGCTCACCCGTACAGGTGTGGGACGAGGTGGAGCATTTTGGGAAGCGAAGCACTGGAGACTTGTGCTTCTGACCTCCCAGAGCTGCCCAGAGCATGACTACGAAACTAAGCAAAGGGCTGAAAAAGTCTCCGCCGAAACCCAAAATAACATCAGCTAGATGGGATGTTGGAAAAGGACGGCAAAAAACTAAAAGCATGGCTATAACAGATGCTCGCACCTCTCGCACATCTTACATCTTATAAGACATATACCTCAAGACTGAGATAGATGAAGTATTTTCTAAATAAGGAGTTACACCGCGTGTTTACACCTGAAAAAATGTTCCGTGAATTTCAGTATTGGTCAGCGACGTTTAAGCAATGGTACTGAAAAAGTGCCTCTGGCTGCCATGACCAAATCCGATGGCATCTTCCCTTCCCATACCCGTACCCACGGCACCGATGAGGGCAGGCGGGCAGGCAGGGCACGCTTCAGCCAGCAGAACGGCTCCTTTCCCCGCGTGCACCGGGGAGGTTGAAGTTGGGGTTAAATGCCCCCGAGACCCACAGCTGCAGCAGAGGTTTAATCCCCCACCAGCACAACTGACGTGTTTTGGGCGACCTGGGGTGCACGGTCCCTAAGGCAGGCAGGACCCAATAAGGGCTTTTTCCCCTGTCTCAGGCACACACCTCCACTTTGTACCGCGGGCTGGACCAAGCAGATCCCTCCAGGAGGTGATTCACCTGCAAAACAGCAGTATTTGGGGCTGCCCCCTCCCCGCGCACGGCTCTCGGAGGGGAGGGAGGGACGAGAGGTCGGCGGGTCGAACGGGGACACCTTCCTTGCTAACAGCCGAAGCCACGCCGCCTCGGAGGAGCCGCTTTTGTCGTCGTCGTTGTAGTTGATGGGTTTTAGTTCAAGTTTCGGTGCCGCAGCCCCGGAGCATTTGCCCACTGCTTTGTGCTGGCTTGCGTTTGGCGAGGAGGTTTGCCGTGGTGGGTGCCTCGGGAGCTGATGGAGAGTGAGCCACCGCGCATTTCAAATTCCTAGGATCCAGCCCTGATTTGTCCAGTTTAGAACTACCTTGTTTTCATGAGGATTCCTCCTCCTGCCGGCTAACTGAGAACAAAACAAAACATGATTTTTCCTACAGCCTTCGGAGCAGCACAGCCCTCTGGAAGACGATGTTTTCTTCTGGCAGTTTTTTTTGAGGGCGGTGCTCAGTGTGATAGTCAGGGCGCCTCATTGCTGAGCTCCAGCGCGAAGGTGAGACGCCACAAACAGAACTATTAACTTTCAAATTCTCAATAACTGGGTCTTGCTATGGAAACAAAACCTCATGCATTTTGTATGCAAGAGTGGCTATCAGTTTTCTGTTTGTTTTGTTCCTCGTTGTTTGCAGTTGTGCCAAATAGCAGCGTTTTTTACCTAATTGCATGTATAGAAAACTTCCATAAACTTCTAATTCTCCTCACTTATGAACCTAATTTCGATATAGCAAAATGAAATTTTGAGAAGATAATCTAACAGCAGCTGAAGGGATCACCTGTTTAGCAAGAACAGGTAACGGGGCAGAGATAAAAAGGTTATTAGTCCCATCTTCATACCTGCCGTAGTAGTCAGTAAAACATAAGTTTTGATTCAATAGAAGTATGTCAATACATGCAGGGACAAATTCTTTTTCATGCAGAAAGTCCAGCTCAGAGGATGATCCCACTCTGTATGTGACATATACAGACAGTGGTTCCTTCATTCCCCATTAACCAACCAACATTTTCTTCTCTCTCATGCAAATAAGGTTTTGTTTTAACTGCTGGTCTGATTAGTTAAAGCCTTTGAAAGTTTGGCACAAACACAGCCAAATATTCGCAAATAAATGTGGAATTATGGTATTGATTTAAACGTAATTCACTTTTACGCTTTGTTACACAGAAAGGCTAAAAAAAAAAAAAAAAAAAGAAAGCCTACTAGTTTTATATCAATTTTACTGTTATGTGGAGGGAGCTCCCTCAGGAATGGGGCACCAGAGCCCAAGGTGCAGGGGAAAATGTCTCAGCCGGCGGCAGATTTGTAGGCTTTAGAGAAATATGGAAGGATTAAATAAATCACGGTATTTATGCACCTAAGGAAGTCAGGAGGAACACTTCATGCAGCTAATGACAAGAAGGCAGTCATCCTCACTGCAAGGTCACGCTTTAATTAGAAACAAAACATATGGTCTTGAAGAGCCGAAGGAAAACGTGCAATGCCACAGAGCGATCCTTTCCAAAGGTCACAAGGCGATATAAAAATTAAAAAATGATTTTGCAGTTCTTCACAGTAATATTGGTTTTTTCCTCCATTTAACCGACGGCAAAATCGAGACTACAATTGAACTTGCATGCTGTAATTATTACATCAATAGATAAGATGATTCAGTAAATAAAGAGAGCAAGAGGTTTTCATGCTATTAGTACTTTATCATTGACTATTTCAAGCTTTTATCAAGTAGTGGTAATCAACCCTTATTTGCTTAATAAATTCTTATCCCAAAGTGTTGATTTTATCAAAATTACCTTCTCAGTAAAGGGTGTAATTTTCCGGTGGTAAAATGAAGGATGTTCTCAATACTGGTAATTGTCCAATTATTTTGTACGATTTCTATGTTTTAACAAGCTCGGTGTGTTTCAAGGCAGCCCGAGCGCTCTGCGTGGCTCGTAAGCATGCTAAATAGGAAGGCACCTGGCAGCGTTTTAATTATACACGGTCTTCTGGCTAACTAGGAAAATAAGACCTGAGCAGGGGTTGGTTTGTTGGGGTGTTTTCTGCTGAGTGTGAAAAAGACATCACATTTTCACACACCAGAACACAAAACAAACAGTATTCAGTTCCCTTTCCACTCCAAAAAACATGTCATTTATTAGTGCCTACCGGAGCACGAAACGAAGCCCAGTGAAAAGAGCTCTGCGTAGCTCAGTGGGGACAGCTGCCACCGAAAACGGGGTGATTCTGGGTGTAATGTCAAAAACGGGCGTCTGGTACCACTGGTACACTGCGTACACGTGTATCCACAAGGAGATGCTCTGCGGAGGGGGACGCCTGCCCCTGGGAAGGGTGGTGTTCCCCCGGAGCGGGAGGAAGAAGACGCGTGCCTCGCTGACGGCGCGGTCGCCCCCATCGGGTCAGCCGCAGGGAAAGGGTGAGGGAGGAAAGGGCTGGTTAGGGCGAGCGGCGATGCGCAAGGCGACACGTAACGCCGGGAGCACCAGCAAACGCTTCTCAAAAGCTGAGCTGCGAGCACCGGGATGCCCACGTGCGTGGACAAAACCTTCCTGCATTGATCTGCTCACCCGGAGACACATCTCCACCCTGTCTCCATTCCCGCCCCGGGAAAAACGAACAGCCACCCAAAATCCACGTTGTCCTCGACGCCTGTGCTTCTGTGAAAACGTGGCATCTGCAGCAGGTTGTGCTTAAGAAACAATACGCTGTACCGGATTATCGTAACCGACGATCTTTGTCGCTGGAAAGACCGGATGAATCACAGCACACAAGTGAAACACGGCTTATGCACAGTGATTTTTACCACCAGTAATTTAGACGGCCAAAAGCCCCTGAGCAGCGAGAAACAAGTGTTGCCTGACAATATTATTGATTTTCTTATTTTGAAACTATCACCAAATAAGCGCTAGAGGGCAAGGTTGAAGGAGAGCAAAAAAACACCCAGATTTGGACTGCAGAGAAATACTTGGCAGACTAATGAAATTTCCTTCTGACAAATTAATGTAAATCGGGCTTGGAAGGAACACTCTCATTTTAAAGTTGGCTGAAAGACTGTAAAACAAAATGATAAGTGACAATATAGCAAACTGGGGAGGGTTTGTTTAATACGGTGGCAAAGGGATCGGTGTCAGGGCTCGTTCTGTTTAACATCCTCATTAATGATCCAGAAGAAGAAACAAGCAGCGTGTAATGAGATTTGATACTTGGGAGGATTAGTTAGCACCGGTGAGAGCTGCAAATTAATGCAAAGCAACAGACGCCAGAATCACGGGCAGAAAACAAGAAAAGGCTCAAAGCACGCGGGTGGAAAACAAATTTAATAAAGAGGAACCTGAGGAAATTGCATCCAGAGGGAACACCGCTTCAGTAAGGGGCAGCGGCGGTGTGGGATGGCATTTCAGCAGGAGAGGAGAAGAGGGGCTGCGCTGGGAAGGGGCCGCAGCGAACCCCAGCGAGACGTAAGGCTGCGTGGCCCCGCGGGGAGCTCAGCCGCCTCCGCGTCTCGGGGAGCCCCGTCCCGCTCGGCTGCTCCATCCCGCGCATCCCGGCCGCTGCCAGGCTTCGGAAAAAAGAGCCATAAAAGCGGTGGGGAAGGTTGCGGGTGGCTCGATCTGCGGGAGAAGCCATGGAGCGCCACAGCGTCGCCGCAGTAGCACGGCCCGGCACAGCCACGGCTGGGAAAGGACGGGGCGGCACGGCCCTACGACGCGGCACCGACGTCGGTGTGGGGAGGCAGAACGCAGCTCAGAGCACCGAAACCACAGCTTCGCCTGCCAAGCAAGGAAGATGCTACTCTTCCTAAATTGTTTGGGTTGGAACTCGATCATCTTCAAGGTCCTTTCCAACCTAAACCATTCTGTGATTCTATGATTACACAGAAATTCCTGTATCGGAGAATATAAGAGCAATCCGACTAATCTCTAATGAAGATAAAAACCTATGAAATCTTACCCAGTGAGCAAGATGGCAGTGATGCATCATTAACACCTGCTTGAAAAAAAAAATAATAAAAAATCAGCCTCACACAAATAAGGCTTCTAATTCATTTGGGCTCAGAAGGGCGGAGTGACGGCATGGAAGAACACTTCTAAGCAGTTATAGGTGGTCACAGACTCTGGTCATGCAGCTCAAGTATCGCAGGAGGCACAGTTCATGCCTTCAGGCGCCTGGGGGGAGGGCGTCAGCCCCTCACCACACCAGAGGAGCATCTTCACATTTGCCAGCACTTGCTGAATCCCCTGGAAAACCTGAATCCTCTAGAAAACCCACAAAGGGAGCAGTCCCCGTAACGTGGGTGCCGCTCTTCACCTTGTCTGCCACCATCTTCTGCAGGGTCGGACCTTACTCATTAGCAGACGACGGCATCCCTCCACGCGGTCTCGCGCACTGCGCACGGGTGTTCACAGGCACACGGCTACTACAGACAGCCGCGGGGCTTTGACGAGCAGTAAAAGGAAGGGAATTTGGGATCCAAAACCTTACGGGAAATTTTCTGGTTCAGGATTTGAGCCAAAGCAAACATTAGGTGCCGATTTCCCGTTTCATTATCCATACCCTCCTGTTAAAAACTTTTAAAAAATTCTTGGGCACTTTCAGTTACTCCTTCCTGACAGCGCTGTCAGATCATTCTGCTGTATCGCAAATTAATTTCCAGGACACCCACCTCTACCTACCCTGCTCTGAATTTCAGCAGGGCCACAGCAGTGCGGCAGCACGAAGGGAGAGCCTCTCCGGGTACCCCACATGTCCAGGCAGCTGCAACAAGACTTCTAAAACTCTTAAAAACTCAGAAAAGAAGGCAGAAGGTCCACAGGGTATTTTTTTTCTCTCAATGGAGCCACACAGAATGGAAATTGAAGCCCATAAGAAGTAGTCCGTTCCGGTTCACAGGAGAAATTAGGTATCGCAGAGTAAATTTCTCCATGGAGTAGAGGCAAGGAGGAATCCTCTGGTGCTGCTGGCTGCTTGTAATGTCAGAAATACACGTCTGACAGTCTCCTGTCCCCGGGGTCGGCTCCCATCGGGACCAACGGGGAAGCTTGGCAGAGGTTCTGGAGTGGAGCCTGACGCTCTCCTGGGACGGACGGGGCTGAGCCCCATCAGCAGGCAGAGCTCCCGCCGCCGAAGCCCATGAAGCTCGGCAGACCCCATGTCTGCTCACCCACCCATCCCTCCGCTCTTGGCCCAAACTCCCCCCTTTGCTCTCCAGAGGGAGCGGGAGGCTTTCCGCCTGGGGCAGCGCATGTCGGCCCCACAGCTGCTGCGCTCGGGGACGTGAGCTGTTGCCTGGCTCGTGACGGTCGTAGGGAGGCTGATGGGGCTTCTCCAGCTTTGGCGTGAGGTCTGGGACTCTATGCAAGCCAGGTCCTCATGGTCACCCAGCCGCAGGCAAAACCACTGCTCTGGTGGTCTCTGGGGAGGTGAACACCACGCTACCACCTTCTCCTTCCCCAGTTTACTCTCCCTGCCGGACATGCTGGAATTCCTTTGTCCACAGTAGGTGCTCCACAGTGTTGGCAAGAAGTGTTGCCTACAGGTCATCAGAAACCTTTAGCGGTTCCAATGTGTGCTTTTTCAGATGATCTCTGGAGGGCAAGAGGGGGCTCAGGCAGACCTGTGGGCGGAGGGAGCTGCCCGTCCAAAACCACCGACTCTGCAAGGTGGACCTTGCCCTAGCAGAGGAGCAGCAAAGGCAGTGAGGATCTTTCTGCGTCTGGACGTCAGTGGGATATGGGTTTCTCTGCCTGTCCTGAGCAGAAAGCAGAGCTGTGTCGAGGAAGGTGCTGAGCAGCATCCAGGGAGCAGGAGCTCCGTAAGCTCCTGCAAAGCTTGCAGTCCTTCTGTTCACAGCAGAAGAAAGCAAGTCATTCTCGCCAAGAACATCCCCAAGGCTGATTGCGATTCTTCGGAAAACAAAAACGTTTGCTTTGCACGCGAAGGATCATGACAAGAGCACCAAACGTGAATGCCGTAATCACAGGCATCATCTTTGCCACTCCAAGTTGTAAAGAACAGCTGTTGGGTAATGGGACGGAGACGGGGAGCTGTGATCATTGAGACTACTGCCAGACTGGAGAGGAGCTGTGCGCACGGAGAAGTCTCTGCCAAAGCATCCCACTGCTGCCTGACACCCGTGTCGTGCCTTCACCCCTCACCTCGCTGCGTTCTGCTCCGACTACAGTCCTCTGTGGGTGGGGACCGTCCCGCACAGCCTATCTGCTGTCTGTCCATCCAGCACAGCCTTCTTGGGCAGGCTGTGTTTATCTTGACGAAGCCAGAGTATTATTAACCAGAGAAAAACATTGCTGTGGATTCACATATTACCTAAACCTAAAAATATCATAAATAACATTTTAATCTGGCTGAGGGGCTTCCAAGCAACCTATTTGTCAGCAGCAGCCGTGAGGGCATGCCAAGAATAACCCCGAATCGGAAGGTTTTTGAACAGCAGTCACACAGATGGCACAGCAAGCTACTAAACATGCGATGTGTCTGAAGATGACTCAGCCGTCCCCTCTTTCGGGGTAAACAAAAGGTGATCTTGCCTCTGTGGCGTTACTTTTCCGGTTAGCTGCAGTGCTAGTGCTCATCTTTCTCCTGGCCATCTGCAGGCTGGAGACAATTAAAACCCAGGACAGCTGGTGGGACGAGGGAGCTGTGGCACCCCGCTCTCCAGTTGCTGTCTACGAACGAGCATGAAACGTCGTCACTGAAGGAAAACTAATGCTACCCAAGAGAGGAGTTAGTGATGCTTATCTTCATAAGGTTTATATTGTTTTGTAGAGAGATACATGCAGGTTTGTACGTGTATGTTATCAACAATTCTAGAGGAGAATGGCCATTACCTTTAACCTGGGTAGTTCTGTTTCTCATCTCACAGCTCTTGGCTAATTTACAGCTTTCCATTCCTGAGGATGCCCTTATTTCAGGTTGGTCACACTCTGGAGGCTGCTTCGGCACCTACGAGGGAACCCATAAATTCCCACCCGTTACGGGACCTGCAAAGCCTCTGCACAACGCGTAGATCCTATCGACAGCCACGGGAATGAAACGCATGGGATATACTGGATTTTGTCATTAATTGCACTGCACCAAAAATGCACTGAAATCCCAACCACAACGTTTCTATTTAAATGTAAAAGAGATGAGAAATGTTTGGACTGCTAGAATGTCTCGGTGAAAACATGTACCAGTAAAACAAGTGCTTTTCTGGTATAATTTATTCTCTTCAGAGACTCTGTTTAAGCTGCACTGGCAGCATCACTGTTTTGTTGACAGTAAGTGCACCTGGACAAGCCATTCCAGAAAACGCTGCGCAGCACGGATGAAATCTCAGCTGTTCTCTGCTCGTAGCTGGGTGGAGACCAGCAGAGAGAAATTACTTTTTATTTGGGCATTTTGGCGGAGGACTTTAGGCTGGGCAGGGCTGGGCTGGACCCAGCTGAAATACCAGCCTGGTTCTGTCAACGCTGCAAGAATTGCCCTGGGTTTCACAGGTGATTCACGCTTTCCCCGGTTAGGGAAAAAGATGCATTTTTGCTAAGTTCTTGTACTCTTGTATGTTGTGCGATCAGTTCCACGCAGGCGGCCTCTAATGGAACATCACCTTCAACCATTCGCTGGGGGTTGAGGGCACGGAGGACGTCTGCCTGAAGCAAGAAGATCATTCTTTTTTTTCTTTTTTTTTTTAAATGCATAAAGCCTATGATGTCGTTAGCTCTTTTTTGCGATCCGGTTGTTTGAACAGACTGACAGCGGCGCCGCCTGATGAAAACCAAGAGCGTGAGCAGATCATCTCCGTTGGTGACTCAGGAAAGGGCGAGCTGATCGGGCCCCGCGAGGAGGCAGGGTGAGCCAGGCATCAGCCTCTTCCGTGTGCGAGGCGCAACGCAGTAAATTAAAAATCTCTTCCTCTTCCACTGTTACTTCCACCCACGCAAAGAAACTAATTGTGTGACTCTGCACACTGCAGATGCAGGCACGTAGAAGACATTTGCAGGCTGAGCCCCGGCTCTGTGCTAACGGGGGACGACTGCGCTCGGTTTGGCGCACAATCCCCTCGCCACGCTGCACGACGCAGGCGGGGATGTTCTGTCCCAGGGAGACGCAACCGGGGCTGGGGTTTAAAGAAATCCGCAGGGATTCAGGTGCTCGGGTGCCACTGAAAGGTGGAGGAAGTTGGGCTCCTGCTTCCTCCTGCCTCCTTTGAACGTTTCGGCAATGACACACTCCTCCATCGGCACAGCTCGGCACGGGTGATTAGTTGTGGTCACGCTTCGGGTAGGTGCGTGCAGGGTCTTTGAACAGTGCAACAAGCTGAGCTGGCACAACTGCCATGAGCTTGGCTGAGAGGAGTGAACGCTGAGCACCTCTAAAGGTAAGCGCGTGTTGATGAATGTTCCTAAAAACGGATAACGGCTCAGAGCCCCACTATAAAATTACCGGGGCAAAGTCAAGGAACTGAGCTGATGAACACAAACTGCAGAGCTGATGAACCTTCAATATCTGGAAACGCTGGGCTTTGGGTTTTATAATTAGAATTCTGGTAGGAAAGGGAGACATGAGAGATCAAGAAAGCAAGGAATTTTGTTACAAGACAAACGATATCTGACTCATCGGCATGAGCAGCAGAAAGATCTTTAAAATTTGTCCTTTGAAGCCAGGGTAACGCAACTGAGAACTGCTTGAATAAAGAGAATGGAAAAGCACAAAATTCACTCTCTCTTGTCCGGGTCCGTTTCCAATCCGTCACCTCTTTCTTTTTTCTTCCTTTCCACTGCTAGGGAATAACACCCGGCTCCAGCTCTTTTCAGCTACTTTCATTTCTCAGCTACGTGAGAACATTTGGAGTGAGACTATGAGAACAGCGCAGTTACTAAAAATTTATGTCAAAGTAAGTAACAGCGCATCTGTCTTCAGACCGTTCTTCGATCCCCACTCGCACAGCACCGTAAAATCAAACTAAACTAATTATTACAATATGCTGTGGTCTAGCTGCTTCTTAAATGGATCGCATTCTCTGAACTTTGTAAGAAGACTAAGGTCACACGGGTTGGAAATGTCCGAACATCCGAAACGTTTAGTAAGAACGTGAAGTGAACCTGTGTGGCAGCAAGGTCTCCAAAAGCAGAGGGCTTGCCTGGGGCTTCTCACGCACTGCTCCCCTGATGAAGAAGGGCTTGCATGCGCTGCCCCGAGGGAAGGTGATTCACCACACCGGGTCGAGACCCAGCGCACTGCCATGTAAGCAACTCATGAAACTCCGTTGCACGCTGTGTAGAAATCCAGGCATGACTCACGACACTTAATATAGACTTGCAAGCAGACATTTGCAGTAGCTAAGCAGAACTTTAACATCACGTCCCCTTACTCTGCGCAGAGGTGCCCTGCAGGAGGAATCCTTTCGGACTCAGCCGAGCGCTCAGTTGGGTACTTGATCCCATGGATACGCTTAAACAGGACAGGAGAGTGATTTAGGCAAGCGGGTAAGGTTACGCACGCACTTAATGGTTTTACACCACTTGCAGCACGTGCTTAAATGACTTGCTGAACTGAAGAAGGACCATTGTTTTCTGAGTTGATTTTCCTCGAGCGCGGGGGGTCACACGTGGGTCTTTATGGAGAGCAACCTTGGGATGAAATGGGAAATCCTTGTAAATTTTCCGTAGCGGCCACTGGAGAGCCCCGCGCTCTGAAGGGACGCTCGCCAGCCTCAGCCTCGCCGTTCAACAGCGCTGAGCAGCCGCTCCCGGAGTGCCCCGCGCGGCCCAGCGCCAGACTGGGAGCAAGGGAGGGGAAAGGGGATGAGGACAACACTCGCGCTGCCGAACTTCAGGCATGTAAATTCAGCGCCTGAATTAGGCGTGTGATTCAGGAGTGAGCTGCCACCTACCCGCGAGACAGTCTCCTCCGTAATGTGATTCAGAATAACCTCTGAATCCTACTGGTGCTCTAAAGGAGACTGTTTTTATTAATTCTAAAGGAAATCTAAAGAAATATTCAGAGTGCTATGAATACTCTTCCCGAAAGAATTTAAAATTCAACGCTCACAGCCGTGAAGGCATTCTGACTGCAGTGTTTTCACAGGAGACCCAAGATCCAGCATTTACAGTGCCTGATACACTACTTACCGGCTGTCTCACAAAGCCAGCTTTACTCAGCTGTCTAAACCGTTCAGAGCTCCCTACAGATTCATGGTTACTTTTTGCATAATAGCAGTAGGGTTATTTTTCCATTAGTGCAACTGCAGAAATACAGAATTCTTTGGCAAAACGTACCCCAGCTGTTAGAGGATTACCAAATGAACACATCGCCCTTCCTCCTCTGCCCCTCTCCAAAACAAACTGCATTATTGATACTGCTGTGATGCAAAATCTGGGCCGAAATTTAGCTTTAAACTCTGTTCTAGCAAATTGCTGCTCCAGCTTCTTCCTCCTTGCTGTTCCTGCTAGGAGTTGCAATGTTCCGCCATCAAAGAGAGCTTACATGGAGTCATGTAAACATGTACACACATTTTTTTTCATGTAAAAGTATAAGCAATGAATGGCATCGTCTTCAGACAGCCTGATGTAACTCACTGGCTGAGGAGTGCTTTTAATACCTACGGGTATATTCAGAAAAATTTCATTCAAGTATGGCGCATCCCCCTGAAGTGGGGTAACTGACATACAGCGTAAAAGAGGAGAAGGTAACAGCTGAGAGCCTTTTCTAAATCCTCAATTTTTCATCTGTCCCTCCCAAACTGTGAATTAGCACGACGGTGACCGAGTTCCCCATGGAGCTGTGGTACCGAACGTTGCCTTGACCTCCTGGGTGTTTGCCACGCACTGCGTCACACCATCGCTATTCTCACGCGCCGGGCTAGTGGAGATGGCATATGGCTCGCTCTTTGCCTAACCTTTACAGCTCTGTGTCACAGGAGCGCCTCGTGGACCGGCGTATGCAACGCTGCATGTCCTTAGCTCTAAGTGCACTTCCTTATCGCAATATATGGCACTGCATTATGCTGCATGTTTATGATTTGAAACACCGGCTGATAACGTGGGCATAGTCAAACAAAATGGTACATGTAACAGCAACCAATTCATTTGTTTTAGGGAGAGAATATGACATCAGACAAAAGAGATGTATGCTCAGCTACATTTGATTGGAGGCAGTCAAATAGCTGAAACGATATAACCATTAAGATATATTTTCCTGATAACTACCCATATTCACATATTATCTATTTATTTTTCTGTGGTATCTTAGTTGAACTTGGAACATATTTGACCTATTTTTTCCACTGGGCATTTACTGCGTTGCTGGAAGCAAAATTTCTCGTTCTTTCTGGTTACATTATCCTCATAAATTGCAATAAGAGAAGCGATATTTTTAATGAGTACTTGTGTCATTAAACAGAAAAAATTTTACTGAAATGATCCCTGTTAGTGCCTAGTAGGGTTGGAGTTTGAGCCTTTTCAGCCTGCGGTCACCAATATTAGCTAGCTGAGCAATTGATTCAGAGCGAAATACTCATTTTATAGAGTTGTCCCTTTCTCACGTGCT
The DNA here is from genome assembly GCA_008711295.1 of Anarhynchus alexandrinus. NCBI lineage: Eukaryota > Metazoa > Chordata > Aves > Charadriiformes > Charadriidae > Anarhynchus > Anarhynchus alexandrinus. The sequence goes on along the minus strand of VUYV01000650.1, from coordinate 183,207 downwards.
GTTGTGAACGGCATGGTTCCCAGGAGCTCTGGAAATGGGCTTCCCGAAAGGAAAGATGTGATCAAACAGAAAGGCTTTAGGCTCTGCAGATATTCCGTAGCTGCACAAACACAAAAGTGGTGTTGCATAATAATGACCTTTTTTTTTTCCCCTGTAATTTTTAAACGGTAATTATTTTCAGAGCTGAACTAATTCGGGACCCAACTTTCCTCAGGTTTGTAATGTTCAGACAGCCGCAGTGGCAGAGGTTGGCTTGCTGTTGCAGGAGGGACCGCGTGCTCCTCCTGTTGCCCTGAGCACAGGGGGTGAAGCGTGGCTGCCACCCCCGCGCTGTGACACCTGGGTAAGAGCTCACAGTCATCGTTCAGGTGTTTCCCCATCCCATGATGGGGAAGAACGTCCTCTTCCCGTAAACCAACTACATCCACTCCTCATTTCTCATACTAAGATAATTCTAGTATTGTATTTGTAAAGTCCTCTTTTCTCTCTTAAAAAAAAATAATTCTTTTTACTGCTTATGATTGTTTTCACATTGAAGTGACTTTGGGAGAGGTGAGAAAGGACATTTCTTTTGAAAACTAAATTTCCGAGTTTGGAGCTACAAGATATGGCCGATCAGAAACTCTGCTTGGATAGCTCAAAAGAGCAAAAGCCAGAAAGCTCAGATGCAGCCAAGCAAGCCAACTTGAGAGAAAACCCATTGTTCAGTGTGGGAGCTAGCTAATATTGGTTGAATGTAGACTTAGATTTCTTTTTTTTGGCTGCTTCAGAAACCTATTTTCTGTGCACGTTTACTAAAAGCATTTCTGCTATGGAAACGTACCCTATTGAAAGCACAGAAAAAGTTTTAATTACCCTTACAGCATTTGACAAAGCAGGTTTTGTTAACCGAGCAGTGGTTAGCTGAGACTTGAGAAGCACACTCAGTCTAAGTATGATCCACCAGCCCTCGAGAAGTCCAAGCTTTGGGAAGCCGACTCGTTCACCTCCGCACAGCGTTTGCCCAGACGTGATCTCCTTTCAGCCCGGCGGTGGGAGAAGGGGCTTTCACAGAGACAGCCACGTCCTTCTGGTCACCTCGGGGCATCAGCCTCGGTTAGAGCAGCCCAGGGAACACCGCAGGTTGCGCGCGTGGCCCCCACAGAGCCCGCTCCTCCGTACCGACCGGCAGACAGCTGCCCCTAAAAAGCAGCTCTCCACAACCATTTCCAGTATATAAGGGTTTATAAGGGCTTGGGTTTTTTACCAGCTTGAAATGCGAGTAGTAGGGAGGGGGAAAAACAACAAATACTTTAATTGCTGTTCCTTTGATGCAAGGAAGTGAAGACCGGCGTAGTCAATTTGACCCCCTGACTCGTTCTGCTGTATTATTTCACTATAGTGCTTCTGACACACGTCTGTATGTGAAACCGGCAGAATTTTGTAATTCTGAGCCACCGGGTCAGAATTACAGACAGTGCTGCTGTCACCGATGGCCACAGCAAACCTTACTTCGGCTGCAGTTGTGGAAGGTGAGTGCTCCAGCGTTCCTGGTGAAGAAATCCTCTGCAAGTCTCCCTTTTCCTATAAATTACACATTTTCTCCACCCAACCCCTGGTTATTTCCTCAAGCCATTATTTTTAATTCTAAACTGTATTTCCCAGTCCTTTTAAGTCAATAGCTTGACTTTATCTTACTGGTTTCTTTACAAATGTTAAGACCACACACTGAGCTCTGCTAACACACTGTATTATGCTACTAGTAGACAAATTTTAACATCACAATCACATACATGCTGCGGTTGCTGTTGGAACATGCCTTTTAAAAAATACCTTTATTGGATGAAATTGTCTCTTTCCCAAGAAAAATCTGGTTCTTCAATATAATTTATTATGCCTTTTAAAATTCTGTCTGTTCAATAAAATCTTTGCTATATTATAAATACCTGTAACGAAAATATAATTTAAAATTCTGAGAGAAAAAATTTTTTTTTTCCCTTTTACATTTTTCACAAAACCCACACAGGCACCAAGGAAAGACTAACAATAAAAATAATCTACTCTGGGTTGGAAACATTCAAAAGAGAGATTTTCAAACTCGTCCTCTGATGAAACTTTGGCTGCAACATGGGAACTGATCTTAAAACAAAGGAGGGTCCTATGTTTTCCACCTGTTTAATCTGAAAACTTCTTTCAAGGGCTGATTGAATGTTGCTAGTACTTTCCTCGCTGTAACATACCTGAATGAGCACCGTCTAAAATCGCTGTTATCTGAGGGAACCAGCCTCTGAGCTTCACTGCACGGGACTGTAAGTGGTCCTGCCTCACCAGATGGGAGTATTTATCATGGAGATTAACTCCCAGTTCTGAAAATTAAAGATTAAGTGGAAATAAGTTAGTGCTCTCACTCTGCAATAGCAGCAATTAGAAATTTTTTTGTCTTGCTTGCTTAGTAGTGATGTATTGCCAGAAAGCTTTCTGATTTGGACCACTTGCCAGAAAGCTTTCTGATTTGGACCACTTGCGGGGATTTTTTTAATGACTTCTCGTTCTAAACAAATTTCTTAGTAGAGAGGGAGCGATTCAGTATAAGAGACATTCAATGGTGGAGTTGTTGTTTTCTTTGAAGTATGGCCTAGAAATATGGAAGAAATCTTCAAATCAACTAAGCTAACTCTATTGAAAGCTGGCAAAAAAGCAGACTAAGCCCAAGATAGGCACGAAACCATCACAAGGAATGAATAAGCAGAAAGTTTTAAATCTAAAGTTTGGTAAGACAATTTTCAAAGTTGTCTTTTGAGCAGTCCCTTTTTCCATAGAAGAAGACTTAAGTACTGTTACAGCAAATAGATTTACATTTAAATTACAGAATTTAGTGTGACGTTTGAAAAATCTCTATCTGAACTGATGAATTATGAGTAAAATGCAAAATCCCCGTCTTAGAGACAGTTGCATCATTTTCAGGAATAGACAGTGAAGGAGAATCATGTATTTCTAGAATGTCTAGAAAACACATTTCAATCGTAGATGAGAGAGAAAGAAAAATAAAAACCAGACAGCACTTGTCTGAATTATCTTTAGCACTGCAATGAGGTAAGTATCCCCTGGGAATCTTCATTTCCTTGTTCTAGATCCCCTGAAATTTCTGAGCATCCAACACTGCAGTGCTTTTAGAAATTAGGAAAAGCAAAATGACATGTCAATCTTGACTCTGACTTTAAAGACGTATGTGTGGAAAACTGTCTGTTTAGTACACTGCTAACGTTAGGGAGCTGCCCACCCTTGCTGCTTTCTGACAGCCGCCTCTGTTTCCTCCTCTTCCACCTTCTCCTTCCTTCTATTCCTCTCCCTTCTTCACATTCCGTGTGCTCTTCCCCTCCATTTCTGAGGCCCTTCTCAAGGTATTTTTTTTAATCTCACACCTCTCCCCATCCATTTTGCCTTAACTTCCTAGATATTTTGGGAAATGTTACAATCTACGACAGACACCCCAAGATCCAGTCTTTAAGTGGACTTTGCTGGTACAGTTATCCTTTCTGTTCCACTTTGGTCACAGCTTAAGGAAAGGACAAAGGGATCTCAGCTTTGTTGTCCTGACCACTGCAGACACAGGCATCTCAGAAGGCATTTGTATTATTTTTTAGAAATTTATCTGAAGCTCCATAGGTAGGATGTTGGTCCTCCAAAGCTCACATACAAGTAGATCAGTGCTCCATCAGATGACTCAGAACCAGTGTAAAGACTAGCCAAGTGCTCTGAAGTGCTATCTATAGGAGCCTCTGTCTTCATTAACGGCATTCAGCCTAGAAAGATTAGGCTCATAATTCAGGCATTTCACTTAGGTAGTTAAAAGTTAGATGTTGAGAACGCCATCCTATGGTCTGAGATGCCTCATTTGGGGCTCTTTTATGTTAGTGTCTGTCTGTCTGTAGTCTAAATCGGTAATAACTTCATCAGTGTTCACTGATGCTCCAATCCAACTGCAGCTTCCCAGCTGCTCCTTTACGGCAGAACAGAAGGGTAAGGGAGCACTGCTGTTTGGAGAAGGCACAAAAAAGCCTATGACAGAAGCAGTACTGGCTGCGAGTGTTGAATCTGCAATAAATGCCAAATATAAGAAAGACTGCAATATTCATTACAAATCCAGGGATGAGAGTATCTCCCCATAGCTCTAGCAGTTCGGTTCAAAACTGCTTGGTAATTCAGGTTTTGAATCCTACTGCATGCTAAGTGAATAGGGTGGAAGAATAAGTCAGGTGAAAATTGTTTAAAATAGGGCATTAGGGTTTCCAGAGGAATACTATTGCCTTTCATGCCTGAGGGGGCAAATCTACTCTGATGATAACGAAGAAAGGCTTTGAAAAAAGCTATTACTAAAAAGCATCAGTTTACTGCCTTATCCTCCCACACCCATTTTTTCCCTTCCTTGATATTTGTATTAAATATGAAGCAATCAAAGCAGCAATCACACAACTAGAGCATACAACAGACTTCTGGAAAAAAAACTACAGGTGGGGTGGGAAGAATGAATATTTCCAACTCAGTGCCATACCCTACAGTTTAGTTTCCTTCATTTATAATATCAACCAAGGCTTGCAGCAGTCTATCATCTCTATGCTTGTATGGTTTGGCGTTGTAAAAAAGATCAACGTAGTCACTGTACAGATTTTCTTCTGAGTCTCTTAACTGGGAGGGCTTGTTTAACTTTTCGAGGGCTTGATAGAAGTGTTCATATGGAATATTTGACTTCTCACTTGCAGTCTTCTTTGGCAGTCGCTTCTGAGCCATCTGTCTGCTAAAAGCACTCCGCAGTAAGTGTAGCATAGCCTCTGACGGGATTTTATCTTCTGCTTTGTCACTGCTACCACTGGTATCTTCTGTGAGTTTGGGTTTTTCACTCAGGTTCTCCTGTGTGGTATGGTCCTGGAATACAGATTAGTGTAGAAAAGGTCAGGCATCAATGAAAAACTGACTGGATTAAGATACGCTCTGATCAGTGATTTCCATCTACGTGTGGGCAGACGCTATTTTTTCATTTAGCAGCCACTAGCATCTAGAAAAGAACTAGACCATTATATACCAAAACAGATTATCAAAAGGACTATATTGTATAAAATATCAAATGCCCCCCAATGTAGGAAGTTATAAATTCAGATTCCACACAGGCAGGATACAACATATCATTATATAGCAGGATTTGTCCCAGTCCTAAGAGATATTTCTGGTTCTACTATGGGAGAAAGCTCCTCAGCAGTCTAACTGAAGGAAGTAAAGGCAGTGGCATTGGCAGCTCTGACTGTGCCACCTACCCTTGTGAAAAGGACTGAACCAGTGCTTCCATACAACCTCTGTAGATGCTCTCACCTGAGAAAAGACACTGAAGTACAGCTATCGGGTGACCATGGTATGTATCTTGGAAGCTTTGGAAGACTAATGCCAGGTGCAGATGTACAGAGAAGTCAGTGAGAGGCGGGATCTCGTTTCAGCAGTGTCTACCATGCCTCCCATGCTGACACAGTAGCAGGTGGCTGCATAGCTTCATCATTCACACTAGGATTGCCTTTCTAACTCAACACTAATTTTAGCTTTATCTGTTTTTCACTATGTCCACCAACCTTCTCCTGCAGTACCTCCTGAATCCACTTTTACTTTCTTCCAATTTATTTTCTTGCACGTGACTGCCACACCTGTGGACACTTATTTAATGTATATAAAGACCATAATCGTGTCTCCCTCAGTTTCCTCCTTCATAACCTGGCTGAGGAAGGTTAACTTCTCTGTACTTTAGGGACTACCTGGACTTGCACAGAGCATTTGGCACTGTACCACACGACATCCTGGTCTCTAAATTGGAGAGACATGAATTGGTGGATAAGGAATTGGCTCAAAGAGTGGCAGTCAATGGCTCGATGTCCAAGTGACGAGCAGTGACAAGTCCTGTTCCTCAGGGGTCAGTACTGGGACCGGTGCTGTTTAACATCTTTGCCGGCGACATGGACAGTGGGATTGAGTGCACCCTCAGCAGGTTTGCCGATGATGCCATCCAGAAGGACCTGGCCTTGGGCAACCTGGTCTAATGGGAAGTGTCCCTGTCTATGGCAGGGGGGTTGGAACTCGATGATCTTCAAGGTCCTTTCCAACTCTAAACCATTCTATGATTCTATGATTCTCTGACCTGGACAGGCTTGAGAGGTGGACCCGTGGGAACCTCATGAAGTTCAACAAGGCCAAGTACAGGGTCCTGCATGTGGGCTGGGGCAATCCCAAGCACAAATACAGCCTGGGCAGCGAACAGATGGAGAGCAGCCCTGAGGAGAAGGACTTGCGGGTGTTGGTGGATGAGAAGCTCAACATGAGCCGGCAAGGTGCGCTGGCGGCCCAGAAAACCAACCTGGGCTGCATCAAAAGAAGTGTGACCAGGAGGGTGAGAGAGGTGATTCTGCCCCTCTGCTCCACTCTCCTGAGACCCCACCTGCAGTGCTGCATCTAGCTCTGGAGTCCCCAACATAAGAAGCACACAGACCTGTTGGACCAGAGGAGGCCATGAAGAGGGACCTGGACAGGCTGGAGAGGTGGGTCCAAGCCAACCTCATGCAGTTCAACAAGGCCAAGTGCAAGGTCTTACATCTGGGTC